>CAWUFW010002968.1:1567500-1957500 GCA_963921515.1 Calotriton arnoldi
GAAATAACATACAGTGGAATGGATCAGAGTGGAATAGCATACGCTGGAGTGGTATATAGCAGAGTGGCATACAGTGGAGTGGCATACACTGAAAAGGCATAGAGTGAAGTTGCATACAGCGTTATAGCGTAGAGTGGACTGGCCTAAAGTGGAGTTGTGTACAGTGTAATAGCATAGACTGGAGTGGCGTACCGTAGAGTGAAATAACATACAGTGGAGTGGCATACAGTGGAGTGGGGGTCCAATCGAATAGCGTAGAATGACGTGGCATAGAGTGGAGTTCCATACACTGGAGTGGAATAGCGTACAGTGGAGTGGAATAGCATACAGTGGAATAGAATAGAGTGGAGTGGCGCATAGTAGAATGGTGTAGAGTGGAATAGTGAATAGTGGAGTATAGCATCTAGTGGAGTGGTGTACACTGGTGTGACGTAGACTGGAGTGGCGCAGAGTAGAGGTGCATACAGTGAATGAGTGGAGTGGCGTACAGTGGTTTTGCATACATTGTAATAGCGTAGAGTGGAGTGGCATTAAGGTGGAGTCTCATATAGTGGAGAGGCGTCGAGTGGAATAGCGTACAGTGGAGTTGCTACAGTGGCGAGGTATACGGATGCATATATGAAATTTAGCAGCAATGTAGATTACAGTGTGCAGAGTAATGCACTTCCTTGCGTTTCTCCTGATTTACTAATCAACGCAGGGCCACACATGGTGGCCTTTGCTTCCTTTATAGATCTGACTTGAGTATTGCATTGCCCATGCATCATCATGCATGACGTAAGGGTACCACAATCCAATAATACAGCTAGGCCTTTGTTATATTTTGGGCCTTGGTAACCGTGATAACTTTTCTTTATACCATGGTACATGGCGATGACAAGCCAGTAATTGGGTAATGGCTGTTTTTAAAGAATGAAAAGGCAGCCATATTGTTTTTCCTACACTCTGGCTGTGTTCAGTGTTAGGGCCTTAGGTAAGTAGTAGGTCCTTACCTATTACCACTTTATTAAAGTGGTAAAATGTAGGGATTTGTTTTTTAAATATATTTTTTAATAAGTTTACGGCTATGTACTGCGGTAGTTCCACAAAATGTTGTGAAATTCTGCGAAAGTACTGCGGTGACAGATATCAGTAAGTTTAAATGCCTTATAACTAAAAAAATACTTACCCTACTTAACTGCAGTACCCCCACATTTCATGTAAATCCATTCAGCCGTTTTCACGCTCCATCAAATACAATAGTCTATGGAAATACTAAGGTGGAAAAGCATGTTTTGGGATCCCTTTAATCTTTGCACCCCCTTAACGATTCACCTCAAAACTTTACATCATCTTAAAATGTAGAAAAGGCTTTAGGTTTGGAAAGTGTTGTGGGATTCGTCAAACAGGTGGAAAGTTAGTAGGGAGCTAATATCCGAAGAATTCCTATCTTTGGGAATACTAACTATAACTACAGAGTGGCGAACAGATTTAATTTGATTTTATTTTTAATCTAGTGTATTTATTTATTGGTTTACATAATCATGTGACCATACATGTGTGAATGAATGAATATAGGCTTTGTAAAGCGCGAACTTAGCCCAGGGGCATCAAGGCGCTGTGGAAAGGGATCAGGATCAGAGAGGTCCATAGGTGGAGGGTTTACAGATTCAAGATGGTGAAGAGCCAAGTCTTCAAGGCCTTACGGAACGAAGAATGAAGTTCCAGAGCCGAAATTGAAGGAGGAAGAGAATTCCACAATTTGGCTCCAGCCAACGAAAAGGCCCCCCCCCCATCTGGATTTCCTGAACCTGGGAACTATCACCAGATTCTTGCTGGCAGATCTTAGCTGCTTGCCGGGGACATATCTGCGAAACAGTTTTTTAATGCCTTCTGATCCCCTCTTGTAAAAAGCCTTGTGCACCAGGCACAGGGCTTTAAACACAATTCTCCGGCCCAGTAGAAGCCAGTGCAGAATGGAATTTAGGAAGGCCCATCACCAGCCTGGCAGCGGCATTCTGCACAAGTTGAAGTCGATGTAGGAGTCCCTTATTTAACCCCTTCGCTGCTAGGCCTTTTCCCCCCCTGTGCTAAGCCTTTTTTTGGCTATTTGGGGTAGTGCGCGCTTAGGCCCCTGTAACTTTTTGACCACATAAGGTATCCACGCCAAATTTGCGTCCTTTTTTTCTAACATCATGGGAATTGTAAAGGTACCCAGGGTTTGTGGATTCCCCTGGAGGGGACCCAGAAATTAGCCAAAATATGGCAAAATTTAGTTTTTTTGGGGAAAAATGCGAAAAAAGGGCTACAGATGAAAGCGTCTTGTTTTTCCCTGCAAATGGCATCAAAAAGGGGTTGTGGTGCTGAAATCACCATCTTCCCAGCTTTCAGGGACAAGCAGACTTTTGTCAGAAAACCAACTTTTTTACACAGTTTTGGCATTTTTCTGGGACATAGCCTATTTTTGCTATTTTTTGTGCTTTCAACCTCCTTCCAGTTAATGGTAGAAATGGGTATAAAACCAATAATCGATCCTAGAAAGCCATACATTTCTGAAAAGTAGATAAAATTCTGAATTCAGCAAGGGGTCATTTGTGTAGATCCTTAAAGTTTTCCTTATAGAAACTAACAGTTAAATGAAGGAAAAATTGAAAATTAGTTGAAAAAAACTGCCATTTGTGTCAACGTTTTCACCTGTAACTTCTTCTAATTATGACAGCTATTTGAAAGCAATATACCGTTATATCCGCTGGACCTTTCTGGTTGTGGGGATATATAGGACTTGTAGGTTCACCAAGAACCCGACGAACCCAGAGCCAATAACTGAGCAGCATCTTGCAATGGTTTTTTATTATGTACCGGGTATATAGCAATTATTTTGGGAAAATGTATACATGGAAAAATTGTTATGAAAGACACCTATGTATTTCTGAAATGGGAACAAAATGTAGATTTTAGAAACAGTAGATATTTGCACATTTCCGAAATTGGGAGTACCCATACTAGCATGAGAATTATAGGTCATTTTTCAAAATGACTTATTTTTTACACATTGTCTTTCATTTGGAAGGCAGAAATGCATCGAAAGTCAATAGGTAATAACAGTTGCTCTACAATTCTGTGTTACCCTAAGTCTCCCGATAAAAATGGTACCTCACTTGTGTGGGTAGGCCTTGTGCCCACAACAGGAAATGGCTCAAAATGCAACGTGGACCTACCACATTTTCACAATTAAAAATTACCCTTTTTTTGCAAAGTGCCTAGCTGTAGTTTTTGAACCCTAGCTCTGCGGGCACTTAGGGAAACCTAGCAAACCTATACATTTTTGAAAAGTAGACACCCAGGGGAATCCAGGATGGGGTGACTTGACTGGCTCTCACCAGGTTCTGTAACCCAGAATCCCTTGCAAACCTTAAAACTTGGCAAAAAAACCACATTTTCCTCACTTTTCTGTGGTGGAAAGTTCTGGAATCTGCGTGGATCCACAAAATTCCACCCACCCCGCGTTTCCCAAGGTCTTCTGAAAAAAATGGTACCTCACTTGTGTGGGTAGGCCTAGTGCCCGCGACAGGAAGCAGCGCAAAACGCAACGTGGACGCACCACATTTTCACAGTGAAAAATGACCCTTTTTTGCAAAGTGCCTAGCTGTAGTTTTTGAACCCTAGCTCTGCCGGCACTTAGGGAAACCTAGCAAACCTATACATTTTTGAAAAGTAGACACCCAGGGGAATCCAGGATGGGGTGACTTGACTGGCTCTCACCAGGTTCTGTTACCCAGAATCCCTTGCAAACCTAACAAATTGGCAAAAAAAGACATTTTCCTCACTTTTCTGTGGTAGAAAGTTCTGGAATCTGCGTGGATCCACAAAATTCCACCCACCCCGCGTTCCCCAAGGTCTTCCCAAAAAAATGGTACCTCACTTGTGTGGGTAGGCCTAGTGCCCGCGACAGGAAGCAGCGCAAAACGCAACGTGGACGCACCACATTTTCACAGTGAAAAATGACCCTTTTTTTGCAAAGTGCCTAGCTGTAGTTTTTGAACCCTAGCTCTACCGGCACTTAGGGAAACCTAGCAAACCTATACATTTTTGAAAAGTAGACACCCAGGGGAATCCAGGATGGGGTGACTTGACTGGCTCTCACTAGGTTCTGTTACCCAGAATCCCTTGCAAACCTTAAAATTTGCAAAAAAAACACATTTTCCTCACTTTTCTGTGGTGGAAAGTTCTGGAATCTGCGTGGATCCACAAAATTCCACCCACCCCGCGTTCCCCAAGGTCTTCCCAAAAAAATGGTACCTCACTTGTGTGGGTAGGCCTAGTGCCCGCGACAGGAAGCAGCGCAAAACGCAACGTGGACACACCACATTTTCACAGTGAAAAATGACCCTTTTTTTGCAAAGTGCCTAGCTGTAGTTTTTGAACCCTAGCTCTGCCGGCACTTAGGGAAACCTAGCAAACCTATACATTTTTGAAAAGTAGACACCCAGGGGAATCCAGGATGGGGTGACTTGACTGGCTCTCACCAGGCTCTGTTACCCAGAATCCCTTGCAAACCTTAAAAATTGGCAAAAAAAACACATTTTCCTCACTTTTCTGTGGTAGAAAGTTCTGGAATCTGCGTGGATCCACAAAATTCCACCCACCCCGCGTTCCCCAAGGTCTTCCGAAAACAATGGTACCTCACTTGTGTGGGTAGGCCTAGTGCCCGCGACAGGAAGCAGCACAAAACACAACGTGGACGCACCACATTTTCACAGTGAAAAATGACCCTTTTTTTGCAAAGTGCCTAGCTGTAGTTTTTGAACCCTAGCTCTGCCAGCACTTTGGGAAACCTAGCAAACCTATACATTTTTGAAATGTAGACAACCAGGGGAATCCAGGATGGGGTGACTTGACTGGCTCTCACCAGGTTCTGTTACCCAGAATCCCTTGCAAACCTAAAAAATTGGCAAAAAAACCAAATTTTCCTCACTTTTCTGTGGTAGAAAGTACTGGAATCTGCGTGGATCCACAAAATTCCACCCCCCCCGCGTTCCCCAAGGTCTTCCGAAAAAAATGGTACCTCACTTGTGTGGGTAGGCCTAGTGCCCGCGACAGGAAGCAGCACAACACGCAACGTGGACGCACCACATTTTCACAGTGAAAAATGACCCTTTTTTTGCAAAGTGCCTAGCTGTAGTTTTTGAACCCTAGCTCTGACGGCACTTTGGGAAACCTAGCAAACCTATACATTTTTGAAAAGTAGACACCCAGGGGAATCCAGGATGGGGTGACTTGACTGGCTCTCACCAGGTTCTGTAACCCAGAATCCCTTGCAAACCTTAAAACTTGGCAAAAAAACACATTTTCCTCACTTTTCTGTGGTGGAAAGTTCTGGAATCTGCGTGGATCCACAAAATTCCACCCACCCCGCGTTTCCCAAGGTCTTCTGAAAAAAATGGTACCTCACTTGTGTGGGTAGGCCTAGTGCCCGCGACAGGAAGCAGCACAAAACGCAACGTGGATGCACCACATTTTCACAGTGAAAAATGACCCTTTTTTTGCAAAGTGTCTAGCTGTAGTTTTTGAACCCTAGCTCTGCCGGCACTTTGGGAAACCTAGCAAACCTATACATTTTTGTAAAGTAGACACCCAGGGGAATCCAGGATGGGGTGACTTGACTGGTTCTCACCAGGTTCTGTTACCCAGAATCCCTTGCAAACCGTAAAAATTGGCAAAAAAAGCACATTTTCCTCACTTTTCTGTGGTGGAAAGTTCTGGAATCTGCGTGGATCCACAAAATTCCACCCACCCCTCGTTCCCCAAGGTCTTCCAAAAAAAATGGTACCTCACTTGTGTGGGTAGGCCCAGTGCCCGCGACAGGAAGCAGCGCAAAACGCAACGTGGACGCACCACATTTTCACAGTGAAAAATGACCCTTTTTTTGCAGAGTGCCTAGCTGTAGTTTTTGAACCCTAGCTCTGCCAGCACCTAGGGAAACCTACCAAACCCACACTTTTCTGAAAATTAGACACCCGGGGGATTCCAGGGAGGTATGGCTTGCGTGGATCCCCCAACGTTTTCTTACCCAGAATCCCCTGCAAACCTGACATTTTGCTGTAAAAATACCTTTTTTCACACATTTTTGTGTGGTAAAGTTGTGGCATCACCGGGCTGACACAAATTTCCTACCACCCAGCGTTCCCCCAGGTCTCCCGATAAAAATGGTGCCTCACTCGGGTGGGAGGCCCAAGTACCCGTGACAGGCAAGGGCCCATAACGCAAAATGTCAGGTTTGCAGGGGATTCTGGGTAAGAAAACGTTGGGGGATCCACGCAAGCCATACCTCCCTGGAATCCCCCGGGTGTCTACTTTTCAGAAATGTGTTTGGTAGGTTTCCCTAGGTGGCCGCCGAGCCCCGGGCCAAAACGTCATGGGACCCCCCTTGCAAAACCTGGCTCATGATAATTGGATGCGTTGGTTGGAGACTAAATTATCATGTGCAATGCGGCTTGTAGAGCTTGAACATTTTCATGTACATCATGGCTTGTTGATTATGAACCTACGCGCGTTTCGGCTAGATAGCCTTCATTTCCAAGGCGAGGGTGACAATAAGAGAGGTAGTCATGTCCCTCTGAGCAAGAGTCCACAAAAGTGATGGACAAGCTGTGGTCGAGGTGGGGCTTAGTATCAGGTGTTCTTAAGCACTTCGGTTTATCACTCGGCTCATGGCAAAAACTCTCTTGTCAGGTCTGAACGGAGTTGATTCCCAAAAGCCACTGACTGGCTCGCCGGCCAGACCGTGGATTCTGGCACGAGAACTTTTGCAAGTTGGATCACCACTTTAACCACGATATCGAGAGTGATATCGCTGATACCGAGTCAGGACATCCAGACCTTGACCTTCACTCGAGCTCTGCGAATCTCGTATTTTATCGACTCTGGCTGCACACTGCATGATTGAATCAGGATACCAGAACCCTGACACCGATTTGTGCTTCGCAATATACGCTTTTGGGAATCAAGACCGTTCAGACTTGACAAGAGAGTTTTTGCCATGAGCCGAGTGATAAACAGAAGTGATTAAGAACACCTGATACTAAGCCCCACCTCGACCACAGCTTGTCCATCACTTTTGTGGTATCTTGCTCAGAGGGACACCACTACCTCTCTTATTGTCACCCTCGCCTTGGAAATACCCACATAGACGAGGTATCCAGTCACCATGCCTTCCTGATGAAGGCTGTCTACCCGAAACGCGCGTAGGTTCATAATCAACAAGCCATGATGTACATGAAAATGTTCAAACTCTACAAGCCGCGTTGCACATGATAATTTAGTCTCCACCCAACGCATTCAATTATCACGAGCCATAAGGAATTAGAAGGTTCAGCCCATATGAATTTTGACCATTGATGAAATGACCTGTTATTGGCTATAAGAAGACTTATCATTGTAGGTGGAACATTGTATTAACTTTTGTCTATGTATACATAGAAGAAGATACTTCTCATGTAATACTTGAATAAGAATATTGATTAGGCTCGTTTTTGCACATAAACTACTGAATGATATAAATAGCAGGATGAATGTTGGAGCGTGAATGAGTAAATAGGTCTGTTTTATCATATTTCAGATAGAAGTTAAAAAAAAAATTTTTTTATGAATTTATTGACATGTTGTTCATGAAATGTACACTGATCATGATTTTTTCATCTCTCTTTTTGATATTAATAAACAAGTTTTCATTATTAATTACGATCTGGGTTCCTGTACTATTACTTTTATGCCCTCATTCTCATTAGTTGCCTGAGTAGTTCTTTATACAATTGTCAGCAACCTGAAGGCAGCCATGTAGACCGGAGGAAGCCCAGTGCCACAGGAGGAGCTGGATGCCTTGAAGGAGTGGGTGGCAGCTGCATTTCCAGAGTAGTTGGTGGAAGGAGTTCCAGGACAAGACAGTGCAGGCAATGAGGAAGAACAAGACCTACAGGGTATATCGCAACAAGGGGCAATGTGGGCAAAAAGGTCATGTCGTGCAGTACAGCTAGCTAAGCACCAGTATTCCACTGCTCGTGTGTGCAGGGCAAAGGGCAGGTATGCAGGTCATGTACTGTTAAGCATCACATAAATGTAAGTCACACTGCCTAATTACATGTTGCACAGCTCACTCCAGCTCCATCATGTTTCTTCCTTCCATGTGTGAAGAACTGCACCAGTCCACGGCCATCTCTGTATACTGCCCCTTGTAGTCGTATGTACATGAGTCACCAGAACTACAAGTCCCACCGTACCCTGCAAAAAACATGGGATCTCAGTTACAAGAGGCCTGTGCTGCCATAGCCTCACTTTTATTAACACTCTAGTGGTGCAGGCCTCTCAATCATACCCATGATGCGACGCTAAGCCACCCTGTGTAGCTATGAATGGCCTCATAGGTATGGATTAAGGCAAAGCAGTTCAAATTGCTGCCTTGCCTTACTCTGCATTCATGTAGCTTTGCAAGGCCCCCCAGAGGCGAGTCTGCACTGTGAGCCTTTGTAACGTCAAGAAAAGTGACATTCTGGGGGCACACTGGGCTTGTAATTAGCACCTGGGTGGGTGAGGGGGTGAATGCAAGTGAGGTACACCAGAGGACCATGTGTGTTGACATTCAAGATGGTGGGTGGCCCTGGTGGGCCTCTGGTAGTGCAGTGCATTGTAGGCGTTGTCTGAGCACGTACAACTGCCAGTGTGTATGGATGGGGATACATTGCATCGGAAGGAGGTGAGAAGCAAATGTGTACAGCAAAGTAGCCTGACAAACACACATTCACTGCTTTGTCGGACAGTGTCACACCAGTGCCGTAGCTGGGAGGGGATGACAGAGAGGAGCCCATTGGGGCACTATATCCTACATGTGATGTGGCCCTGGTTAAAGACGTAGCACGTGGAAGGAGGGAGTCTGGAGGCAAAGTGTCTCACCATGCCACATTTGTCAAAGTCAGTCAAGGTATAGGATGAACTAGTTTGCCACCATCAAGCACATGAGTTAGGGATGGTAGGAGGCTGAGATGAATGGGGCCAGTTGTGTGGCAAACCTGTGTAGGTACATATCACCAATTCCAGCACTACTACCATGTGGGGTTTAGGCTGACCAAGAACTCTCAAAAATAGGCTGGCATGTCAGTCTATTGGATATGGTCACACACATTGTTGGTGTTGTAGGCACAAGAGAGTCAATGTAGTATCTGGGTTCCATCAGTGTGTGGCAGTAAGTTGTGTCCCTGGTCCAAAATAAAAATTTCCAGAGGAGACATATACACAAGTGCAGGTGAGGGGGCCAGAGTCAAACATTGTGTGATGCTCTGAAGATAAACTACTCTTGCAATGATGAAATGGGGTGAGCGTCTGAGCTAGCAACCTACATACTTTCACTGGGCCTATTCCCTCAGAGCTGCTACACTGTGCCTACTGTCCAGTAAAATGGAATCAAATGTGTGTACTTTACTCACATCAGTATCTACCATTCAGAAAACCACCCTAAGAACATGCCCTCACACATTCCTGCAGTGTATCAAGGTTGGAAGTTGTGTAGAGGATATGTGTGAAATACAGAACCCTCGGCCACATGAATTCCCAATGTGCATTCAAGACAGCACAACAAGGCAGAGTGCTGTGGTTTACTGTGTGAACGGCAGACTGCAGGTACATAACTGATTAATGACCGAAGCAACATCACTTCCACAGGAGCAAAGGGCCGATTACTGGTCACAGGGAATGCAGGCTCCTTGGGGATTAGGTGGAATGTGCATAGTAGTGGTGTCAATACGTTCAAATACATTGGGGCATCACTGGAACTTCACTTTTTATTATGTTTCAGCCATGCACTGGGCTTACCAGTATCTACAAGGCCACGTAAAGCCACCCTGCATAGCTTTTCATGGCTTTGTAAATATAGAAAGGCAACACAGCACAAGTTGCTGCATTGCCTCACACTACAAAGGCAAGGCGTACCAGGGGCCTCATGGTCGTATTCCCAGGTAACAGCCATGGCATTTCAGACATTCCCAGGTTTAAAACAAGCTGGAAATCTGGGAATACGTCAATATTTGACGCCTCCACTGAGGAGGTGTAAGTGAGGCGCAACAAGGAGAAATAACATACTTTCCCCACAAATTTTTATCTTCCAATGTGTGCTGCCTTCAACAGCACAAACAGAAAGAGAAAATTGCCTCCATATCTTGTTTTTGGTCAGCAAGGTGCCCCTTCCTGCACAAAAACATTCATCCCTACAACGTAGGCACCCTTGCACCCTGCTGCAAGGGTGCCTGCATTGGTGCATGGCAGCCATTTGTGCCCCAGTGCTGTGGAAGAGGACAGGAATACTCAGATACTGGGCATTCATGTCCTTTTCTGTTTGATGTAAGGCAGCGCAGCAGGAGGCTTGCAATGTTGCCCTACGCCATAAACTTGTAAATGAGGCCATGATTGTCAACCTTTTGACTCATGAGCAACTGACATGGATCTCCATCAACATAAATCTTTTCCATTCCAGAGGATGAAACACCAACTCCTGACCAGCTGCATGTCTTGGAAGTGGATCCTGTGGAGGATGACAGACTGCCAAGCCTCAACCACGACACCCTCCAGCAAATCCTGGACTCCATCCAAACATGATCTCCAGTCACGGGAAGGGCCAACAGCATTGTGGGGCCTCTAGATCATCTGCCTCTCACCCACCAAACTGCATCTGCCAAGCTACCCCTAACACAGGACTCCAGGGACCCTTAAATAGTCTTCCAACGTCGTGTCGTAGGAGTCCAGCAGGAGCTGGTAGATGAGGTGTGGGCAGGGATGGAGACAGTGGCGGGCACTCTAGAGGGAGTCCATAAGTGCCTCAGCCCCAACAAGGACACCTTGGAGGCTGTAATCAGCACCACCCTCTGCTTCATGGCTTGGACCGGCACCTGGCTGACATCGCTGGTGTCATGAGGCAGAGGCATGAGCAAATGCCATGCCAAAGTGGCACCAGCGAGGTTGTCAACCAGCTGGGGGCAATATGTAACATCCTGGGGTCCATGAAGAGGAAGCAGGACTCCTATGTGGCAACAATGGATGCCTACCAACACGATGCTGCTGCTGTGCTGGCAAACCAGCAGGTCCTTTTCTGTGCTTTGCTGCCTTACTTGTTGGCGCAGGGAAATGCGCTTGGACCTGGGGGTCCACATCTACAGCCCCTGATGTGTGTGTGCCTCTGTCAGCTCCAGGACCTTCAACACCACCCTCATGTGAGGCACCACACACATCAGAGGACGAAGATGTGGACTGCAGCTCTTTGCAAAGGTAATATGCCCGGTAGCATATCTTTGTGCCACATGGCCAGTTTTTCCAATGCCCTGTGCTTAAGCCCATGCCAGTGTACCTCTCACCAAGGACTGTCGTCCATTTGCTTGCCCACCTGTTGATCTCATCCACATGTGGGTTGTCTATGTGAACTTTCTTTCCTAATCGCAATTTGATCTTCCTCCTCACTGGAACACTCCTCTCCTCAACATGTCCCAAGACATGTATCTCCCCTGGAATCTGTCTGGACATCCAATGGCTCACTAACGATGTTGGAGTTGTCCCAAGGACTGCCACTTGTTCCTTGGTTGACGTGTGAATAAAAATACTTTCTAGATTCAGTATGTTGTAGTCCTTGTCATGACTGCAGTAAGTACACCATGGTGGATGTGCAAACTCTTAAGATGCTTCATAACATCCAAAAGGAAATGTGTTTGTGCCACCCAGGGGTAAATATGCACAGTGCATGCTAAATAGTTTATGTGATCCTTATCTGCTACTAAACTATCAAGTCCCACCCAAGGTCACATGCAATTTGCTAGTTACACTATGGCCAAAGCATTGTTTATGACGCTTTGCCCTTGATGCGTGGTTCCGTCTGACGCTCTTTCGACTCAAGCGTCATGTTTTGTGATAAAGCGTTAGTTTTCTTACAAAAGCGTCACGTTTACTACAGAAAAACCACCTTTCATACTATAGAGTCAACTTTCTTACTCAAACGTCACTTTTAGTGGTAATGCATGACTTTCCGTGCCAAAGAGTCACGTTTACTACACAAGTCACCTTTCATACTATAGTCATTTTTCTTACTCAACCGTCACTTTTAGTGGTAATGCGTGACTTTCCGTTCTAAAGAGTCACGATTATACGGAAAAGTCACCTTTCATACTATAGAGACACCGTTCATACTCAAACGTCACTTTCAGTGGTAAAGCGTGACTTTCTACGCTAAAGAGTCATGTTTACTACAGAAAAGTCACCTTTCATACCAAAGTCACCTTTCTTACTCAAATGTCACTTTTAGTGGTAATGCGTGACTTTCTATGCTAAAGAGCCATGTTTACTACAGAAAAGTAACCTTTCAAACCAAAGGTTCCCCTTTCACACTATAGTGTCACCTATCCTACTAGAGTGTCACTTTTCCTAGTCAAACATGTTTGTTTACTGACACATTGCTATGGAAAAGGAGAGGAGAAAGGAGAACTTCCAATGAGAGGGCCCGCACCTGCACCAATAGCGGAGACTAGAGTAGAAAAATATGACAATGGTGTAGTACAGTACTCACAATTGCGTTGGCTTACTTGGGCTGTCGCTCGAGCCGTGTTAATGGCTTCACTTGCAGTTTACACTGTTCATGAACATGACACGGTCCACCCTGTCCCGCCCCTAAACAAAAGACACCCAGGCCAGGCACCGAGGGCAGGCCCAGATGACTCTTTCTTTCAGGTCATTCTCTGTGACTCTGGGATGCCGATATAATATATATTACCTACTGGTGTTCGCCAGTGGGCAGTTATAGTTAGGACCTAGTTTCCATAGGAAAGGGTTTTTTGACTTGCCTATATCTTTGGCGCCATTTGATGAATCTTCGCAAAATTTTCCAACCAAAGTGCATCGATGATTCTAGTTGTGCATGGAAAATTTGGGGCGAGCCGTCAAGTAGGGGGCCGAGAAAAATGGAGGGGAGGGGGAGTCAAAAAGTGAGTTTCCTATGTTAATTCCCATAGGGATTTCAGACACAACTACAGACCGAACCGCTGAACGGAATTACACCAAATTTGACAGACAGGTAACTCTTGGTCCAGAAACCAACCTATTTGCGAATTGGTGTAAATCCGTTCAGTAGTTTGGAAGATATTAAAGAAAAACAATATATCTATGGAAGCGAATGCTCTGCGAACTCTTCTGATCTCGTGTTGAGATCTGATTGGCTGCCAACACTTCAACCAGGAAGTGTTGGCTGCCATTTTGTGACTCTGCTTCAGTTGAGTCACAAAAAAAGTGAAAAATAAAGAAAAGGGACTGGGTCGGAATACCCTCACCCACTAGCCCTGGGGTCACCCTGGGACCCTGCCAGGGCAAGAGTGGGCTCCCGTGCTTTTTTTGAAAAAAGACCCTGGGTGGGGCAGGTCCTGGGGGCATTTTAATAAAAATTTATAAAATAGGGCGCACGGAACCCCACTCCTAAGGCTCTTTGAGCCCCAGAAACCCCCATCTCCTTGGGCTTAATGGATGGAGGGGGGGGGGCCCTCCTGGTATTGGTACAAGCCCTGGGGACCACCACCTCCCCTGGACACAAAAACATTTATGTCAGGGTACACGGACCCCTTGTCCCCGGGAACCACCACCTACCCGGGGCCAATGTAAGATTTTGAAAATTAGAGGGGAGCCACATGGCCCCCCTCCCGGACAATATACGGCCTCGGGGACCACCACCTCCCCGGGGCCGGCCAATGCAATTAAAGGAGGGGCCGAGCAGCCCCCATTCCTGAAGCCACTAATGGCCCTGGGGCCCGCCACCCCCCGGGCCGGCTACTGCTATCTCCCGAGGTGCCCACCCTCAGGAGATAGCTATTTGCTCTGACGTGGCAAGAGCTTTGACAGCTCCCGCTTCCTGGGAGCAGAGTTTTTGTCTGTTTCCTGCCCGCTTGACAGCGGGCAGGAAACCAATCAATCAGGGGTTAGTAAAGCGCAACTACTCACCCGTGAGGCTCTCAAGGCGCTGGGGGGAAGGGCGGTGGCTCCATTGAGTGCTGGGGTCATCCGAAAAGCCAGATCGAGTTCCTTCCTGAACTAGGGCAGTGTGGGACATTGTCGGATGTGGAGGGGGAGGGTGTTCCAGGCTTTGGCTGTGAGGTAGGAAAAAGATTATCCTCCTGTTCTAGTCTTGCTGATGCGTGGGGCGGTGGCCAGAGAGAGCTGGGCTGACAGGAGGTGTCTTTTGGGTGCATGGAAGGAGAGGCGGCTGTTCAGGTATGCGGGTCAGGTGTTGTGAAGGGCCTTGTTTGCGTGGGTGAGGAGTTTGAAGGTTATTCTTCTTTCGACTGGAAGCCAGTGGAGATCGCGGAGGTGTTGGGTGATGTGGCTGCGAGGGGGGGATGTCGAGGGTCAGTCTGGCTGGGGCGAACTGGACAGTCAGAGTTTGCGAAGGACTTTCTTGCTGATTCTGGCATAAAGAGCGTTGTGTGGCACCCCACCCCCATTGAAATTCAGCTGGGCTCCAGGGGATGGGGTCCCCATGGCCAAAATCAGCCCAGGAGGGGTCTGCGCGGGCCCTATTGAATTTAGTCTGGGCCACAGGGGATGGGTTCTCCAGGGCCGGTCTGGCCCTGATGCTCATTTCACAGAAATAAAACCTCAACAGGAAGCCCTTACAAATATAAACATAGCAGGTACCACAGCTGAAGCGCCACTTCTGTAAAGGACAAATGATCCTAACTCCTGGGCTTGGTGAAGGGAAAGCGAGTGTGCTTCCTCGGCAATTCCATATTGAAAGACAATCTGAAATGCTCTGTGGAGGTGAATGCATTGTTGATCTATTGGAGCATAATCTGTAGTGACTGTGATAAGTGGGTCCTTTCTTGTACTTACCTGGTGAGAGCACAGTCCATGGTTTTCCCTTCAAACTACTAAGAGTATTCAAATGTACAAATCACTTGGAAGTTTCGCTGTTGGGCCCCGCCCACTTTAGTAGTATGCAAAGGCCTTCCTACCTTTTGCCAGGATGATGGACAGCTTAACAAGCGGCCCTCCAACGTGTTTCCCACCGATTTTGGAGACGTGTTCTTGATGCGGAAGAATATAAGGACATTTCCTCCAAACAAAGAAGCACTTGCTTCATATAGCTAAGAAGAAAGACACTTGTTTGGTGGAGATTTAGCTCTTTGTATTCTTGTTGTCTTCTCTATAGTAGAATTCATGCTCTCGCAAATTTCTGGATAAAGACGCACTAGGAACCATCACATTGCCGAAACGCACACATGGTCGCTGGAGATATTTCCTTGTGGTCCATTGTGCAGCTGTAGTGTAGAATACGTACTGGACATTTACACAAGGAGGTAGCACTTAGTAATTAACCGCTAGAAAGTACTCCACTTGGGTAGATATTTTGTGCAAAACTGTGGACTCTTGTTGGATAAAGGGGCAGGTGTGGTTTGTTTGTGGCTGAGTCATGCACACAGCTACTGACACACCCAAGCACTTAGATACTCAATCACACAATTAGGCACTCACACACCCACTGACAGACCCACTCAGACACTGATGCACCCACTCACAGACCCACTCACTCTCACACCCACTCACAAACCCACTCAAGCACTCATACACCCACTCACAGAACTACTAAGACACTCATGCACCCACTCACAGACCTACTCAGAGCCTCATGCACCGACTCACTACCCACTCAGAGACTCACATACCCACTCAGAGACCCACGCACTAACTCACAGACTGACACACACTCATGGAGACACTTGCAAACCCACTCATGCACCCGCTCACAGACCCACTCACACATGTACACCCACACAGACCCACTCCGACACTTATGCACTTACTTACAGAACTACCCGTACTCTCACAGCCAATCACAGACCTACTCAGAGACTTACGAACCGACTCACAGACCCACGCAGACACACACCCACTCACAGACCCACTCAGACACTCATGCACCCACTCAGATACTCACGCATCCACTCATACACTCACAGACCCATGCAGCCACTCATACACCCACTCACACTCCCATACAGCCACTCGCACCCACAAAACCACTCACAGACCCATACAGCCACTCACATACCCACTCACCAACCTATATAGCCACTCACACACACACACACACTCTCAAAGGTTACAGGCTACAGTTAGGAAATAAAATGTAAAAAACCTTAGAAATTCACTAAGAACAAAACAAATGTTACAGGGATGTTATAGTTAGGAATTAACATTAAAAAACCTGAAAAAAACAAAGATTACAGGGAGGTTATAGTTAGGCTCAGATTTCACTGAAATTACCTTATCTGTCACAAGTGGCGAGTTTTAGTTAGTGTTGTCTGGTTAGTGAGTTGAAAAGAGTGTGCAACTAGGTCCGCTACTTATAATAATTTGATGGTGGTGGATAAATTGTAAATGAAAGTTATAACTTTAACTTTAGAATTGTAAAGTTTGTGTAGTTTAAACTTGGTTTGTATAAGGAAAATAAGTTTTCCTAACTATAAGCTTTAACCTTTGGTTTTTCCACTGAATTTCAATGTTTTTAAAAGATTTTTATTAAATATGTGTTTTAAGTCTTAGAGTCCAGTGTCGCAAGTTAAGAGCTGTTATGTGGAGTGCTGTACAGTACAGTGGAGGAGAGTGCTGTAAATTTTATTGTCATAGAGTGGAGTATTGTAGATTGGAATAGAGTGGAGTAACGTGTAATAGCGTATTGTACAGTGTAGTAAAGTCTTATAAAGTGTAGTGCAATGGTGTCTCATATACTGGAGTTAAGTATTGTAGACTGGACCAGCGAGTTGTACAGTGGAGTGGTGTGTCAAACAGTAGAGTAGGGTATAGTAGACTGCCAGAGTGGAGTAGAGTGTTTTAGAGTGGAGTAAGGTGAAGTAGAGTGTCATAGAGTGGAGTATCGTCAAGTGGGGACTCGTAGAGTACAGTGGAGGAGAGTGTCGTAGAGTGGAGTGCCATGTCATAGAGTGGAGTGACGCATCGTAGACTGAAGTTGAGTGGCTTGTCATTGAGTGTCATATAGTGTAGTACAGTGGTGTAGAGTGGATGGGTATAGAGTGGCATAGAGTGTAGTACAGTGTTGTAGACTGGAGTTGCATACAGTGGAGTAGACTGTTGAACAGTGGAATGGCGTAGTACGACAGACTGGAATAAAGTGTAGTAATGCGGAGTACACTGTAGTGGGGTAGTGTAGAGTGTAGGAAAGTGTCAGAGTGGAGTGGCATGTTATAGACTATAGTGGCGTGGAGTGCAATAGAGTGGAGTGGCGTAGAATACAGTTGAGTAAAGTGTTGTAAATTGGAGTACTGTGGTGTACAGTAAAGTGTAGTGGGGTGTCATACAGTATTGGAAAGTGATGTGGACTACAGTAGAGTGGCATACATTCTAGGTGATTTTTGTAGAGTGGGGTGCTGTACAGAATTGTAGAGTGTTTTAGAGTGGATTGGTATGTTATAGAGTACAATGGCACTGATTAGCACAGAGTGGTGTTGCGTACATTGAAGTAGTGGAGTAGAATTGAGTACTGTGTCAGACAAGAGTGGAGTAAAGTAGGGTGCAGTGGCATACAAAGAGTTGTGTAAAATGTTGTACAGTGGACTAGAGTATCGTAGAGTAGAGTGTTGTACAGTGGCATACAATATAGTACAGTGTTGTACAGTGAAGTGAAGGGGTATAGACATGAGTAAAGTGTCTGAGTACGGCATACAGTGTAGTAGAGTGCTGTAGAGTGGAGGTGCATAGAGTACAGTAGTGTGGATTGTTGTATAGTAGCATAAAGTAAGGAGTAGAGTTGAGTGGTGTAATGTAGTGTGGAGTTAAGTACAATAGAGTGTATTGGTGTGTCGTAGAGTAGAGTGGCATGGAGTGGAGCGCACTGTCGTAACATAGGTAGTAAACTGTTATAAATTAGAGTGGGGTCTTGTACAATAGAGGTGAGTGCTGTGTTGTATAGAAAAGTGTTGCATAGTGGAACAGAGTGTTGTACATTGGAGTGTATGGCCATAGAGTGGAGTATAGAGTTGGACAGTGGAGTGTTCTGGGACAGAGTGGAGTAGAATGCCATGAAGTGTGAGAGACTTTTATAGAGTGAAGTTATATAGAGTGGAGGAGAGTATCATACAATGGAGCAGCGTAGAGTAGAGTGGCGTACACTGTAAAGGTATAGAGTAGATTACAATATAGTGGAGTAGCATACAGTGGAATATCATAGAGTGGAATACTGTACAATATAGTGGAGTGGCATAGAGTGGAATAGTGTAGAGTGGAGTGGTGTAGAGTGGAGTAGGGTACAGTGGATTAACGTAGAGTGGGGTGGCATACATTGAAGTGGCTTAGCAAAGAGTCAAGGAAACGGTTATAAATTGGAGTAGCATTTCATACAGTTGAATAGAGTGCTGTGTCATACAGTGTTGAAAATTGTCATAGAGTGGAGTAGAGCGTATGGGCATAGAGTTGAGTGCAAAATTGGACAGTGGAGAGTAAGGGGATAGAATAGAGTCTACTAGAGTGGCATATGGTGTAGTAAAGTTTTGAAGAGTGGAGGAGAATACACTGGAGTGGGGTAGAGTGGAGAAGCGTTCAGTAAAGTCGCATAAAGTGGAATAGCATAGACTGGAGTGGCATACAGTGGAGTGGTGTAAAGCGTAATGGTGTATAGTGTAGTAGCGTACAGTGGAGTGGGGTACAGTGAAGTGGTGTAGACTGGAGTAGTGTATTGTGGGTTGGGATAGAGTGTAACAGCATACAGTGAAGTGGCGTATAGTATAGTGGGGTAGAGTGGAATACCATACAGTAGAGGGAAAAAGATTGAAGTTGCGTACAGTGGAATAGCGTAGAGTGGAGTGGCGTAAAGTATGATAGCGTAGAGTAGAATAGCATAGAGTGGATTGGCGTACAATGGAGTGCTGTAGACTGGAGTGGTGTACAGTGGAGTGGGGTACAATGAAATAGCATATAGTGGAGTGGCGTCCAATGGATTAGTATTGAATGGACTGGAGTGGTGTACACTGTAGTGGCGTACAGTGAAGTAGCGTATATTGGAGTGGCATACAGTGGAATAGAATTGAGTGGAGTGGTGTACAGTAGAGTGGTGTAGACTGGAATAGCGTATAGTGGAGTAGCGTACAGTGCAGTGGTGTAGACTGGAGTGGCATACACTGTAATGGGGTAGAGAGTTATAGTGAACAGTTGAGTGGCATCCAATGGAATAGCGTAAAATGGAGTGGGGTAGAGTGGAGTAGCATACAATGGAGTGTCATACAGTGGAATAGCAAAGAGTGGAGTGGCATAGAGTTGAATGGATTAGAGAGGAATAGCATACGCTGGAGTAGCATATAGCAGAGTGGCATACAGTGGAGTGGTGTACACTGAAAAGGCATAGAGTGAAGTTGCATACAGTGTAATAGCGTAGAGTGGACTGGCCTAAAGTGGAGTTGTGTACAGTGTAATAGCATAGAGTGGAGTGGTGCCAAGCCGAGTGTTGTACAGTTGAGTGGCAAAGAGTGTAATAGTGCATATAGTGGAGTGGCGCCAAGCCGAGTGTTGTACAGTTGAGTGGCATAGAGTGTAATAGTGTATAGTGGAGTACCATACAGTGGAGTGACGTATAATGGAGTGTAGACTGGAGTGGTGCACAGTAGAGTGAAATAACATACAGTGGAATGGATCAGAGTGGAATAGCATACGCTGGAGTGGTATATAGCAGAGTGGCATACAGTGGAGTGGCATACACTGAAAAGGCATAGAGTGAAGTTGCATACAGCGTTATAGCGTAGAGTGGACTGGCCTAAAGTGGAGTTGTGTACAGTGTAATAGCATAGACTGGAGTGGCGTACCGTAGAGTGAAATAACATACAGTGGAGTGGCATACAGTGGAGTGGGGGTCCAATCGAATAGCGTAGAATGACGTGGCATAGAGTGGAGTTCCATACACTGGAGTGGAATAGCGTACAGTGGAGTGGAATAGCATACAGTGGAATAGAATAGAGTGGAGTGGCGCATAGTAGAATGGTGTAGAGTGGAATAGTGAATAGTGGAGTATAGCATCTAGTGGAGTGGTGTACACTGGTGTGACGTAGACTGGAGTGGCGCAGAGTAGAGGTGCATACAGTGAATGAGTGGAGTGGCGTACAGTGGTTTTGCATACATTGTAATAGCGTAGAGTGGAGTGGCATTAAGGTGGAGTCTCATATAGTGGAGAGGCGTCGAGTGGAATAGCGTACAGTGGAGTTGCTACAGTGGCGAGGTATACGGATGCATATATGAAATTTAGCAGCAATGTAGATTACAGTGTGCAGAGTAATGCACTTCCTTGCGTTTCTCCTGATTTACTAATCAACGCAGGGCCACACATGGTGGCCTTTGCTTCCTTTATAGATCTGACTTGAGTATTGCATTGCCCATGCATCATCATGCATGACGTAAGGGTACCACAATCCAATAATACAGCTAGGCCTTTGTTATATTTTGGGCCTTGGTAACCGTGATAACTTTTCTTTATACCATGGTACATGGCGATGACAAGCCAGTAATTGGGTAATGGCTGTTTTTAAAGAATGAAAAGGCAGCCATATTGTTTTTCCTACACTCTGGCTGTGTTCAGTGTTAGGGCCTTAGGTAAGTAGTAGGTCCTTACCTATTACCACTTTATTAAAGTGGTAAAATGTAGGGATTTGTTTTTTAAATATATTTTTTAATAAGTTTACGGCTATGTACTGCGGTAGTTCCACAAAATGTTGTGAAATTCTGCGAAAGTACTGCGGTGACAGATATCAGTAAGTTTAAATGCCTTATAACTAAAAAAATACTTACCCTACTTAACTGCAGTACCCCCACATTTCATGTAAATCCATTCAGCCGTTTTCACGCTCCATCAAATACAATAGTCTATGGAAATACTAAGGTGGAAAAGCATGTTTTGGGATCCCTTTAATCTTTGCACCCCCTTAACGATTCACCTCAAAACTTTACATCATCTTAAAATGTAGAAAAGGCTTTAGGTTTGGAAAGTGTTGTGGGATTCGTCAAACAGGTGGAAAGTTAGTAGGGAGCTAATATCCGAAGAATTCCTATCTTTGGGAATACTAACTATAACTACAGAGTGGCGAACAGATTTAATTTGATTTTATTTTTAATCTAGTGTATTTATTTATTGGTTTACATAATCATGTGACCATACATGTGTGAATGAATGAATATAGGCTTTGTAAAGCGCGAACTTAGCCCAGGGGCATCAAGGCGCTGTGGAAAGGGATCAGGATCAGAGAGGTCCATAGGTGGAGGGTTTACAGATTCAAGATGGTGAAGAGCCAAGTCTTCAAGGCCTTACGGAACGAAGAATGAAGTTCCAGAGCCGAAATTGAAGGAGGAAGAGAATTCCACAATTTGGCTCCAGCCAACGAAAAGGCCCCCCCCATCTGGATTTCCTGAACCTGGGAACTATCACCAGATTCTTGCTGGCAGATCTTAGCTGCTTGCCGGGGACATATCTGCGAAACAGTTTTTTAATGCCTTCTGATCCCCTCTTGTAAAAGCCTTGTGCACCAGGCACAGGGCTTTAAACACAATTCTCCGGCCCAGTAGAAGCCAGTGCAGAATGGAATTTAGGAAGGCCCATCACCAGCCTGGCAGCGGCATTCTGCACAAGTTGAAGTCGATGTAGGAGTCCCTTATTTAACCCCTTCGCTGCTAGGCCTTTTCCCCCCTGTGCTAAGCCTTTTTTGGCTATTTGGGGTAGTGCGCGCTTAGGCCCCTGTAACTTTTTGACCACATAAGGTATCCACGCCAAATTTGCGTCCTTTTTTCTAACATCATGGGAATTGTAAAGGTACCCAGGGTTTGTGGATTCCCCTGGAGGGGACCCAGAAATTAGCCAAAATATGGCAAAATTTAGTTTTTTGGGGAAAAATGCGAAAAAAGGGCTACAGATGAAAGCGTCTTGTTTTTCCCTGCAAATGGCATCAAAAGGGGTTGTGGTGCTGAAATCACCATCTTCCCAGCTTTCAGGGACAAGCAGACTTTTGTCAGAAAACCAACTTTTTTACACAGTTTTGGCATTTTTCTGGGACATAGCCTATTTTTGCTATTTTTGTGCTTTCAACCTCCTTCCAGTTAATGGTAGAAATGGGTATAAAACCAATAATCGATCCTAGAAAGCCATACATTTCTGAAAAGTAGACAAAATTCTGAATTCAGCAAGGGGTCATTTGTGTAGATCCTTAAAGTTTTCCTTATAGAAACTAACAGTTAAATGAAGGAAAAATTGAAAATTAGTTGAAAAAAACTGCCATTTGTGTCAACGTTTTCACCTGTAACTTCTTCTAATTATGACAGCTATTTGAAAGCAATATACCGTTATATCCGCTGGACCTTTCTGGTTGTGGGGATATATAGGACTTGTAGGTTCACCAAGAACCCGACGAACCCAGAGCCAATAACTGAGCAGCATCTTGCAATGGTTTTTTATTATGTACCGGGTATATAGCAATTATTTTGGGAAAATGTATACATGGAAAAATTGTTATGAAAGACACCTATGTATTTCTGAAATGGGAACAAAATGTAGATTTTAGAAACAGTAGATATTTGCACATTTCCGAAATTGGGAGTACCCATACTAGCATGAGAATTATAGGTCATTTTTCAAAATGACTTATTTTTTACACATTGTCTTTCATTTGGAAGGCAGAAATGCATCGAAAGTCAATAGGTAATAACAGTTGCTCTACAATTCTGTGTTACCCTAAGTCTCCCGATAAAAATGGTACCTCACTTGTGTGGGTAGGCCTTGTGCCCACAACAGGAAATGGCTCAAAATGCAACGTGGACCTACCACATTTTCACAATTAAAAATTACCCTTTTTTTGCAAAGTGCCTAGCTGTAGTTTTTGAACCCTAGCTCTGCGGGCACTTAGGAAACCTAGCAAACCTATACATTTTTGAAAAGTAGACACCCAGGGGAATCCAGGATGGGGTGACTTGACTGGCTCTCACCAGGTTCTGTTACCCAGAATCCCTTGCAAACCTAAAAAATTGGCAAAAAAACACATTTTCCTCACTTTTCTGTGGTAGAAAGTTCTGGAATCTGCGTGGATCCACAAAATTCCACCCACCCCGCGTTCCCCAAGGTCTTCCCAAAAAAATGGTACCTCACTTGTGTGGGTAGGCCTAGTGCCCGCGACAGGAAGCAGCGCAAAACGCAACGTGGACGCACCACATTTTCACAGTGAAAAATGACCCTTTTTTTGCAAAGTGCCTAGCTGTAGTTTTTGAACCCTAGCTCTACCGGCACTTAGGGAAACCTAGCAAACCTATACATTTTTGAAAAGTAGACACCCAGGGGAATCCAGGATGGGGTGACTTGACTGGCTCTCACTAGGTTCTGTTACCCAGAATCCCTTGCAAACCTTAAAATTTGCAAAAAAACACATTTTCCTCACTTTTCTGTGGTGGAAAGTTCTGGAATCTGCGTGGATCCACAAAATTCCACCCACCCCGCGTTCCCCAAGGTCTTCCCAAAAAATGGTACCTCACTTGTGTGGGTAGGCCTAGTGCCCGCGACAGGAAGCAGCGCAAAACGCAACGTGGACACACCACATTTTCACAGTGAAAAATGACCCTTTTTTTGCAAAGTGCCTAGCTGTAGTTTTTGAACCCTAGCTCTGCCGGCACTTAGGGAAACCTAGCAAACCTATACATTTTTGAAAAGTAGACACCCAGGGGAATCCAGGATGGGGTGACTTGACTGGCTCTCACCAGGCTCTGTTACCCAGAATCCCTTGCAAACCTTAAAAATTGGCAAAAAAACACATTTTCCTCACTTTTCTGTGGTAGAAAGTTCTGGAATCTGCGTGGATCCACAAAATTCCACCCACCCCGCGTTCCCCAAGGTCTTCCGAAAACAATGGTACCTCACTTGTGTGGGTAGGCCTAGTGCCCGCGACAGGAAGCAGCACAAAACGCAACGTGGACGCACCACATTTTCACAGTGAAAAATGACCCTTTTTTTGCAAAGTGCCTAGCTGTAGTTTTTGAACCCTAGCTCTGCCAGCACTTTGGGAAACCTAGCAAACCTATACATTTTTGAAATGTAGACAACCAGGGGAATCCAGGATGGGGTGACTTGACTGGCTCTCACCAGGTTCTGTTACCCAGAATCCCTTGCAAACCTAAAAATTGGCAAAAAAACCAAATTTTCCTCACTTTTCTGTGGTAGAAAGTACTGGAATCTGCGTGGATCCACAAAATTCCACCCCCGCGTTCCCCAAGGTCTTCCGAAAAAATGGTACCTCACTTGTGTGGGTAGGCCTAGTGCCCGCGACAGGAAGCAGCACAACACGCAACGTGGACGCACCACATTTTCACAGTGAAAAATGACCCTTTTTTTGCAAAGTGCCTAGCTGTAGTTTTTGAACCCTAGCTCTGACGGCACTTTGGGAAACCTAGCAAACCTATACATTTTTGAAAAGTAGACACCCAGGGGAATCCAGGATGGGGTGACTTGACTGGCTCTCACCAGGTTCTGTAACCCAGAATCCCTTGCAAACCTTAAAACTTGGCAAAAAAAACACATTTTCCTCACTTTTCTGTGGTGGAAAGTTCTGGAATCTGCGTGGATCCACAAAATTCCACCCACCCCGCGTTTCCCAAGGTCTTCTGAAAAAAATGGTACCTCACTTGTGTGGGTAGGCCTAGTGCCCGCGACAGGAAGCAGCACAAAACGCAACGTGGATGCACCACATTTTCACAGTGAAAAATGACCCTTTTTTTGCAAAGTGTCTAGCTGTAGTTTTTGAACCCTAGCTCTGCCGGCACTTTGGGAAACCTAGCAAACCTATACATTTTTGTAAAGTAGACACCCAGGGGAATCCAGGATGGGGTGACTTGACTGGTTCTCACCAGGTTCTGTTACCCAGAATCCCTTGCAAACCGTAAAAATTGGCAAAAAGCACATTTTCCTCACTTTTCTGTGGTGGAAAGTTCTGGAATCTGCGTGGATCCACAAAATTCCACCCACCCCTCGTTCCCCAAGGTCTTCCAAAAAAATGGTACCTCACTTGTGTGGGTAGGCCCAGTGCCCGCGACAGGAAGCAGCGCAAAACGCAACGTGGACGCACCACATTTTCACAGTGAAAAATGACCCTTTTTTGCAGAGTGCCTAGCTGTAGTTTTTGAACCCTAGCTCTGCCAGCACCTAGGAAACCTACCAAACCCACACTTTTCTGAAAATTAGACACCCGGGGGATTCCAGGGAGGTATGGCTTGCGTGGATCCCCCAACGTTTTCTTACCCAGAATCCCCTGCAAACCTGACATTTTGCTGTAAAAATACCTTTTTCACACATTTTTGTGTGGTAAAGTTGTGGCATCACCCGGCTGACACAAATTTCCTACCACCCAGCGTTCCCCCAGGTCTCCCGATAAAAATGGTGCCTCACTCGGGTGGGAGGCCCAAGTACCCGCGACAGGCAAGGGCGCACAACGTATTGAGGCGACCTCAAAATGGCCGATCACAAAACGACCTGGTTTTGCAAGGGGGTCCCATGACGTTTTGGCCCGGGCTCGGCGGCCACCTAGGGAAACCTACCAAACCCACACATTTCTGAAAAGTAGACACCCGGGGATTCCAAGGAGGTATGGCTTGCATGGATCC
Organism: Calotriton arnoldi; assembly: GCA_963921515.1. Taxonomy (NCBI): domain Eukaryota; kingdom Metazoa; phylum Chordata; class Amphibia; order Caudata; family Salamandridae; genus Calotriton; species Calotriton arnoldi. The sequence continues at coordinate 1,593,172 of CAWUFW010002968.1, forward strand.
CCCAACGTTTTCTTACCCAGAATCCCCTGCAAACCTGACATTTTGCTGAAAAATCCCTTTTTTCACACATTTTTGTGTGGTAAGTTGTGGCATCACCGGGCTGACACAAATTTCCTACCACCCAGCGTTCCCCCAGGTCTCCCGATAAAAATGGTGCCTCACTCGGGTGGGAGGCCCAAGTACCCGCGACAGGCAAGGGCCCACAACGTATTGAGGCAACCTCAAAATGGCCTATCACAAAACGACCTGGTTTTGCAAGGGGTCCCATGACGTTTGGCCCTGGGCTCGGCGGCCACCTAGGGAAACCTACCAAACCCACACATTTCTGAAAAGTAGACACCCGGGGATTCCAGGGAGGTATGGCTTGCGTGGATCCCCAACGTTTTCTTACCCAGAATCCCCTGCAAGCCTGACACTTTGCTGAAAAAATCCCTTTTTTCACACATTTTTGTGTGGTAAAGTTGTGGCATCACCGGGCTGACACAAATTTCCTACCACCCAGCGTTCCCCCAGGTCTCCCGATAAAAATGGTGCCTCACTCGGGTGGGAGGCCCAAGTACCCGCGACAGGCAAGGGCCCACAACGTATTGAGGCAACCTCAAAATGGCCTATCACAAAACGACCTGGTTTTGCAAGGGGGCTCCCATGACGTTTTGGCCCTGGGCTCGGCGGCCACCTAGGGAAACCTACCAAACCCACACATTTCTGAAAAGTAGACACCCGGGGGATTCCAGGGAGGTATGGCTTGCGTGGATCCCCCAACGTTTTCTTACCCAGAATCCCCTGCAAACCTGACATTTTGCTGAAAAATCCCTTTTTCACACATTTTTGTGTGGTAAATTTGTGGCATCACCGGGCTGACACAAATTTCCTACCACCCAGCGTTCCCCCAGGTCTCCCGATAAAAATGGTGCCTCACTCGGGTGGGAGGCCCAAGTACCCGCGACAGGCAAGGGCCCATAACGTATACGTGCCACAACTTTACCACACAAAACTGTGTGAAAAAGGGATTTTTTCAGCAAAATGTCAGGTTTGCAGGGGATTCTGGGTAAGAAAACGTTGGGGGATCCACGCAAGCCATACTTCCCTGGAATCCCCGGGTGTCTACTTTTCAGAAATGTGTGGGTTTGGTAGGTTTCCTAGGTGACATTTTGTGTGGTAAAGTTGTGGCATCACTGGGCTGACACAAATTTCCACACCCAGCGTTCCTCAGGTCTCCCGATAAAATGAGTGCTCACTCGGGTGGGAGGCCCAGGTACTCGTGACAGGCAAGGGCCCATAACGTATACGTTATGGGCCCTTGCCTGTCGCGGGTACTTGGGCCTCCCACCCGAGTGAGGCACCATTTTTATCGGGAGACCTGGGAACGCTGGGTGGTAGGAAATTTGTGTCAGCCCGGTGATGCCACAACTTACCACACAAAAATGTGTGAAAAAAGGGATTTTTTCAGCAAAATGTCAGGTTTGCAGGGGATTCTGGGTAAGAAAACGTTGGGGGATCCACGCAAGCCATACCTCCCTGGAATCCCCCGGGTGTCTACTTTTCAGAAATGTGTTTGGTAGGTTTCCCTAGGTGGCCGCCGAGCCCCGGGCCAAAACGTCATGGGACCCCCCTTGCAAAACCAGGTCGTTTTGTGATAGGCCATTTTGAGGTTGCCTCAATACGTTGTGGGCCCTGCCTGTCACGGGTACTTGGGCCTCCCACCCGAGTGAGGCACCATTTTTATCGGGAGACCTGGGGGAACGCTGGGTGGTAGGAAATTTGTGTCAGCCCGGTGATGCCACAACTTTACCACACAAAAATGTGTGAAAAAAGGGATTTTTCAGCAAAATGTCAGGTTTGCAGGGGATTCTGGGTAAGAAAACGTTGGGGGATCCACGCAAGCCATACCTCCCTGGAATCCCCGGGTGTCTACTTTTTCAGAAATGTGTGGGTTTGGTAGGTTTCCCTAGGTGGCCGCCGAGCCCCGGGCCAAAACGTCATGGGACCCCCTTGCAAAACCAGGTCGTTTTGAGATAGGCCATTTTGAGGTCGCCTCAATACGTTGTGGGCCCTTGCCTGTCGCGGGTACTTGGGCCTCCCACCCGAGTGAGGCACCATTTTTATCGGGAGACCTGGGGAACGCTGGGTGGTAGGAAATTTGTGTCAGCCCGGTGATGCCACAACTTTACCACACAAAAATGTGTGAAAAAAGGATTTTTAAGCAAAATGTCAGGTTTGCAGGGGATTCTGGGTAAGAAAACGTTGGGGGATCCATGCAAGCCATACCTCCCTGGAATCCCCCGGGTGTCTACTTTTCAGAAATGTGTGGGTTTGGTAGGTTTCCCTAGGTGGCCGCCGAGCCCCGGGCCAAAACGTCATGGGACCCCTTGCAAAACCAGGTAGTTTTGTGATAGGCCATTTTGAGGTCGCCTCAATACGTTGTGGGCCCTTGCCTGTCGCGGGTACTTGGGCCTCCCACCCGAGTGAGGCACCATTTTTATCGGGAGACCTGGGGGACGCTGGGTGGTAGGGAAATTTGTGTCAGCCCCGTGATGCCACAACTTTACCACACAAAAATGTGTGAAAAAAGTGATTTTTTCAGCAAAATGTCAGGTTTTCAGGGGATTCTGGGTAAGAAAACGTTGGGGGATCCACGCAAGCCATACCTCCCCTGAATCCCCCGGGTCCCTACTTTTCAGAAATGTGTGGGTTTGGTAGGTTTCCATAGATGGCCGCCGAGCACGGGGCCAAAAACCCAGGTGACCCCCCTTGCAAAACCAGGTGGTTTTGAGATAGGCAATTTTGATGTCGCCTCACTACGTTTTGGGCCCTTGCCTGTCGCGGGTACTTGGGCCTCCCACTCAAGTGAGGCACCATTTTTATCGGGAGACCTGGGGGAACGCTGGGTGGTAGGAAATTTGTGTGAGCCCGGTGATGCCACACTTTCCCACACAAAAATGTGTAAAAAAAGTGATTTTTTCAGCTAAAATTGAGGTTTGCAAGGGATTCTGGGTAAGGAAACGTTGGGGGATCCACGCAAGCCATACCTCCTTGGAAGCCCCCGGGTGTCTAGTTTTCAGAAATGTGTGGGTTTGGTAGGTTTCCCTAGATGGCCGCCGAGCACGGGGCCAAAAACCCAGGTGACTCCTTGCAAAACCAGGTGGTTTTGAGATAGGCAATTTTGATGTCGCCTCACTACGTTTTGGGCCCTTGCCTGTCGCGGGTACTTGGGCCTCCCACACAAGTGAGGCACCATTTTTATCGGGAGACCTGGGGGAACGCTGGGTGGTAGGAAATTTGTGTGAGCCCAGTGATGCCACACTTTCCCACACAAAAATGTGTGAAAAAGGTGATTTTTTTCAGCTAAAATTGAGGTTTGCAAGGGATTCTGGGTAAGGAAACGTTGGGGGATCCACGCAAGCCATACCTCCTTGGAAGCCCCCGGGTGTCCCGTTTTCAGAAATGTGTGGGTTTGGTAGGTTTCCCTAGATGGCCGCCGAGCACGGGACCAAAAACCCAGGTGACCCCCCTTCCAAAACCAAATCGTTTTGACATAATTATGTGTTTATTTCTGCAGCGTGAGAATTTTAAGCACAAAATTGCAAGGAAAATGTGACAGACATTTTTAAGTTTGCAGGACATTGTGGATAAAATAACTTGTTGGAATTCACAAGAGAGACATCACCATGTACTCCCATGGGTTAACGATAATATCTACAGATGGTAGGTTATTCTTAGATGGAATGTACACCTTGGCAGAGAGACTAAAAAGACAGATTCCTGCACAGCCATCTATTCCTCAAACACACACACATACTGGTTGGATTTGGCACGAGGGCAAGTGATGGTTCAGTATATAAAATTTTATTAACAAGAGATTTCACAAAAATGAAATGCACTGTCAATAATTAAATGCACAAAAAACTGAACCAGTGACTCGCAGCTCGTGAGCTGTAAAGCCACGGCAAGGCACCAACCATTTTACAGGCCATTCACACACCTTTCATACGTGATACACACAAGACCATTCACACCACCAGGCACAAAACCAACACATCACAACATTCGCAAAAAGGGACAGGGTACACCCTGCTTCAGAAAGACAAAAAAGACAAATATTACTGCACAGCCATCTAATCCTCAAGCACACACACATACTGGTTGGATTTGGCACGAGGGTGAGTGATGGTTCAGTATATACAATTGTATTAGCAAGTGATTTCTCAAAAATGAAATGCACTGTTAATAATTGAAAGGACGAGAAACTGAACCATTGACTCACAGCTCGTGAGCTGTAAAGCCACGACAAGGCACCAACCTCTTTACATGCCATTCATACACCTTTCATACGTGTGACACATACAAAACATTCACACCGCCAGCCGCGGGCCCATCACATTACAACACTCACACCAGCAGACAGCGCCATTCAAGGGCCCATCACTTTCACACGCCCACATTCCTGACACAGCAACTACACAAACTGATGGATTGCGTGGAGTGGCGCTCAGCTAGCAGTGTGTGTAGTGACCAGCAGCAAGTCACTACTCACACACCGCCAGCCAAGCGCCAGTCCACGCACACCGCCAGCCAAGCACCAGTCCACGCACAACACCAGCCAAGCGCCAATCCACGCACACCGCCAGCCAAGCGCCAATCCACGCACACCGCCAGCCAAGCACCAGACAACGCACACCGCCAGCCAAGCGCCAGTCCACGCACACCGCCAGCCAAGCGCCAATCCACGCACACCGCCAGCCAAGCACCAGTCCACGCACACCGCCAGCCAAGCGCCAGTCCACGCACACCGCCAGCCAAGCGCCAGTCCACGCACACCGCCAGCCAAGCTCCAGTGCACGCACAACACCAGCCAAGCGCCACGCACACCGCCAGCCAAGCGCCAGTCCACGCACACCGCCAGCCAAGCGCCAGTCCACGCACACCGCCAGCCAAGCGCCAGTCCACGCACACCGCCATCACATTTAGGATTTTTTATACAAAAAAAACACAAACAAATTGCAAATAGATACAAATCTACTAACACAAAATCTGAAACTAAATACATTGCACTAATGCCAACCTTGAAACAGAATACAAATTTTTAAACAATACAGATCAGGCAGTTCACTTTACCACTCATAGATGCTCCCAAAAATTAATTTGCGTGTGGTACGCTCTAAAACAAGCAGGCACACACAGCCCAGGGTTAGAAGGACACCCGGGGCAGAAAAGACGAGTCTCCTTCCGCAAACCTCTTCGCCAACAGACTCTACATCTCCTAGTGGGAAAGTCTTTTGAAGATGTGGGAGGAATGTAATCAGGAAAGTGGCGATCTTTCAATCGACATTTGAAAAAAGGGGCGAGGTGACGCCCCAATGCCGGACGCACAGCCTTGCTTCATCCAATTAATTGCTTGTATTTAAAAAGAAGTGGATAAAAATGGAATAAAATTTTGAGAAATTGGAATAATTGTGGTATTTGTGTTATGGATGAAGCAACGCTGTGCGTCCGGCATTGGGGCGTCACCTCGCCCTTTTTTCAAATGTCTCATAAGCACGTGTCTGGGCAGATCACGTTAAAAACCGGGCTGCACGCAAACAGATTAAACGTTGAAAATACTAAAGGATGAAATATGGAAGAAACCGGTGTGCACTCTCACCCCCCTCTTTTGAAGATCTTTCAATCGAGCCACATCCTCCACCACTCCAAATCTAGGAACACTTGCCTGTTCCACAAGAACAAGGCTAGCTATCACAGAGTGCTGAAACTGAAGAAATGTCAACTTTGACGCAGGAGAACACTCCTTGAACACAATAAAAGCATTGAAAGTTGCTAAGTTGAAGAAATGGATGGCCAACTTCTTATACCAAACATAAGCCTTCCGAATAGCAGTGTAAGGTTCCAACCTCTGATCTACTCTGTCAACACCACCCATGTGCTTATTGTAGTCTAGAATGCACACAGGTTTGCGCACTTCAGCAACCTGACCCCAAACAGGCACAGGTGAAGTACTCTCATCATGGATGGTAGTCAGCATGTACACATCCCTCCTGTCCACAAATTTCACAGCTAGTAGTTCATCACTACGCAAGGAACTGCACTGACCCCTCTGAAGTTTTTTGCAAACAAGCTCTTTCGGATAACCTTTGCGGTTAGAGCGGATTGTGCCACATGCAAAAGTGTCCACTTTAAACAATTCCTTAAATAATTGCACAGCAGTGTAGAAGTTATCAAGGTACAAATGGTGGCCTCTGTTAAACAGTCTTCTAGCAAGATCCCACACAATTTTCTCTGAAACTCCAAAAGTGGACGGACAACCTGGGGGTCAATAGTGGAATCTCTACCAGTGTACACACGAAAATTAAAAACATATCCGGTCCTACTCTCAGCCAACATATACAGCTTAATTCCATAGCGTGCCCTCTTGCTAGGGATGTACTGCCTAAAAACCAAACGACCCTTGAACAAGACCAAAGACTCATCAATAGATATTTCTTTCCCTGGAGTATAGATCTCTGAAAATCGATCTACAAAGTGATCAAGAACAGGCCGAATCTTAAAAAGACGGTCACAGTCAGGGTGAATACGTGGCAACGCCAAAGAATTATCAACAAAATGCAGCATACGTAGCAAAAGTAAATACCGATCACGAGTCATAACTGCAGGAAATATGGCTGTTGCCATCAAGGGGCTGGTAGACCAATATGAAGCCAGGTTCGGCTTCCTTATCAAACCCATCAATAAAGTCAAACCCAAAAACGTCTTAATCTCTTCCAGATTTGTGGGAGTCCACCGGGTAGCTCTACAGTAGGGCCTAAGTTTGTCACTGTTGTCCCTCAAAAACTGTTCAGCATACAAATTAGTCTGCTCAACAATCTCACCCAAAAATACATCATCCATAAACAACTGAAAAAACTGTATAGGCAAATAATGTTCACAATCCACTCTACACCCTGCATCACCGCTAAAGGCAGGCAACACCGGCTGCACCATGTTTGGATCAACCCAGAGTCCAGCACTTCCAGTAGGAAGCCTAGCAGCCTCAGGCTGCAATCCAGATGCCTCTTGCACCATCGGCACAGCAGTATCCTCCTCTAAAACAGGCACTTCATCCGCACTGAGAGTAGCTTCATCCACACCGAGAGTAGCTTCATCCGCACTGAGAGTACCTTCATCATCCGATGATTCCATGTGGAGAGAAAACTCACTGCCAGAATCATCCCCTCCCTCCTCTCCCTCAGACGCACTGTCAGTCTCATAATCCGGCTCAGAGGAAGATTCAAGAAGCATACCAACCACCTGCTGAGCAGTCATTCTACGGCTAGCCATAATGATTACTAATAAAGGTAACTTGTCAAACAAGTCAACAACAACAAACACTTTGTAAAATAAGTAATAAACAAAATGCACTTTTATCAGAAATACCTATACACTCCAAAACGATACCACTCACTTGCCAGAAGCAGCTAAACTCACCACCACCTACTCTGCACAGACACAGTATGGATCAACAATATCCCACTAAAAAAGAAAGAGAAAAGAAAATTACACATAAGACAATGCAAAACACATCGCAAAGATTTTCATGCTCAAAACACTAACTGAATATGCTGCCATTATGACACCACTTACAAAAAAATTCATTCATACATTACAATATTACTCATTTGGAGTAAATACAACAAAAATGTTTTTCTTACCAACAAAATGCAACTACGCAAAACTGCAGAACAACCACTGTCGAAACCGCAAACAGGAATCAAAAGCTTTACACTAGATTAAAAAGGAGAAAAAAACATTACAATCACATATGCAAATAATGCACCAGTCCAAACACAGTCCACCAGCCAAGCTAAGGGGTAGGTGGGCCTAAGAGTATAAATTAAATATTCACCCCCGTAAAAGGGGAGCAACCCTTGACCTTGAGGCCACCCCCCAAAACAAAAATTAAAAAACCTCTGGTGTCTAGTGGCTTCTGCCCCGGGCCTAAAAACATACTGCTACTCTGCCACCCAAAGAGGGCAGAAATGGCCACAATCATCCTCCCATAAAGGGGAGCGACCCATGTCCAAGGGGCCGCTCCCCAACATAAAAAAAAACCCTGGTGGCCTAGTGGCCCTACAAAAAAAAAATCATGCGATCTGCCCCTCAGGGTGATACCAAAGGGCATGATGGACGGAGCGCTTGAGCAAATCTAACACTCACCCCCAGTCAACTGATCTGGGTTTAATCCATCATCATTCTTTAGCTCACTCCACCAGCCCAGTTCAGACATGGCCATATGCAAATCAGTCTGACCCTGTGCGCTTTGATCGCCCTAAGTTGGCAGGGTATGCCCAGACGTGGGTCCCTTGCTCACTTTGCCACTGGACTCAAGCTAGCCTGGCTGATGACGGCTGATTAGCCAGAAACCGGTCCCAGGATGGTTGTTTCCGGGCCAGGGAAGACATGGCTTGGCAGTTCGGGCTGGACTCTTCCCATGAGGCACAGGGTCAGACTGATTTGCATATGGCCATGTCTGAACTGGGCTGGTGGAGTGAGCTAAAGCATGATGATGGATTAAACCCAGATCAGTTGACTGGGGGTGAGTGTACATTTATTCTATTGGCCCAGTGGGCCGATTTTATTTAAAAAAAATTAATTCTGCCCCCCCCAGGGGGCAGACAAAGCCAAAATGTATGCCCCCAAAAGGGGAGTGACCCTTGCCCAAGGGGCCACTCCCCACTACATTTACTCTATTGGCCCAGTGGGCCGAATACATTTTTAAAAATTTAAATCTGCCCCCCCCCAGGGGGCAGACAAAGCCAAAATGTATGCCCCCAAAAGGGGAGCGACCCTTGCCTAAGGGGCCGCTCCCCCAAACAAAACCTAACATCATGGGCATACTAAAATGGCCCCCAAAGGGGAGTGACCCTTGCCCAAGGGGCCACTCCCCACTACATTTACTCTATTGGCCCAGTGGGCCGAATACATTTTTAAAAATGTAAATCTGCCCCCCCAGGGGGGCAGGACAAGGCCAAAATGTATGCCCCCAACAGGGAGCGACCCTTGCCTAAGGGGCCGCTCCCCAAACAAAACCTAACATCATGGGCATACTAAAAGGCCCCCAAAGGGGAGTGACCCTTGCCCAAGGGGCCACTCCCCAGTGCATTTATTACATTGGCCCAGTGGGCCGATTTTTTTTTATAAAATAATATTCTGCCCCCCCCCAGGGGGGAAGACAAAGCCTAGAGTGATGCCCCCAAAAGGGGGAGCGACCCTTGCCTAAGGGGCCGCTCCCCCAACCAACAAAACACTGGCAAATGTAACAAACAAAAAAAAAATCCCTGGTGCTAGTGGGCATTTCTGCTGCACGATCGCACGATCGTGCAGCAGGAATGCACAAAAGAGGCATCGAGGGAAAGGAAAACCCTTTCCTTTCCCCCGATGCCTCTTTAGTTTAAATCCCCCCCTCCCCAGCCCCAAAACGTACATGTTTGTTCCCCGACGCGCTGGAAGCAAATGGCTTCCTGCGCGTCGGGGAACAAAGGGAAACCTCCAATGACGTCAGGTCTTCCCCTGCCTTCCCCGGTACAAACACTGGGATCGACCGTCCACGGGGGGAGCGCCAGCGCTTCCCCCGTGGGTGGGTGTCATGACGAGCTGGACTCGTCATGAGCACACGGCGACTGTGTGCCATGACGAGTCCAGCTCGTCATGAGCACACAAGGGGTTAACCCTACATAAAGGGCATTACAATAATCTAATCTGGACAACACAAGGGCCACCACTGCCTGTTTCCGCGCAGGGAGGGAGAGAAATTGAAAAATCTTTTTGAGAGTCCTTACTATCCCGAAGCAGGTAGAGACTGCTCTATTTATTTGGGGGCCCAGAGAAAGGGAGGTGTCCACTATGATGCCAAGATTTTTGGCACTGAGGCCAGGGCGAGGGCAAGATCCAAGCGTTTCTGGCCACCAGGCTTCCGACCAAATCTCCTGTTTATCTCCGAAAATTAAGATCTCAGTTTTATCCCCATTGAGTCTTAGGTAGTTCTCTACCATCCATGACGCCACCGCCTGCATGCAGTTTTTAAAGTTTGCTGCTGACGCTTCGACACTCTCAGTGATGGTGATCATAATTTGAGTGTCATCAGCGTAGGATAACACTTCTAGGCCGAAAGATCTTACAACATTGGCAAGCGGGGCTACATAGATATTAAAAAGGGTAGGACTCAATGAGGATCCCTGGGGGACTCCACAGAACAGCTGTTTAGGAGCGGAGAGGAATTGGCCCATCTTAACTCTTTGTGACCGTTCCATAAGGAAGGATGTAAGCAGGTTAAGGGCAAGGCCCTCAATCCCTATTTCCCGGAGCCTCCCAGCCAATCTAAGAGGAGAGATGGTATTGAAGGCTGCCGTCAGGTCCAGAAGGATCATGTGTCTTTTAGTTGTTCATGCAGTAATTCTGAAACTTCATATATGTAGCAAACTTTACATATGTAGTAATTCTGAAACTTTACATATGTAGTCTAGTTTTTTTTTGGGCTTCCGTGCTACTTCTAGAAGGATTGTGCTACATATGAAGTGATTGTGCCATCTCGGCGACTGCATCATGTGATTACATCATTACGGGGAAGCGTACCTCCAAGGAGTCTGGGAGTTGGTCATGCGGTGACGCTGCCAGCCCCAATCATGAGGAGGGGGCTTCAAAACAGAAACCAAACCAAACGGCTTGCGCTCATGTCGGAGTTGGCAGGAGAGAGGGCCAAGCTAGGTTCCGGTCAACACAGCACCTTTGAAGGCGTAAGCCAAGTGGTGAAATACCTGCATACTTTGTTCGCTCTTGTATTGTATTATTCTTCCTTTACATTCAGACATTTTACCCCGAATATATCAGGGCTACTTTCTCCTAGGGGCGTGTCCCCCCTCCTCGTCCTCCAATGTTGCCTTAACAGATTCCATGACAGGGTAAGAGATGACTGTTTGCAGTGCTATGTCATGTGTGTCATCACACCTTTTATATGTTGTATGTCTCCATGTCTGTACCACATAAATGTCAGTGGCTTGGACACATTTTTTTTTTTTGCTCACAGCATGAAACTACAAGTGACACCTCAGGTATGACTAAGTATATATTTTGCGATTAGAGGCATGATATACGTGTGCCACAACAATAGAAATTCACGTGATTCTGCATGATCACAAATGGAAAAACAAAAAGCTTCAAATTCTCTATGGATATTGAGTTCACCCAGACATATGTATAAGTTTTACAAAAAATGTCATGTTTTTTTCTTACACGAATCAAGTTTGAACATTTATTTATCGAGTGGGCTAGTAAGCCTTTACATGCATTGATTTGCGTGTTGATGTGTGTTTGTCTCCCGCCCTGAATATGAAGTTGGGCGGGTAGTAACAAAATACAAATATGTTTACTGGGGCAATTTTTTCTGTCCTGTTGAAAGCCCTGGGCCTCTATAAGCCTTATTTTGGGGTTGAACATGTTGACGAACTTGACAGGGTAATAGGAACATCAAATCCTTTAATTTACCCCTCCATTTTGGTGTTTTTAACCATACCTGAGCAACCACTAATAAAAGGGACACCTTGGTTGCTCTAGGTATTTTTAACTTGAGAAGACCCCGGTTGCAAATTATATCAAAAGTGCTCCCTAGAACATGGTCAAGCCCATTCTGGTTTTTATGGACCAGGATGAGACCCGATGATGAAGCAGGCTTCTACTAGAGTGGGTGAGGGTCTAACAATAAACACACATTTTGTTTTGTCCTCACTGCATAGGATGAGACTCAATGGTTATCAAAATAACCAACGCATTTTGTCTGAATAGGGTAGGATATCTTTTGGTGTATTGTGACTCAGAAAAGGAAGATTGTTATCCCATTCCCTTTTAGTAATTTGTCTCTCTCCCCTACCCACCTGCATCCACTGGGTTTTGTGACTAAGGAGTTTCAGGACTTTGGCCAGGCCCGCCCTCCTAGGGGGTTAACCCCCACTGCACACTGCATTTTGGCCGTGCACAGCAGGGGTTGGCCCAGGTACAACCTCCCAAGGATGGCCAACACCCTACAATGTATGGCCTGCAGGCAGATGCCAAGGTGGGTCCACTGGTGGTCCCAATTATTTCAGAGGCTAAACATAGTAAATTCCATCTTTGGGCCTGATTCCGATGCAGTTTGGAAATCATTCCGACCAAATCGGTTTGGGAATGGTTTCTGACCAACTCGGATCAAGAGAGTCCGACCGACCGAGTACGATGCATCTGGATGCTTCCAGATACGATTTGGTCGGACTCCCATTGACTTCACTGGGAGCCAATGTTCTGACCGAATGTATAGGCTCCCACTGAAAGAAGGGGTGGCTTGGGAAAATCGGGCACCCTGTGGCAGGCACCCCCTGGTGCCTGCCACCCTGTGCATGGCTGGTAAGGGGGGACCCATGGGTACCCCCACAGGCTCGATAAGGAAGGCTGCGGGCGCAGGGGGGCCTGCTACGGACCCCCAAAGTCTGATTCTGACTGCTGATTCGAGTCGGACGCCACGATTTGGAAAGGCTGTCCAAATCCAGCATTGTTATCGGTCGTTCGGAAACGCGGCCCGTACAGACGTACGAGTCTGCTCCGTACGGCTCGGTCATTCCGGATGCCGTTGGGTTTGGATTGGGATATTCCTAACTCGCATCGTACTCAGTCGGTCGGAAAGCTTTCTGATTCGGTCAGAAAGAAACGTTCCCGATCCGATTCGGACAGAGCAAATGCCTTTAGGAGGCCTTCCTAACCGCATCGGAATCGGCCCCTTTGTTTAAATCGTGTTACCATGTCAATGCCAGCGCTCCAAATGTGTCTCCCTTTTTTACCCCCGTGTGACTTCTTCGCTGCTCCTGCTTTTCAGTTTGTGTCCTTCTGACTCTTGGCCCCACTGCAGCGCACCTGCCTCCAACTGTATGCCATCCCTCTAGCAATTCTCATACCTCTTCAGCATCCTCCAGGCCCACCTCCCCCGAATTCCCCCCAAGTGGGCACCCATCTCCCCCACATACCTTTCTCACATTTTGTTTTTATTTAGCTTCTTTTAATTTTTTGTTTATTACTGCAGCACTACTGCAGTACCGGCACCCAAGCTTCACATCCATGGTACTGGGGTACAGTGGCACTGTGCAAGCTTCACCAAGTGAAGCTGCTGTTGTACCGCAGTACTATGGTGGAGTGACGCTCATGCGCGGTACCTCATGGGAGGTCTACACTGCGTCCCACAGAAGTCCCGCACTACTGGCTGCACAATTTTTTTGGGGGGGGCTAGGCGGGGGCATAAGTGCTGGGGCTAAGGGTGTTCCTACCCTGCCTCCATAATCCTTTTTACGAAAAACATTTCTAGGACACAGAGACAAGTCCCCAAGTCCTGTAGTGGCAGCCAGCCAAACAGATTGTGCCATACCTTGGGACTGGAACCTATCACGCCATACTGAAATGGCCGATGGGGGGAAAAGGCTCCCTCAAAGACTCAGAAGGTCCTATTTTTGTAATTTTCAGTACTGCAGGTCACCCGCATGACAACCATCCAGATATACCTATTTTTTTTAACCCCTTTATGACCACACCAAGCACCTATTTAAACGTACATTTCTCAAAAACTGCTGACCAGATTTACACCAGATAATGAAAAGTACCCTTTCTGAGTAAAGTTCGACATTTCTGCAAAATTTGGTGTAATTCCATTCTGCAGTTTTTTGTGTACTTGTGACAGAAAATTCCTATGAGAATTCAGTGTTGTGGACTGCTCCTTTTTCTTGGCCCCTGTTAGATGGATGACCCCTAAACTTTCCAGGAAGGAGCTGATGTAGATGAACTTTTTTTGGAGAGTTTGTCAAATGGCACCAAAGTTATTAGTGAAACCAAAAATGCTCCTCTAGTGGAAACTCTGACCTAACTATAACTACACAGTGGCAATTGCCACTGTGCAAAATAAATAAAATAATATAATGTGTGTGTGTGTGTATATATATGTATATACACACACACACACACACACACACATATATATATACACACACACACATTCACTCTGAACTCTGGAAAAACCAAAGATCAAAGTGACGTTATAGTTAGGTGACTATAGGTCTGATTACAAGTTTGGTGATCCATCGGACCTCCAAACTCACGGTGGCATGGTGGGAACCGCCACACTGGCGGTCGGACCGCCGCATTATGAGGGCAGTGGTCCTAGCGCCACAGGACTGCCGCAACCGCTCACGATCACTCGGCGGTGGCGCAGGGTCTGGAGCAGCAATATGCCGGCAGTGCCGTTAAGACTTTCCAGACCTCCACACTTTTCATGGCGGTGAGCTCGCCATGAAAAGTGTGGCGGTCAGGAAAGTAAGGAGGCAATACAGGGTCCCCTGGTGCCACTGTGCATGGGGGTGCATGCAGGGGGGCACATGTGGTGCCCCCGTCTATATGCACCCCTGTTCCTGCACAGCATGGTCTGCACAGTCCATGCCATGCAGGAACAGGCTTTGGCGCTCCCTCTGCGTTCCATTTCTAAGGCTCCCATATGAGCCTTTGAACTGTACCGCCATGGGAATGTCAAAGCACTGCCTGCCAGACGAGGAGACTTGTAATCTGGCAGGCAGGTGCAGACAGCTTTGGGAGTGAGGGAGCGGGGCGCTGGCATGGCGGCCTGCTTCCACACCGCCAAAGCCGTAATCCGGCCCTATGTCTACCTCAGCGTGACGTTTTAGTTAGGTGACTATGTCAATGTCAGCACAGTGTTGTCAATAATGATGTCATTGAATTTGAAATGAGTGAAGAAATATGTGAGGATATAAGCAGTGGATGGCAAGAGCACAAGTTATATTTACTTGAGGGCACAAGTTATAGTTATTGGAGATAACTATAACTGGTGAAGTTCAGTGTTTTTTGTGTTCACTGACATTATCAACAACAACATTGTGCTACAAAAATATTGTGTCAAAAATAGCGAACGCAAAAATATTGTTTACCTATACTTATAATGTAAATGACAAAAATATATTGTCACGAATATCATTGTCGAAAATATAGATGTTTTAATATGTATATATAAACATAAATAATAAATATATTAAAAAGTAAGTAAAATAATAGAAATTTAATTTAATTAATTAAAAATATATATAATAATATTTATTTAAAAATAAAACACATATATATTAATATGTATATTTATTTACACATATTTAACTGTAAATTATTACATTATTAACTGTAACATATTATAATTTAGGAATTTTTAAAAATGTAATATATATATACACATACATACACATACATACACCCAATAACAATTTTTTTTTAAACATACCAATTTAATCACAAATCAAAAAGTTTTTTTATTTACTAACATATAACATATTATAAACATTACTAATTAAAAATATAATTGTAACTACACAAAAACATAATATATATTTAATCAATATAAACTACACTATAAAATTCTACAAATAATATATATAGTATACTCACTCCAATTTATACAACAGTAGAGAAAGCGTAGGACTCAGGAGAAGTACAAATTACTATTCCCATTCCAATCAATACAACAGTAGGGAAAGCGTTGGATTGCGCAGAGATAAAAACTACTATTCACACTCCAGTCAGTGCAACAGTAGGGAAAGTATTGGATAGCGAGGAGTAAAATTTACTATTCTCACTCTAATCAGTGAAACTGTAGGGAAAGTGTTGGATTGCGGAGGGGTAAAATGTATTATTCCCACTCCACTCTATACAACAGTAGGGAAAGTGTTGGATTTCGGTGGGGTAAAATTTACTATTCCCACTCCAGTCAGTGCAACAGTAGGGAAAGTGTTGGATTTCGGAGGGGAAAAATTTACTATTCCCACTCCAGTCAGTGCAACAGTAGGGAAAGTGATGAATTGCGGAGGGGTAAAATTCACTATTCCCACTCCAGTCAATGCAACAGTAGGGAAAGTGTTGGATTGCAGAAGGGTAAAAAGTACTATTCCCACTCCAGTCAGTGCAACTGTAGGCAAAGTATTGGATTGCTGAGCGGTAACATTTTCTATTCCCACTCCAGTCAGTGCAACAGTAGGAAAACTGCTGGATTGAGGAGGGTTAAAATTTACTATTCCCACTCCACTCACTGCAAAAGTAGGGAAAATGTTGGATTACGGAGGGATAAAATTTACTATTCCCACTCCAGTCAGTGCAACATTAGGGAAAGTGTTGGAATGCAGAGGGGTAAAATGTACTATTCCCACTATACTCGGCCCCCAACCGGAGGCTGCAGGGTTAAGGGGCCCTGCTAGGGGCCCCAATGTCGCTTTCTGACAGGCTTTCCATGTTGGAAAGCCCGACATGGAAAGCCTGTCGGGAACCAACATCATAATCCCAAAGGCGGAAACGCTGTCCATTGGGATTACGTGCCAGTTTCCGACTGGCCGACGGGCTCCTTGAGCCCTTCGGAATCCAGCCAGAATGACCGGTCGGTTTCAGTTTCTACCACCTGCATTGTAATCGGGCCCACAATAGTTCACTTCAAAAACATAAAATATTTTGAAAACTATATTAAATAAGAAAAAATATAAATTTGTAAATAGAAAAATTATATATATATAAATTTTAAAAATTAAACACATTACATATGTATTACAATCTTTAATACATATTATAAATTAATACAAATATTATTATAATTAAAATACCAAACTATGGGGGTCATTACGATGGCAGGCAGACTTGAGTCCGCCCGCCACAGTTGTGGTGCTTGGGACTGCCCGCCTGTATGGCGGCGGTCCCGCACGTAGAATCACGATGCGACCGCCACCGTGGCAGTCGCATCGTGCATCTTTACCATTACGGCGGGTGCTGCTGGCTGCAGCACCCGCCGCAATGTGAAAAATGCATGTAGTGCCTGCCACATAGGTCACCACCATTTTACACATGCTGACCGCTCCGCCAGGCAATCGGAACAATGGCGGGGGGAAAATTGATGTCCGATGGCGGAGGGCCCGCCACCGCATGGCTGGCGGTGGCGGGCCTTCCGCCATCGTAATCAGGCCCTATATTCTCAAACAACCAATAAATACATTATTTACAATTAAAAAGCACAACACAATTAACAAATAACATAATAAATACCAATTTTGTTTTAAATATTTAACTAGTTTTAAATGTGTATATCCCTACCCTACACCAGACAAACTACACAACAAAATTATATTTGCACATTTTATATAATTAGCAATTAAAATAATAATAATACTTACCTAATAGTAAAATATTTATATTTAATTCCTTTCCCAACCTTCTCCCCCTACAAAACCAACAACCTGCACCTAATATATGTATTAAAAACATTTTAATTACATAATTATTAATTAATAATAAATAACTAATAACAAATTAACTGTATTTAATTAACTACCTACCCTTTACCCATACAAATGCAACAATTCGCACCTACTATAGAACTTAAACAATATCTTAATTACACAATTTACATAATTAAATAATTATAACTTAACATTAATTATTAATTACACTAATTAATATTCTGCACACCGTTTACCCATACAAACACAACAACTCACATCAAACACGAATTAGACAATTTACATAATTATCAATTAAATAATTAAGTATAATGAAAAATAATTATTAATTAATTATAATTAATTTACTTCCCACCCTACACCCCCACAAAACCCACAATTCACACCTAAATCGTAAATTTAAAAAAATGTAATTATACAATGAACATAAACAGTTATCAAGTAAATAATCAATATTAATTTAAATTAATTAATTAATTATGATTAGTTTACTTCCCACCCTGTACCACTACAAAACCCACAACCTGCACCTAAAACTTAAAATTAAAAAAAGTTATTTTACAATTGCCATAAATAATGATCAAATAAATAAATAATATTAATTACAAATTAATAATTAATTAATTGTAATTAATTTACTTTCCACCCTGTAACCCCACAACCCACTAAGGTATTAAAATGACAAAAAACTATTACATTTAAAAACTGCTAAAAATTAAACTATATTCAAAAATATTAACAATATTTATTCAAACAATTTATAAATACAATTAAAATATATAGTAAAATACATAAAATAATTAAAAATCGATATTATTAACAATGATATTTTTGTAAACGACATTAACAACTTAGGGCCTAATTACGATGTTGCTCGGAGTTGCCTCCGACCGACACCGCTTTGGGAAAGAAACCGCCCGACCATAGTTCGCCGGTTCCGACAACCCCATTAGGATGCCACAGCACATGGTACGGTCGCAAACTTCCATTTTTCAATGGGAGTTTGGGCAGCGGGCTGAAAACGCCCGTAGCACAAGCTCCCATTGAAAAATGGAAGTGTGTAAACATCTCTGCACCGTGTGGTAGGCACT
The DNA here is from genome assembly GCA_963921515.1 of Calotriton arnoldi. Lineage (NCBI taxonomy): Eukaryota > Metazoa > Chordata > Amphibia > Caudata > Salamandridae > Calotriton > Calotriton arnoldi. The sequence goes on from CAWUFW010002968.1 coordinate 1,611,572, forward strand.
GTGAGGTGCCTGCCACACGGTGCAGGGATGCTTTTAAGAGGGAACCATAGGTGCCCCCCCAGGCCCAAATGCGGAGGGCCCTGGGGAAAGGAGGCCCTGCTAGGGGCCCCCGAAGTCAGTTTCCGACAGCCAATCCATGTCGGAAGGGCCGACATGGATTGGCTGTTGGAAACTGACATCATAATCCCGACGGCGAAAATGCCATCCTTAAAGGATTATGGTGCAGTTCCGACTGACGGAACCGAGTCGGAGTCCCCCGCCGGTTTAAACTCCGACCGCCGTCATCCTAATGCGGCGGTCGGAGTTTAAACCTACAATATCGGGCGGAAAGCCTCCGGAGGCTTTCCGAGCGACATTGAAATTAGGCCCATAGATATATTTAACATTGATATTAACAACATAAATATTTTTGTAAACGAAATTAACACTTACCATACATTTAAAATCGATATACTTACCTTAAAATCGAAATTCATGTCAGCGATATTCTTGCACACAATATTTCTGTGTCACGATATTTAAAACTTGATATTTATATAGCTCGATATAAAATGTTCAATATTTTGTCTGAATACCGTTTTTTTAGTTTATAATGGATTCTTTTTAACTGATATATGCACCTAACTATAACATCACCTTAACCTTTGTTTTTAAAGTGAATCCCTAAGTTTTTATTTTTGTAAAGTAAGCTATTATTACAATTCCATACTATAACGTCACTTCAACTTTTGTTTGTTTTCAGTGAATATCTATGCTTGGCGTTGGGTGGGGTTAAAAACCACTATGAAATTGCATGAAGAAAGTGCATTATATAATGTTAAATAAACCAAGCCATTGATGACAAAGCTGAGTGATGACTTTTCCTGTTTGAAAGGAGTGATCTTTTCAATTGAAGGCGAGAAACTTGCCCTTCCTCGAGCAAACTGCAACCAGTATTTGGCAGGCAGTTCTTTGTACAGCTGGCCCACAGTCACCTAAAATTGCCCAGGCCTATTGGCTTAGCCAGTGCTTGTTTTCTTCTGCAGGGACCATTCCATGGGAGTGTATGGGGCTTATTACGAGTCTGGTGGTCCGTGGACTGCCAGACTCGGTAGCGTGACGGCCTGCCGACCACCCCATTAGGACTAGGGAGGTCGAGCTGACCCCGCCCTGTGCCCACCACAACCGCCAGTGATCAGAGTGGGGCAATATGCTTGGTGGGGCCGCTGCGGACCCGCCAAGCTTATTACGAGTTTCCTCACCCCCTGGTGTCTCATGCCATATGAAAGCACACAGGGCTGTGTCCATGCACACCCTTACCTGCAAGGCATGGACTGCAGCAGTCCATGCAGTGCTGGTACTGCCTTTGACATTCCCATTGCGTTGCCTATTTCATAGGCACTGCCCCGGGAACACCAAAGAACCGCCCGCCAGACCAGGAGAAAACTCCGCCAAACTCATAATAAGGACCTATGTGTTTTCGCTCTCTCCCACTTGTTCCTCTGCCCACTTTCACAACTGTGTGCTGTCTTTCCTCTCCCCACCCCTGCGGCCCAATGGTCCTTGTCCAGCTCTGTCTCCTGCTCTGGATTTAAATAGATCTTTTTTTTAGTTATTTACATTTTTTAAGAGTGCTGCCAGCTGCAAACGGCTACTGGTCTGTGTGCTCCCTTTTTTCCGCCAGTGTGCACTTGTTCTTCACATTAAAAAATGTTTAATTTACCATTCTAAAACAGCTGTTTGCGATGTAAGAACGGCAATTTAAAAATGACCACCCGCATCACAATGCATGCACTCGCTTCACAATGCATGCATGCATGCGAATCACAGTACATGCTTGGAAGTCAGCAGCCATATTGGAATGGGTTTTCTTTAATAGAAAACCCATTGCAGAATTGTCAGCCATGCATGTGTATGCATCATGGTGCATGTTTTTGCATGCAAATGCCAAAAAGCATTGCCAGAGCCATAAGCTTTGCATCTAAGAGCCAAGAAGATTTGAGTTTTCCAATGTCTATTTTCTTAAAGCATCGAAGACAAGGATAATGAACTCTTTAGTTTAATTTATGCAGAACATAACAAGCAGCATCTGTTTCGGAGGTAATAGATATGTATCAGTCTGCTTTAATTAGATAGCAGTAATAAACAGGAAGACGTTATTTTCAGACTGCAAAATTAATGCAGAACCGTAAAAGTGGGATTTAAATACAGTTAAACATTTTGTCTGTCAAGGTAAGGACTCTGCAATTGTAAAAAGTCTATCCTATGCCCTGTAAACAACATTGATTAACACATCTAGACTTCCAGCATCCGTGAGAAATTTCACTAACCCCAAAAAGCGGTAGCAATATTTGTAAATTCAACTATATATTTCTAGACTTATAAAACTAGAGGAGCTTGGCATCTTATTCAATGGGCTGAAAGAACATGCAGATTCTGTAAACTGGTAAAGTAGAAAATGAAATTAATTAATTTTAAGAAAATGTACGATTTAAACTTTGGTGATCATCTTAAAGGTAACATAGGGGCAACCTACATTATGTACTATGTAAAGTAGTTCTACAATAGTAATGCTCACATATTACATAATGCAGTTCACAAACCTATAGATGAAGACATCCGCTTTTCTGATCTTTTCTGTGTGATCACTGCACACGTCAGTATAAATTGTATTAGTAAATGTGGGAGGGAAGAGGGAGTGGTGAGATAATAAGGAATAAATACTACTAAATAGATGTTTGGAGAAATTTAAGAATGGGTTTGGTAGGGGCACGCTAATACAAAACATAAACCCACAATACAGAAAGACAGTTGCGATTTACAGAATACCCTTATAAAGTTAGTACAGCCCTAAAGGTGTCAAAACTGACACAAATGTACTCCAGCCCAGCTTTGAGTAAGGCAAGCAATACAAATAGTCAACCACTAGTACTTCCACAGAAAACAGTGGAGGCAAACATGGTCGCTGGGTGACTGCAGCACTTCAATGTTGAGCCCCGCCCGGGGTCTGTGACTGAGGCGATGTCGGGAGGGAGAGGAGGGTGCTCCTGCAGGAGCAAAGCTGCCCATAGGCGAGATTGCAGAGGCACCAGCGGGCTGCCGCAGCCCCTCAGCGCACTTACCTCAAGGCAGTCAGCCCGCTGGTGTGTTCTGGGGCACCAGTCTTTCTTCTGGGGCATGGTGGGAGGGAGACAGCCTTGACATATCTGTAAAGAGTCTTCGCCCCAGAATTCTCTAGTGACGATTTCTGGGATAGGTTATACTGACTGATCCATGATGGTAGTTCCCATATTGATTCCTGTGGAACCTTCCCAATCTAACATGGTGACCTAATTTCCTTTGAGGTATTTCCTGTTTTCTACCTATTTAAGGGTGGGGGGGGAAGTGTTTGTGCTCAGACCTTGCATCGCACCTCCCTCAGGATTCCTGTGGTGTGTTCCAAGTGCTCCAGTCCTTACTTGGGGTTCCTCTCAGATTGGCTGTTCCCTCGCCATTTTCCTGTAGTCTCCTGTTGGTCTGGATCCTCCTCCAATTTCCCATCGCGGCCCTGAATCTTGGGTTGAAGTTCGCCTTGAAGTTCTCATGGAGGTTTTTTGCCCTCTGGCTTTTTCCTCCTTGTTAGCGCCAATTCCTGAAGGCACTTTTTTGCCTAGGCGCTTCTGTGTCGGCAGCAACGTGACTACATGAAAGTGTTGCCTGTATCTCTGGCAGTCAAGAACTGTGAAGACCTGGGCATCAGGTCCAGCCCGCAGCCAAAGACTCTCCACCTGTCATCAGCTCAGTGACAGGCAAGGTATCACAGTATGGCCTCTGCAGTGGTTGCAGCCTTCCCGCCGATCAGATTCACAGCAGCAACTTGCCGAGACAGCCTTCCAGGCCGATTAGGTTCATGGAGGCAATATGCAGTGGAGGCTCCTAGGCTGATTAGGCTCATATGGTTGTGCTGCATTGTCTACTTGGTTTTCTCGCATCAACAGCCCTCATTCATAGATGCAGTGGTTGACAGTGGACACAGCCGAGCTTGATTTAGTTAATTTTTAGAGCAGTTCTCTGATAAGAAGCATGCAGAGAGTCCAGGGGATCCATAATATGAGTTGCTCCTGGCTTCACACTGTGATACTGTCACTTTCTCTTGAGTTCTCCAAACAACAGGACCATCCTGGTCTGTTTCTCCTTGACAGTTTCGCCTCCCGCAGAGCAAGGCACACTCCTCTCAGCAGACAGGCAGGCTTATAGGCACTAGGCAGACTCTCAGTTCATCCACCAGAAAGTACAGACTTCAGGTGATGCCCCCTCCCCTCACCTACAAAAGACTGGCTCTCAGGCAGATACGAGTCCTGGTTAAACAGCAGCTCCTCAAGAACTCTACAGAGCATTCCCTTCCTTGGTTAATAAGCTGGAACTGGAACAAAGTGGGGTGGTTTGGTTCCCACTTTTATACACATTTTCCAGACACGGGATGTGGCTCTGCCATCTGAAAATTCAGAAATAGTTTGGATTGGTTGTCTTCTCAAATGTCCTTCTCCAGCTGCTTGCCAGACAAATATCAGGTTTAAATATAACATAGCACATGTATTTTAAAGCACACATTCACTTGAAGTGGTATCTTGCAGCTGAAATACCATATGTTTATTGTTACCCAACAGAATGGGTGGAATTGGAAATTCAACCATTTATATATCAGCTCAGGAGTTCCGAAAATAAACATATTTTCGTCTTGAATGCATCATTTTCAATTCTGATATACATATATTATTTCAACTAAGCAACAGCTTCTAGTTTAATAGGCTGAGCTGCACATGGGAGAGCTACTTACAGGTAGTGGAGAGCTACTAGTAGCTCACAAGCTACTTATTGGAAAAGCCTGATCTACCACAACTGTCAGCAATGCTTCTAGCCATGGAACGAATTTCAGATATTTCATATGTTTACTTATCAGACAATGCTTTTCGCTAGTCATGATGCAAAATGTCAAATGACACTCAAAGTCTAATTCAATATTTTATTGCTTATGTAAAACGGCATTGCAGACTCATACTATTAATTGATTGTCTTTGATCCCTTTTTATATCAACATGGAAAACTTTAATTAAAAAGTCATGTGCAAAAAATAATTCTTTAACAAATCACTATTTGGAAGGAGGGAGATTAGGGCATTCTTTCTAAATAACAATTCATTAACCCCTTCGCTGCTAGGCCTTTTCCCCCCTGTGCTGAGCCTTTTTTGGCTATTTGGGGTAGTTCGCGCTTAGGCCCCTGTAACTTTTTGACCACATAAGGTATCCACGCCAAATTTGCGTACTTTTCTTCCAACATCATGGGGATTCTAAAGGTACCCAGAGTTTGTGGACTTCCCTGGAGGGGACCCAGAAATTAGCCAAAATACAGAATTTCTTTTTTTTGGGGGGGAAAAATGGGAAAAAAGTGCTGCAAATGAAAGCGTCTGGTTTTTCCCTGCAAATGGTATCAACAAAGGGTTTATGGGGCTGAAATCACCATTTTCCCAGCTTTCAGGGACTGACAGACTTTTGTCAGAAAACCAACATTTTTTACACAGTTTTTGCATTTTACTGGGACATAACCTATTTTTGCTATTTTTTGTGCTTTCAACCTTCTTCCAGTTAATGGTAGAAATGGGTATAAAAGCAATAATGGATCCTGGACAACTATACATTTTAGAAAAGTAGACAAAATTCTGAATTCAGCAAGGGGTCATTTGTGTAGATCCTTCAAGGTTTCTTTATAGAAACTTACAGTTGAAAATAGGAAAAATTGAAAATGAGTTGGAAAAAACAGCCATTTGTGCCAACGTTTTCACCTGTAACTGCTTCTAATTATGACAGATGTTTGAAAGCCATATACCGTTACATCCGTTGGACCTTTCTGGTTGTGGGGATATATAGGACTTGTAGGTTCACCAAGAACCTGATGAACCCAGAGCCAATAACTGAGCAGCGTCTTGCAATGGTTTTTTATTATGTACCGGAAATATATAGCAATTAATTTGGGAAAATATATACAGTGAAAAATCGGGATGAAAGACACCTATGTATTTCTGAAATTGGAACAAAATATAGATTTTAGAAACAGTAGCTATTTGCACATTTCCGAAATTGTGAGTACCCATACTAGCATGAGAATTATAGGACATTTTTCAAAGTGACTTCTTTTTTACACATTGTCTTTCATTTGGACGGCAGAAATGCATCGAAAGTCAATAGGTAATAACAGTTGCTCTACAATTCTGTGTTACCCTAAGTCTCCCAATAAAAATGGCACCTCACTTGTGTGGGAAGGCCTAGTGACCGCGACAGGAAACGGCCCAAAACGCAACGTGGACACACCACATTTTCACAGTGAAAACTGACCCTTTTTTTGCAAAGTGCCTAGCTGTAGATTTTGAACCCTAGCTCTGCCGGCACCTAGGGAAACCTAGCAAACGTATACATTTTTTAAAACTAGACACCCAGGTGAATCCAGGATGGGGTGACTGTCTGGCTCTCACCAGGTTCTGTTACCCAGAATCCTTTGCAAACCTCAAACTTTGTAAAAAAAAACACATTTTCCTCACATTTCTGTGGTGGAAAGTTCTAGAATCTGCGTGTTTCCACAAAATTCTACCCACCCTGCATTCCTCAAAGTCTTCCAAGAAAAATGGCACCTCACTTGTGTGGGTAGGCCTAGTGCCCGCAACAGGAAACGGCCCAAAACCCAACGTGGACACACCACATTTTCACAGTGAAAACTGACCTTTTTTTTGCAAAGTGCCTAGCTGTAGATTTTGAACACTAGCTCTGCCGGCACCTAGGGAAACCTAGCAAACCTATACATTTTTGAAAACTAGACACCCAGGGGAATCCAGAATGGGGTGACTTGTCTGGCTCTCACCAGGTTCTGTTCCCCAGAATCCCTTGCAAACCTCAAACTTAGTAAAAATAAATCACATTTTACTCACATTTCTGTGGTGGAAGGTTCTGGAATCTGCGTGGATCTAAAACATTCCACCCACCCCGCATTCCCCAAAGTCTTCCGAGAAAAATGGCACCTCACTTGTGTGGGTAGGCCTGGTGCCCTCGACAGTAAACGGCCCAAAACGCAACGTGGACACACCACATTTTCACAGTGAAAACTGACTCTTTTTTTGCAAAGTGCCTAGCTGTAGATTCTGAACCCTAGCTCTGCCGGCACCTAGGGAAACCTAGCAAACCTATACATTTTTGAAAACTAGACACCCAGGGGAATCCAGGATGGGGTGACTTGTCTGGCTCTCACCAGGTTCTGTTACCCAGAATGCCTTGCAAACCTCAAACTTTGTAAAAAAAAAAACACATTTTACTCACATTTCTGTGGTGGAAAGTTCTGGAATCTGAGTGGATCCACAAAATTCCACCCACCCCGCATTCCGCAAAGTCTTCCAAGAAAAATGGTACCTCACTTGTGTTGGTTAGCCTAGTGCCCGCAACAGGAAACGGCCCAAAACACAACGTGGACACACCACATTTTCACAGTGAAAACGGACCCTTTTTTTGCAAAGTGCCTAGCTGTAGATTTGGAACCCTAGCTCTGCTGGCACCTCGGGAAACCTAGCAAACCTATACATTTTTGAAAACTAGACACCCAGGGGAATCCAGGATGGGGTGACTTGTCTGGCTCTCACCAGGATCTGTTACCCAGAATCCCTTGCAAGTCTCAAACTTTGTCAAAAAAACATTTTCCTCACATTTCTGTGATGGAAAGTTCTGGAATCTGCATGGATCCACAAATTTCCCACCACCCAGCGTTTCCCCAGGTCTCACAATAAAAATGGTACCTCACTCGCGTGGGTGGGTCAAGTACCCGCGATAGGCAAGGGCCCAAAACGTATTGAGGAGACATCAAAATTACCTATCACAAAACAACCTGGTTTTGCAAGGGGGGTCACCTGGGTTTTTGGCCCGGGCTCGGCGGGCATCTTGGGAAACCTACCAAACCCACACATTTCTGAAAACTAGACACCCAGAGGAGTCCAGCGAGGTATGGCTTGTGTGGACCCCCCCAAAGTTTTCCTACCCAGAATCCCCTGCAAACCTCAAATTTATCTGAAAAAAAATCACTTTTTTCTCAAATTTCTGTGTGTGAAAGTTCTGGAATCTGCATGGATCCACAAATTTCCTACCACCAAGCGTTCCCCCAGGTCTCCCGATAAAAATGGTACCTCACTCGCGTGGGTTGGTCAAGTACCCATGACAAGCAAGGGCCAAAAACGTATTGAGGAGACATCAAAATTACCTATCACAAAACAAGCTGGTTTTGCAAGGGGGGTCCCCTGGGTTTTTGGCCCCGGGTTTGGTGGCAATCTTGGGAAACTACCAAACCCACACATTTCTGAAAACTAGACACCCGGGGAGTCCAGCGAGGTATGGCTTGCGTGGATTCCCCAACGTTTTCCTATCCAGAATCCCCTGCAAACCTCAAATTTAGCTGAAAAAAACAAATTTCAACATATTTGTGCGTGGAATCACCGTGCCGGCACAAATGTCCTACCCCACAGCGTTCCCCTCAGTCTCCCGAGTAAAATGATACCTCACTTGTGTGGGTTGGGCAAGGGCCTGTGACTGGGAAGAGCCAAAAACATAGGGATTAAGGGTATAGCACCGAGAATTCTAAGCGCTACATTTTTTTAAATTACATTTTTAGCCAATTCTGCATATGACACCCACACAAGTGAGGTATCGTTTACTCTCTGACTGCCCCCATCTATCTCCTGGGGGGGGCAGAAAGACTGTGGCATTTTTGGGGGGTGGTGGGGGCATTGGCATGCCCATTCTGGGCAGCCCATACCCCTGAATTAAAAAAAATATATTCCCTGATGCCTATTGGGCTTTCTGCCCCCCCCCCCGGAGGCATATAAGGGGCTTTTGCCCCTATCTGCCTCCCGTGGCGGGCAGAAAGACTGTGGCAATTTTTTTTGGGGTGGGGGCATTGGCATGCCCATTCCGGGCAGCCCCCACCCCTACGTATATATATAAAAAAAAATCCCTGGTGCCTTGTGCGCTTTCTGCCCCCCCGGGGGGCAGATCAGGGGCTACTGCCCCCATCTGCCTTCTGGGGGCGGGGGGGGGGCAGGAAGACTGTGGCAATTTTTTTTGGGGGGGGTGGGGGCATTGGCATGCCCATTCTGGGCAGCCCACGCCCCGAACTTTGGGAAAAAGAAATCCCTGGTGCCTAGTGGGCTTTCTGTCCCCCCCGGGGGGCAGATAAGGGGCTATTGCCCCATCTGCCTCCCAGGGGGCAGAAAGACTGTAGCATTTTTCTTTTGGGTGGGGGCATTGGCATGCCCATTCTGGGCAGCCCCCACCCCTACATATATATAAAATAAAAAAATCCCTGGGGCCTAGTGGGCTTTCTGCCCCCCAGGGGGGGCAGAAAGGCTGTCTGGCTAAATTTATGGGGGGAGCCAAGGGGCCGCTCCCCCCCTCCCTGGTGGCTAGTGGGTGGATCCCTGCTTGGGGATCGCCCTCCTGGGGTGATCCCCAAGCAGGGATCCACTATGGAAGGGTACCATTGGAAAGGGGAGAGTCTCCCCTTTCCAACGATACCTCTCCCATGTTTTTTGGTGCTCGGGGGGCTGAGATAACGCCACAAGCACCGAAACTGTGAAACTGAAGCTAAGTTTCAGTTTCGTTTTTATTGTAATGACGACAGCGCGCCATGCGCTCGATTGTCATTACAATGAAAACCCTAACCATGCTTTGGGAGGTTGGGGAAGCTCTTCCCCACCTCCCAAAGCAAAAAACAAAAAAGGGATTTTTTTAAAGTGTGCTCATGACGGAATGTTTCCGTCATGAGCACACTTGCACTTATGCTCATGACGGAACCATTCTGTCATGAGCATGGAAGGGGTTAAGAAATGTACCATTGTTTTCTATCGAAATCTGGAATCAAAACAATGAAATTTTACTGACACCTCAAAGGAGGTGGTAACCCATTTGCAGATGGAAATTCCCTTTGTGAAAGTAAAAATGTCAGGGTTTTTGGGTTGTGAAACAAAGTCATGCCATCATATGGCATAGCAAATATTTTAGCCTGTACTTCATGTCTAAAGGAAGTTTCTTAGAGCCATCCTAGCCTTAAGACTGCTGTATCGCCCCAGTATAGTTAGGGCATTGCAAGCTCTAATACTGGGAGCTCCCACTGCTTAAAATCTTTTGGTTACATTGTCCAGGCATCTTTCCTCGTTGTACGGTAAGGTGGAGCAAGGTGTGAAAAGGTTTCTGGAACCCCCTGTGGGCAGCTTGCACAGCCACCAAATCTGGCTGCGGGTGTCCATTAAGGCAAGCCTGGAATCATATGGGGATTTGTATTTTTTACCCAACTGTGGCACAATCGGAGCCACCAGTGCAGGATTGAACTGAAATTCAACCATTTTTCTCCAAATATCAGCTTATGAGTTCTGAAAATAAACACATTTTCATCTTGAATACAGACTTTTCAATTTTGGTATACATATGTTAATTCAACCAAGCAACAGCTTCTAATTTAGTGGGCTGGGCTGCACACAGGAGCTATGTACAGATAGCTGGAGAGCCAACAGTAGCACATGATCTATTCATTGGGAAAGTCTGTGTTAGACTGAATGATCTCAACCGTATAGGGAAGCCTCCATTGGGTCAGTAGCTGTTGCTGCACTCGCAGTTCTTAGGATGGAAAAAAACGGTCTTTTGAAAGGTTTGATGCAGTGTCAGAATCCATTACTCTTCATGGAGACAATATGTAGCTGCGATATTTCAATACATTTGGTGACCCCTGTAGAAGATAATACTGTTAGTGTCCAAGTGGAAAGAAAGTTCCAGGTGAATTGATGCAAAGAACTCTTTTAACTGTTTCCCATACATACTGTTATTTGGACAGCAAATTTCACAGGTCCAGTTAAGGGGCCATCTTAAGCCTTTTGCTATAAAAAAAGAACACCCTGAATTAATTTCTTAATATTATGGCGATTTCCTGTGCTGGTGGTTGGTGTTGTGGGATTCCCTGGCGATTCGAATGATTTAAACCCTGAATACAATGTTGGTGAGAAGTTTCAGCTCGACTACAGTTGTGGTAGGACGCCAGTGATGCACCCTCTTCTCTTCGTTTTTGAAAAATATGTAGCTTTCATAACTAAAAAGAAAAAGTTAGTGCAAGATATCTTCACAACTTCTTGGTAGGTTTTGATGTTTTGCGGGATACCTCGGACCTTTGAGGCGGAGCACTTCTGACTTTCGTCGAGAAAAAATAATACGGAAAAATCAAGCATTCAAGGAAAGGATGTGTAGCCACATAGCAATATTTCATATTAATAAACAGTGTAGTTTGAAAGCAAAAAAAAAACCAGCGCCGCTTTGGACCAAGAAACTACCGAAACTTCCGAAAGTAGGTCATTCAGGAATAACATGACTTAAAGACATACGCACTTTGTACCTTTACGCTTAGATCATACCGTAAATACTAGAGATGGATGTGTGATTGAACAAGCCAATAGACGACTTGTTTTTTGGTGCACAGAACCAATCAAAGACTCTGATGTGAATACATTCATTGTGCAACAGAGACTAGTTGCCAGTAAGGTGACTTGATGTTTTAGCGAAAAATGTTAATCCGTACTAATGTTAACTATTGTGAGTTACAAAATGTATTTTTATTTTTTCAGTTATTAGGTGATTTTTAATTACAATTAAAGCCAGAGAGCAGGAGTCACTATTACGTGAGGTATTTACCTTTCTCATTTCATGAAGAGGTCCAGTAACTTAGCAAGGATCCTATAGGCCCGGTTGCGAGCAAGGAAAATGCCCACTTTGACTGCTGTTGGGTAGCAAAATAAAGCAATTATTAGGGTTCAGTCCGCCCCTACCTGCATAAAAACTATGCTAATTACAGTGCAGACACTCTTAAAACTGGCGCAAGGATGCCTGCATTGGCACATGGTAGCCACAAGAATGCCAGCCCAGGGTGAGAGCAGAGCTGTACCATTTGTAAGTAGATGTGGCGCAGTTCTGCTCTCTCCCATTCATGCAACACTGTGCAGCAACTTTACTTTACTCTTTATAAATGTACCCCTAATCTACATGCTGAGTTTCATAAAATCACTTCCTTCACACTTGATCAGAGAAAAAACTCCAGTCCAGGTTTGAAATAAAAAGATTTCTGAATCATAATTGTTACTAACAGATTCCACTATTTAGCCCACTTCTGTCTCGAAACTATTAGAGCAGCAGTCTTTCCTTTCCGTGAGATCAAAGGGTCTAATATCTTGCCGATTTAACTGGATAATAAACCCTAACTGGGCCTGCCCCTCCTGCAGTTTCCCGAATCAATGATATACATGAGATTACGTACCCACTGCCCTACATTATAAGGAAATTATAAGTAACGGAGGCGAGTTCCTTTATAAGGTCATAAAATTCCAGATGACTTAAAATATCCTTTTCACAAACGGCACATGGTATCATATTTTATTTCTTATAATAAATAATACGGTTATACCATCGTCCAACTCAAAAACCGCTTAAATCATTGATGAATTGCTCCTTCATGAGACAGAAATAGCATGGTTGCAAGCATGAAGAATAAATGAGGAATCTGTAGTGCAAAATCAAAACCACCAGAAAACAGTAATTTATTTGAAAAACGTATTCGAATCTGCTTAAAGTAAATCAGATTTTAAAAGGCTGTAGCTCAGAATAAGTAGCAACATGCAGAGATTCTTTCTGTCCTGCAATGAATAACAGTGCTCAAAAATAAAAGTGTTGCCAGTAATATCCCCTTTGTGGTGATCACTGTTCATTTTAGACAAACTGATCATAAGAACGAAAGTGTTTAAACTGCAGCTGCAATGATGCTCTGTTACCTGTCTTTCAGCTTGGCTGTTAGCAGCAGGCATTATTACGTCACAGCTCAAATGTAATAAGTTATTACAATTATGCAGCTATATCATTGTCCTATTACAGATGACTAGAGAGGTCATAATTCAACCTTAATAAGGAAATTATGGTCAGCCTGTATACTGGGATTGCAGGCTTCCAAGTATTATCAAAATACCAGCATTTGTAATGCGCACAGCCACCTCCGGAGAGGTGTCCCGGCACTGGGGGCCGTCGGGAAGATTAAGCGAGCTATTACCCAGAGCCACAAGGTGCTGGACTAACCTGCCGCCGGCATCAGGGATCGAACCGTGAGCCCCCGTGTTCCGGAGTCAGCCGCCCTGGCCGCTGCACCACACCTCTTCCCTATTATAAACTGTTTATATTGGCATACAGGCCAAGCTAATGGGCAGCCACACCAAGTATTCTGTAGCATAATGATCAAAAACAACACATAATCTCCAGTCCATGAGTCCCTATTACTTACATTGGACAATTTGGACAAGTTACAATGGTCATAAGACTCCTAGCCTGCAGCCGTATTGTTGTTATACTCATAATAATCAATTGTGCCAGATTTATCAGCTGTAGACTATTTGGGGAACACTCAAATTGCAGTTGCGTATGCAGTGTTGGACAACACCGCAATACAGAAGTATTGTGAACATCTGCAGTGTAGCTTTTAGGGTCATTTAGATCAAAATTCCCTATCAGGAGTGCACCAGCAACATCAGTGATCCAATTCTGAATTATTTATACTGCATCGGCTATCAAGCTGGCAGGAAATTGTTCTTCATTTTAAATTAGTCCACTATATGATATCAAATTACTCTGAGAATTTCCTCGCAAAATGTTTCTTATTCACAAAGGTGAGTCAAACTTAAAGTTTAACAGGTACATTCCTCATTTATACCAGCAAACAAAATGCTGTGAATATCATCAGTTTTATCACACTAAATTGTAGTATTAATTTGAATAAAGTTATCCCACCCTCTTGAATTGTTAAAAATTGGGCACACTCTATCAGCTTTAGATACTGACTTAATATATAATACATTGGGAGTTGTGGAGGCTCTGGAGCCTATTGTATGTTTTATTTCAGCAGTGGTCATAGACGATGGCTGATCTTTAATATGTTTTTTTTTACCAGTGTACTCATACCGGTAACTGCAATTCTGTATCCCTGTTTTCCACTTATCACATTACCAACTTCATTTGTTGATTCTAGAAGTTGATCCTTTCATAAATGAAGATGGATTAGTAAGTATTACAATCAAATTTGGTGTTACTACTTACTCAGGCTGCAACTTGTTGTTTCTACCAAATATTGAGTATCTTGATCCTATGATTTTATTGTATAAAGGTATGTTATATTTGGTATCATTACAACTATTTTATGAATTATGATTGTTGTTCATCTACATTGTTTAAAGCCCTGAAGAAGTTCATTGTGAACGAAACACGTTGGCTGATTTTAAAGAAATGCAAGGACTAATGAATATAGAAGTGTTGTGAAAGACCTTAAGACAACAGTGTATTGGTCAACATGTATGAGTCCCCCTGCCCCCCCCCCCCTCCTAAACCCCTTGCGTGGAACTTTTGCAACTTCATTTGTTGCCGCAGCATAAACCTCATGCTCTATCAAAGTGCACTCGGTTTTAGGCAATCCTAGGAAACCATTCTTTTGTTTGTCACTTAAAGGATTCTATACATATAACTGTGCCAATTGTGATGACAATTTCATAGTTCAAGCTCCAATCTAATCTAATCTAATTTGTTTATTTCTTTGATATGTGTGTTCATTAATAGCTTCAAGTATCTGTAACTTTCTGCAACTCCAATGTTACCATGTCCTGTTAAATTGTATCTCAAACCTCCAATCATGGCCCATCATATTAAATTGTATCCCTATGCATTTTGAGCAATATAAGGAGAGATTTCATTACTTTCCAAGTTAGATTTGTTCCAAAGATTCACAACAGTAGTTGATTAAAGAAATGTCCTCGGATGCTAGCGTCTAAGATTGACTAAGAACAGGCACTACTTTTAGCCCATGTGCTAACACTGAATATATTTCCTGATTTGCAATCATTAACCCAACCCTTCCACCCACAACCACATACACTTCTCAAATGAAACAAACAGATTAATAGTGGTGAGCCATTTTTTTGTGTTTTTTTTATTTTGCTTGCACTGGGGCCTAGGGTCTGTTCTCTTGACAAGTCCTTATTGCCTCTCAAACTCTGCCTGCAAAGCCCACGTGTAGCTGGATTTTCTTCTTCATGTACCTTGTGATCTTTTCACTGACGTTGGATACTTCACATGATTTCATCTACAGAAACAGCATCAAAAACAGAGGTATGAATCTTCACAAAGCAAGAAACCACGGCTAGGAGTATCATTATGCAACAGTACAGAGGAGGCAGCAAACCCACTTCAATTTGGTGAATTTCCAACAAACATAATACATTGAAATCAGACTGCAGAATTTAACAACTACTTTAAGAATGTATCTTTTCTGTTGAACAGTCCATTCATGTGCTATTTAACAGTTTTAAGTACACTTTTTGCCATTTAATTTTGGCTTAAAGTTGTAGATCCCACGACCACCGTTACCTTGACTGAGTGGAAATAGGCTTCATCTTAAAAAAAGGGGTTGTGGCTTAAAATCCGCATGACCAATTCCACTTTTTGTCCAGAGCTAAGTACTTTTCCCTAAGAGGAATCACAGGAGGGGTAAAGTAAATAAGAAATAATACAAGTTACCATAGTTAGTATAGTACTCTTAGCACTTCAGTCCTGCCAACATTATGTCCTGCCATTGGACTGTATTGCAACAGGTGCAGAAGTACATTTTAAGAAATAATTGATACACTCAACAGGTCAGGCTTTTTCTGTAGGTGAAAGTGCTTCTTCATTAATTGGGGAATTTGTTAATGCAATTGAATGGAATGGCGAATGAGTCAATGGCTTGATGAGTGAGTGCATGGATAGATGAATGAATGAGAATGACTGACTGTGGAACAGATAGCCGATGAGTGAAAGCATGGGTAAATGGGTGAATAGGGGAGTCTGAGCATGAAATGTAAAATCGCATGCTATTACATCGCGTTCCTTTACAACGCGGTAGTTACAACGACCGCGCTGTTAGAACGCGATCCCTTTACAACGCAAGTCATTAGATCGACTTGCCGTAGGGGGCGCGCTGGACTTAGGAATAGTATAATTTACTATTCTAACTCCAGCCTGCGCAACAGTAGGGAAGGTGTTGGAATAGTAAATTATACTATTCCTTAGGTTAGAGCGCCCCCTACAGCAAGTCGATCTAATGACTTGCGTTGTAAAGGCATCGCGTTCTAACAACGCGGTCGTTGTAACGACCGAGTTGTAAAGGAACGCGATGTAATGACAGCGTTGTATACACTGTTTCCCGTAAAATAACTGCATGGAGGAATGAAAGGGAAAGTGAGAGCAAGGATGGGTAAATGAATGTTGAACGACTGGGTTCAGGGGTCAATGAATGAGTAGCCATTTAGAAGGACAAAATGGAGCAAGATTATTAGAAAGCAGTAATAGAAACCTCAGACGAGCTGCATAAGCCCCTCCTCACCCTCATGGAGAGCCTGAAACAAGTACCAATCATAACATAAGGGGACTGTCTCAAAACATGGTTCATAAAAGCCATACACATTACAAATATACTCATAGCTTATTGGGTCAATTAGCCCTGAACAACAGCATAATATTAAAGTTCCCCAATACTCTTCACAGATGCAGGGAGTATGCTAGGGATTCATTGTGACCTTCACAAAGGCAAAAGGGAAACTATCTAGGTTGTACAACACAAATTACACAGGTTTCTAATGCTAATTGTCTATGCTTTTGGATAGCAAAATCATTTTCTCAAGCTTCAGTAAGAATACATACCACATGGGTATTAGCACAGCCCTCAGGGAACAGCCACCACACAGCTTTTAATAGGTGGGCATGTACCCTGGCTGAGTGGAAATCAGGCTTCATCTTAACCCCTTTACCGCGGCGAACATTCCACCGCGGTGTGGCACTTCAAAGGAGTGGGCGGGACCGCGTCGGCCAACGGACGTGCGCAGCACTACCGAGGTAGTGCTCGCGACGGCCGTTGGCCGACGAACGCAGCAAAGGGGTTAAAAAAAGAGTTGTGGCTTATAAAAAGATAACACGAGTGTCCAATGTAATAACACATTTATTTCACGTTTGAGTATAAAAAGGCATGTCTAGAGAAGCAGGGTTACATCAAAGAATCCCACAGAAACACTTCACAACTTACTGAAGAAATGAGAATCCTCCACCACTTTGCGAGGGTTCTTCAGCGCTATAATAGTTTGACAGTGAATATACTGAAGACCGATGCCATAACAAGGAAAGCAAAGATAAATGTGCCCACTGTTAAAATGAACTCATTGACTTCACAGGTAAAGGTTACCTTAGTCTCATGCAAAAACCCAATTGAAGGAAAAAATATAGGGCCATATGTACAAGGACTGGCGAAAACTACTGCTAACGCTAGTTAGCGGCAGTTTTCTTACCGCTGTGTACCGCTGAAAACTATCGCCTTGTTAGCGACGTATGTACAAGACTTCGCTACATGGCGATAGCTTCAGGGATCAGCGGTGAAAACTGCCGCTAACATTAGCGTGATGGCGATAGGAATTCCGGCGTTAGCGGGCGAAAACCAACGAAAGGCCCATTAGCGGCAAAAAAACGCACGTTAGTCAGCCCAACGTGAGTTTTTTTGCCTCTACTGGAAAAAATAGCCTTTCAGTCGACCTCCAATAGAAAATAGGCACAAAAAAAATTAAATGCAGAATGGAGCAGCCAGGGCCAAGTGCAGCACACATCAACAGCCCCCGCAAGCCACCAAACATCCAGGATGACCAGGATGAGAGCCTGGATGCCTCGCAGGACCTGCGTCTGGAGCCTGGATGCCTCGCTGGACCTGCGTCTGGAGCCTGGATGCCTCGCTGGACCTGCGTCTGGAGCCTGGAGTGGGATGCGGAGGTGCTGTGGAATCGATGAGCCGTGGCGGTAGACATTGAGGCGCGGCGATCACCCGTGCCTGGTGGGGAAGTCTGGCAGGTCACATGGAGACACGTTGCTGACCTGTGTGAGAAGACCACCTTGAGCCCCTTGGAGCTGTAAATGGTAGAGGCGCCCCTGCGCACCAACGTAGGGAGGTCTGCATCGCATACTACGATCCACCACTACACCGGGGTGCATGTAGGGGATTACCAACCGGTGGGCGGCGCCTCTCTGCATCACAGGCCGGATGATGTTGCGCTGACCGGACGCTGTGGAGGGTGAGGCCCCTGAGCTGCGCCGAACTTGTGTGGCGGGAGCGCTGCATCTTCACGCATAAGGGGGCCCTGTTGCATCACCTGCATCAGGACGTTCCCCAGCGGACTTGGAGGCGACTGCTGTACCCAGGCTTGTGAAATCCTGCCTGGCTGAGGCTCCTGCTGGCTGAGTCACAGATTTGGAGAGAGTGCAGCGGATTGCGCCATGGTGTCAATGTCTAGGCAAGGAGAAGGTGGGACGCGTAGCGCAGGAGGCCCGGGGGACGAGTCGCCCATGCCTTACACCTGTAGATGACGCACCCCCAGTGGCGGCTCATACGCTATGGTGGAAGAGCGTCGCCCCACTGCTTTAAAGCAGTGCAAGAAGAGGAAACATCATCACATGATGATAACGTCCTGATGTAATCATGCCATGTTTCCTTTGTGGGCGGGAGGGTGGGTCGGGAAGCTCCACTCACGGAGCAGGGTAGGGGCGGAGTGGCATGCCCACTCAAGTGAGCAGTGACTGTTTGGTCAGCCCGCTCAGGCTGCCCACAGCAGTCATGCACACTGTCCTGTTCGCAATGCAGGCTGCATTACAGCCTGCATGGAGAACATGCCCACCCCTCCAGACCCTGGCCGAACGCCTTGTCCCGGCGCCAATGAACAATCCCAAAGCCGCATTGCAGCGTTGTGATTGGCTTAGGGGAGTGAGCCTGGCTGCCTACTTCCTGTTCCTGGAAGCAGACTCAGGAGAGCAGGAGCAACGAAGACACGGGACCCGGCCTTGAGGTAAGATTTCTCTCATTTTAATATTTACAACACCCGCTCACACACACCCACGCGCCCACTCCCCATCCAGTGTTCTTTCCAGTGTTTCCCACCTCCCAGCTGTCCAGTCCCCCCCGCAGCACTCCTCAATGGCGGCCGCTGTGCGGCCATGCGCAGCGGGCGTACCACTGGTGTGCCAAAGGTATATATGAAGTTACGACGCATACCATTACATCGCATACCATTACAATGCATACTAATACTAGGCATATTGCAACAGTAGGGAAGGTGTTGGATAGCGGAGATGTAAAAATTACTATTCCCACTTCAGTGAGTGCAATCCTAAAACTAACCCTTGCACCCCAAAGCAAACACTGGACCCTAAAATTCATCTTTGAGGCCCCAAAACACACCCTAAAAATCATATTTGACCCAAATGCACACCCCAATTTTCAAATTTGACCCAAATGCACACCCTAATTTTCAAATTTGACCCCAAAACACATCCCAAATTTCAAATTTTACCCCATAATACACCCCAAATTTCATCTCCGACACACGAAAGCCATACCCACCCTAAAACTTAAAAATACCCCATTACTGACCTCACAATGCGTTGTAATGGATTGCGATGTGAAAGGCACCTGCGTTGTTAGAGTAGCGTTGTAAGAGCATTACAATGTAATGCCTGCGTTGTAATGGACGTCTCCCGTGCCAAAGGCAAGCCATAGGCAAGCCCATCTGCGTCCGTCTGCCCCTGGACCACGCTCAGAACCAAGGACCCTTCCTCTCGGACACTCCACCGCTACGACGCCAGCACCCTCCTCGCCATCAACCCTGGTTGCCACATCGCCTGCCAGGACCAACCTCTGCTCTGGGCCGGACATCGCCATTGCCATTACTGACGGCTACTGAATCACCCGCAAGGACCACCCCGACCGTCCAGGCGGAGGCATTGCCATCACCTACGGAAGCACACTCCGACTGACCACGCCCTCTAATGACCCAACGGTGACCATGGAACACCTCAACTTCCAGATCCGGAACAACCCCAAGCCCATCCTCTGCGGCACCCTCATCTGGAGGACCCCCGGTGCCTATCTACGTGAGGCCACGGCCACGGCCCCTGCTGAGCTTTTCAATCCCACTCTGTTGAGGTGGAAGACGGGCGGCACTGGCCCTACTTGTGCGACTGCCTGGCACTTACCTGGAGAGCCTCGGATTGCTTTACCCTGCAGCTGTGTTGACAGTGACTGGGCCTGCCCGTGCCCCCCGTTCTGACTGTAATACAGGGGTGTGGTGGGGCCCAATATCTGTTCCTTCATTTCCACCTGGATGCCGATTCCTTCACACCGGGGGGCTTGCTGGCCGCCTGAGCACACTAAACGGCCTCCCTGGTGCGCCCTCACGTGCTGTGGAGCGGACTAACTAGCCAGGATAGAGGGAGGTGGCGCAGCGGGCCAATATCTGGGCACATCAGAACCCACAAGAACACAGAGTTAACCCATCAGTGTGGTCCGGCTGTGGTCTCTGCTGCAGACTACTGACAACACCAGTGCTCTGGCTATTCAAGGTGGGAAAACACTACACACGCCAATCTAAACTCCCGTTTGAAAACAAAAGCACTCTACGCCGGGCGGAGATGTAGCAGTCGCGGGGGTCAGTCTCGGACCCTTCCACGGTGGAGGCAAGTCGTGACGAAGACCTTAAAGAAATTCTGGTCGATGTTAAAACGAGACTAAACCCCCCCCCCGCCCGGTTGCTCGCATTGCTCCTTGGCCCACCAGCGGGGAACTCCTCCGTGAAAGCTAAATAAGCCTGACCAGCCCTCCTGTTCCTGCACAGCCCGAGCAGAGAGAAGGGTGGCAGAGACGTTGAGGCTGAGGAGGCTGATCTCTTACCGGGGGGGCCTGGATTCTCCTGCTGCGTGGCTGGAGTCCCGCGCGTCCCCCTTGCTTTGGTGGGGGGAAGCGGGGGACCGTCTCCTGTCCCAGAGCCTTCTTTGGATGCCCATCTCTCAGTGAAGCGCATGCCGTACTTTCCCGCGGTGCAACAGAATGCCGAGTCGCGGGCCCACTGACGGGGAGACGAGGAATAGTGCAGCAGGCCATATCCAGATAAACTCATTTCTACAGAAGTGCATTACCATAATTCAGCTGCGGGTTCTTCTGCTGCTACTGAAAGCAGCCTCCTTGGTTTCTTCGTAATGGGTAAATCTTACACACAGCAATCTAAACTCTAGTTTGAAAGCAAGAATTCCTCGCGCAGGACAGAGACGGAACAGCCGCGGGGACAGGACTCAGGCCCTCCCATGGGGGCGGCCAGCCGTAACGAAGACTTGAAGGAGATTCGGGTCGAGGTCAAAACTAGTCTTAAGGCGATTGATGCCAATCTCGATTTAATGGTGCACGGACATGACAAGATGAACGAGTGGGTGGATAAGCATGCAGACCGCCAAGACCAGCTCGAAACTAGGGTCTCTGACATCGACGATAACCAGGCTACGACAAGAGAGCAGTTACTTAGAATGGACAAAGTTCTGGCCATCACCAAAGCCAAGAATGAAGATCTAGAGGCCCGGTCGAGGTGCAATAATCTGCGCATTGTGGGTGTGCCGGAGTCTACAGCCATTGATAACATGGAGGGCTACATCACGACAATGCTCAAAGACCTCTTTGGTGAGGCCCTGTCTCCGGTGTTCATCGTGGAACGAGCACAAAGATCATTAGCGCCACGGCCTCCCCGGGCGATCCGGCACGACCCATAATTGCACGCCTTTTCAATTACAAAGACAGAGATGTGGTCCTGCGCCTCTCTAGTGAAACACAATTTTGAAGCAATGTGCTCTCATTCTACCCTGACTTCACCATTGCAGTTCAGGCCGCACGCAATAAATTTCTATACACCAAAACAAGTCTACAAAAGGCGGAAATTAAATATGCCCTCCTCTACCCTGCCAAATTGAAAATCACTCACGAAGGGAAGACACACAACTTCACCAGTGCGCCCTCAAATTTGCCAAATGCATTGCCTCACGGGCCCCGAGAGGGTCCCCGCGCCATTAGGAGATGGCATCGCTGGACGAAAATGACTAAAATTGACTCAGGCTGTGATTATCGTTGCGCACTGTCTACTAACGAAATGGGAAGGAGGGTTGAACTTCACTAAAAGCCGAATCGAGCACGAAGCACGCCACCACAAGAACGTTTGAGTGGACCTATTGAACCCGATGATAAATGACATGGGCGACATTCGCCGACTCAGCCACCAAGCCTAGGTTTGGCTGGAGTATTTGCCTGCCTCTCCTCCGCCCTCTGGGATGAGTCCCTTACATGTTGTAGTTTTTGTATTATTGGGTACCTGTTGGGCAAGAACAGTACAGTTCTTGGGGTTTGGGGAGGGTGAAGGGTGGGAGTGAGGTCCTCAACCAAATTCGGGGGTTGGTGGGGGGGGGGGTGGGTTTCAGTTTAGCAGTGGGATACTGTTTTATCTGCTGGCATACACTTACACTACATGGTAGGCTACCCTTTTGGTCTTTCCCCGCCTCCACTCCCCCCCCAGACTGGTGAGAGAACTGTGTATTACCCTGGTTTCATCTTTTTTTTTAACAACAAACTTTATTGATTTTCAAGTTACCCAATGGGCAAGCCCAGCGAGCTTCGAGGCATATATAAATACAAAATACACTAGCAAGGCACCATATAACATCCCTATGGCGACTGCAAAACTGCAAACCCACACCCCCACCCCCCGCCCCCCAACCACGCACCATACATCCCTTATACAATTATACAATCGTAGTGTAATCTTGCTTCTAGACCTCTACACGACCCCATTAACCTATATCGGTGAGCTGCTCACCACCAGCCTATCAATTGGATCTCGGGGAGCCTCTGACTCCAGGAGCGACAAGTCTATGCCACGGTACGTAGCCCATCGGGCCCAAATCTTTTTATGTTTGTGCGGACATCCCCGAGCCTGAAATACTGCCACTTCAGCGGACATGCACCTATCCATTGCTTTCTTCCAGGGACCTATACTGGGTGGGAGTGTCGCCTTCCAATGTTGAGCAATGTCGCGCTTAGCTAGTGCAAGCCCAAGGAACAATAAATGCCTTTTATATCTGTTCCCCCCAATGTCCTTGGTGCTGTGTAGGAATATCAATCGAGGGTCTGCAGGAATACGCCAAGCCAGCACTTGCCCCAAGCAGGACCTTATGCCAGCCCAGAAATGTTGCAGCGCCGCACAGGTCCACACAGTGTGGAGGAACGACCCCTCCTCCGAATCACATCGGAGACACATAGGTGACTGAATGGCCCCCATCTTGCAAAGGCGCAGACGTGTATAGTAAATCCTATGGAGATATTTGAACTGGATCAATCGGTATCGGGTGGAGACCGCAGAGTACCGGGGGCTAGCCAGTGCCTCCGCCCAGTCATCATCTGTCAGTGTGGGCACATCTGCCTCCCACGCCGCCCGGGTCCGGTGTATGGTGGTTGTGGAATGTGTAATCAGTGTTTGGTAAATTTGACGAATCTTGTGGGCACCCAGGTCCCCCGTGAGCAACCGGCCTTCCAACGGGTGGAACTCCGGGAGACCCGTGAGGCCCCGTATCAAAGGGGATATAGCGTGTCGGAGCTGCAAATATCTGTGGAATTGCGTTTTATGGAGGCCGAAGTCAGCTTGAAGCTGCTGAAAGGATTTGAGCGTGGACCCCCGTATCACATCCCCCAACACAGAAATCCCGATGTCATCCCACCTACGGAAGCCCGCCAGAGCTGCGACTGGCCGAAGATATGTGCCGCGCCAGAGAGGCGTAGCACCGGTGAGTTTGCCCCACCAGCCCATCTGTCGGACCGCTCGCCTCCATATCTGAATGGCCGTCCTACATGCCGGGGGGAGTTCCGTCAGAGACGAGGAGCTATACAGAAAGTGGAGTAATGGGGTTTCGGCCATAAAGAGTCGTTCCACAGCGTAGGCTGGGTCCGATTGTGAGCAGTACCACCAGTCATTTATCACCAGGAGATGCGATGCCTGGTAATACGCCTGTACATCCGGCGCCGCTATCCCACCGCAATAAGTGGATTGGATACAGGTCGCAAGCGCCACCCGAACCGCTCCTCCCCCCCAGAGGAATCTATTGAGTAATGTATTAATTTGACGGAACCAGGACGGGGGGGATTGGGAAGGGGTAATTCTGCAGCCTATAGAGCAGGCGAGGCAGGGACACCATTTTAAAAATGGCCGATCTCCCATATAACGAAAGGGGGAGTTGGGACCATACCGTCGTCTCATCTCGAACTTTAGTCAGCAGCGGCGCAATATTCCGTGACCATGCTTCAGTTTGGCACCGTGTAAGAACCACCCCAAGGTATCGGAAGCCTGACTCCGCAATCACCAACTGGGAGGCCCAAATTTGGGACCGCTGGTCTCCGCAGATCGGAAATAATATGGATTTGGATGGGTTAGCGCAGAGGCCAGAGGTCTCCCCGAAGACCCTCAGAATCTGCAGCTCCCGGGGCCCCGAAACCCACGGATCCGACATAAAAAACAGGGCGTCATCAGCGTAAAGCGCTATCCTATCCGAGCATTCCGGAGACCACTCCAAACCCCGCAGGCAAGAGTCCAGACGGACCCACGCCGCCAGGGGCTCAATGGCCAGTGCGAACACCAATGGGGAGAGCGGGCAACCCTGTCGAGTGCCCCTTCGAATGGGGAAGGGAGCTGAGCATCGGCCAGCTACTCGGACCGATGCAGTGAGGTCTGTATAAAGCAATTTCGCGTATGCCCGGAATTGAGGGCCCAAGTTAACCGCTTCCAACAACTTAAAGAGGTACGTCCAGCTTAAGGAATCGAACGCCTTGTCAATATCAGCCAACAGGACTGCCGCGGGACGTCCCAGACGGTGAGCCTCCGCCACCGCGTTGTGAGCTCGTCTGATATTATGTCTGGTAGAGCGTTGTGGCATAAAGCCCGACTGGTCCGGATGTACCAGCTCCTCTATACAGGTACGGAGGCGATCCGCCAGGATCTTTCCCAGCAGTTTGGGCTCAAAATTTATTAATGAGATGGGGCGGTAGGACCCCGGGTCGTCCGGTGGGCGTCCCGGTTTGAGAAATACCACGACCTCCGCGTGTCTCCAGTCCGAAGGGAGAATTTGCTGCTCCGAGGCGTCATGAATCACTTCGAGCAAATGCGGTCCCAGAGTCTCCAGATGAGGCCTCAGGAAGTCACATGGGAACCCGTTCGGGCCTGGCGCGCGGCCAGGGTGGATGTTGGAGAGGGCCGACCGCAGTTCCTCCATTGAAATTGGCTCCTCCAGAGCATCACGCCGCTCATCCGATAGGCGGCGGGGAGGAATATCCACTAAGAAGGCATCTATGAGGGATTCGGAGATGACCTCCCATTTGTCGTACAACGCCGCGTAAAAATCAGCGAAGGCCTGTACCACCGCCTCAGGGGATGTACAGGCAACCCCGCGGGGGACCGCAGAAGGGGTACCTGTGTCGGGGCCACCCTAGCCTGGCAGAGTCTATGAAGCATTTGGCTAGACTTATCGCCCCACTGGTAAATTCTATGCTGGGTGGCCAGCCAAGCTTCTTTGGCGTAGTCTATGTGGGTTTGATGGAGCATTTGTTGCACGTGCAGCAGATTCCGGCGGGCCACGGGGTCCGAGCCTCCCACCACTAGGGATTGAAGTTCTTCCTGCCTATTCTCCAGGTCATATACCTGGGCCAGGCGGCGACGCTTTTCCCCGGTGCGATAGCTTATATCTGCACCCCGGAGTGTGGGCTTAAACGCTTCCCATAATATAACTGGGGACTGGCAAGTGCCGGCATTGTATCTGAAGTAGTCGGTGATTGCTTGACTAAGCATCTCTCTGTATGCCTCATCACTGAGCAGCCAGGGGGACATGCGCCACCGATAGGGGGCCCTGTTAGTTAGCAGTCGCAATTTAAGTTGGATCGGCGAGTGGTCCGACAAGCCACGGGGCAGAATGGATGCGTGTGCCACCCTGTGCATATAGCTATGTGGAAGGAATAAATAATCAAGGCGTGAAAGAGTGGGATGAACCGATGACGCGTAAGAGAATCCTGCGTCCGCCGGGTGTAAGGCACGCCACGTGTGCCCCCAACCCAGTGTATGTGCAAGTACATTCAATTTGGATGTAGTGGAGGTTGTAGCAGGCTGTCGGGCTCACCACCTATCTAATGGGCCCATAGTATCGTTCCAATCGCCCCCCAACACCACAAGGCCACCCGGGAGATCCCCCCACAACTGCGTTATTTTATCAATAAACGTCTGGCCGAGAGGCGGAGGGGCGTATTTGCTACCCAGTGTGATGTGTTCGCCGGCCAAGATACCCGAGACCACAGTGTATCGACCCCCTGGATCCAGCCAATGTCGTGTGATCTGTAGGGGCACCCTTCGATGAATGAGTATGGCTGTACCCCGGGCCCCCCGTGTGAAGCCAGAATGATAGACTGTGGAGTAACCGAAACGGGCGAGACATGGGGCCTTCGTGCCCAGGAGATGAGTTTCCTGGAGCAGTAGGACATCTGCTGCATACCGCTTTGCCTGGTGGAGCACTGCCCCTCGTTTAACTTTACTTAGCAAGCCTCGCACATTCCAGGCAAGAACGTTAAGCTCCCCCGGAGGTGTGTCACCAGTCGTGTGAGCCATCCCTAGGTGTCCAACAAGATAACTGCAACTGAGGCGTGCAAGGCGAAGCAATGTGATTAGTGCATGGTGCGAAAACATTCAATAAAGAAAACCCCCCCTTAAGAAACTGGCCCTCATCCCCCCTGTCCCCAACCCCCATACTTCCTGCAACAGTATCTGTCGCGGTAGAAACCCACCCCAGGCCCCCAACAGGATGACCCAAGCGGTCCCTCCAATGGATCCCCCCCCCCAACTTACCCAACATCACCCAAAACGTCCAGGGCGAGCCATGTTCAGATCCCTCCAGGGCCTGTAGAAGACCCCATCTCTATGACCCATTCATATTAGTGAGCGGCCACCACCCCCAGGCAAACCCGCCCCCGAAGGGAATATAGGGAAAACAAGGGAAAGTAACCCAATACAGTTCAGTCTCCAGAGCCCGTCGGTTCCGGGGCACGCCAATTGGAGCGGGATCGATGCCGCCGAGATGTCGCACCCCCGCCCTGCCGACCACTCCGATGCGAGCCCTGGGAGGAATCAGAGTCTGCCGGAGGCGGTGTGTGAGGTTTAAGGATCTGTCTCTCGTCCGTCCACACGAAGACTTCCTCCGGGGTGTCAAAGAAAAATGTTTTTGCATTGAACATCACTTTCATCCGGGCCGGAAACAGCAAGGCATAGGATAGATCAAGTTCACGTAGCCTTCTCTTGGCAGCCGCAAATGATTGACGCTGTTGCTGCACCAGCTTGGTGTAATCAGGGAAAACCATGATGGGGCGCGAGTCGAAGACCATTTTATCTTTATGGAGCCTGGCATATCGAAGTACGGCGTCTCGATCCGCGTAATTAAGGATTCGGGCTATCACTGGCCTCGGGCGTTCCCCCGGTGGCGGTTTCTTAACCAGTGCACGGTGGGCCCTCTCAACCACGAAACAGGAGGACATGTCTTCCTGGGGCAACAGTGACTTTAGCCAATCTGATATGAACTTGTCCATGGAGGCCCCCTCGCATCCCTCCGGAAAGCCCACCAGGCGCAGATTATGGCGGCGGGCCCGCTCCTCCGCATCCTCGACCCGCGCCGCCAGCTCCTGCGATTGCTTGGTCAATTTGTCCACTTTGCGCTGTAGTCCCGCGACAGAGTCCTCGACAGTGGAGACCCTGGTCTCTGCTTCCGTGATGCGGTCGACCGCCTTCCGCAAATCTTGGCGAAGGAAAGACACCTCCGCGCCCACGGCCCCGATCTGGGCCTCGAGGGCTGTCCGCGATTGTGTGATCGCCTCCAGCAGCTTCGTCGCATCTGAGGATAACCCTTCCGCGGACTCCCCCCGGGAGGGTTGGCAGGGGTGGTAAAGCGGTCCATAGTATGCTGCTTGGGGCCGCCGCGCCCTGTTTATCCTTGCCCATGGCTACCCGGAACAGCCTGGCCGGCGATGTAGTAGGCAACTGCAGGAAGCAGCAGACACAGACAAGGGGGCAGCCCAAGCCAGACTCCAACGCAGGGCGGCGTTGCAGCTCCGAGCACCCCCACAGTAGATAATCTTGTAGGGGCTCACTAGCAGCCGCGCCTTCTATGCGGTGGGCCCCTCACAGGAGCAGCCATGCACTATGGGGCAGTTGCCAGATAGGGACGGAGACCCCCAATGTCGCAGCCCAGCTCCACACCAAGGCTCCAGGACCGGGTAGCTACATGAGCCGGGGCCACTCCTCAGATCAATGCCGGAAAAATAATTCACCGGTTCCCTGGCACCCTTCACCAGAGTCTAGTGGACACTGGGCACCCCGCAGCGTCAGTGATGGGATCCCCGGCGGTGCCGCCCCGTCACATCTGCACCCAAGCAAGGAATCCCAAATCGTCCAGAGGGTGGGCCACCAAGCCAGAGGTCCGCCGCACTCCCGCGGACTCGCGATGGCAGGACTCACCCACGCCCCGTCCCGGGGCCGTAGGATCCGCGTCAGGTCGTACCAGGCAGCGATGCAGGCAATGGGGGAGGGGCGCCTGCAATATCGTCGCCGTGGGATCTCCCGGCTCCTCGTCTCCCGCCGATCGTCCCGCGGGGCTGCACCACCACGACGACACCACTCCGCTGCGGTCTCCAATAGAGGCAGGATTGGCAGCCGCCTCTCCAATTACAAGGCCCTCCGCAGCCGCGGCCTCGAGTGTCTCGTCCTCCACCCCGGGCACGGCGGCCGCCGGCCGGGAAGCCTCTCAGCGCGGACCGGACCCGCCGCAGTCTGCAAAACTCGACTGCCGGGTCCCGACAGGCACCGCAACCAGGGACCCCTCCAAGTCAGACACAGGGTCAAGGATCTTTGGCGGATTACGGCCCATATAGGGAGTGAAATGCTGAGCTCTACAGAGTCGCGTCCGCCATGTTCAGCTCCCTGGCCACCCTGGTTTCATCTTTTGACAGGGGATTTGTCAATTGCGACACTACAGAGGCACTCAACACATACATTCATATTACCAGGCTCTCTCTCCGAAAGGCTAATACCACTGTATTGCTACATGACTGCAGGTATTAAATGCCTGACTTGGAATGTACGTGGGCTAAATGATGGCAGGAAGGCTCGTCTTGTATACAACTACCTCTCAAGACATCAGATTTACATATGCTTTTTACAGGAACTGCATCTTACCCCCTTAACCGCATCCCGTCTGCCGGCTCGGTGGTGCACGGAAATACATGCATCCTATTATTCCAATTATGCCTGCGGTGCAGCTATACTGATTCGAAAAAACGTACCATGGAAGCTCACACAAGTTAAACTGGACTCAGAAGGCCGTTTTGTTCTTCTAGCTGGCACCCTCCACCGACACCCAATCATACTCGCTTGCATAGATGGACCCAACACTGACTGCCCTGAGTTTTTCAGTGAGGTATGACGACATATCGTAAATCTAGGACTGGGGGCTATAATATGGGGGGGGAGAATTTAATGTGATTTTAGACCTGAATATGGATAGGTTGGGCGTCTCTCGCTGCCCACACCCTAATGCCGCAGCACAGCTCCACGCTTTAATAAAGGACCAGAGCTTAACTGACGCTTGGTGATTTTTAAACAAAACACGCAAGGAAGGCACATGCATTGCATTGGCGATGGGGGTGTGGTCACGTATTGACTACTGGCTAATCACTCGGGACTTCCTAATGTGGACGACCGGTACATCGCTGCTCCCCCGGACATTATCTGACCATGCCCCAGTGCTGCTGGAGCTGGCAATGCCTCTCGCTATCCTCCGCGCCTTTTCCTGGCGACTGCCAGCTGGTGCCCTGCGAGATCAAGTATTCTGCTCCGAATTACGTACTGCAATTGTTCACTACTTTGCAACAAACACGAGCTCAGTTAAGTCCCCGTCAGTGCTCCGGGAGGCCTTTAAAGTGGTCATAAGAGGGGTATGTATTGTGAAACAAGCGGGGTCTTGAAGGCTATTTGTGCAAGATTTGCACACTTGGAGGCTGTCCTCAGAGCACTGGAACTCAACTTTTTTCAATCTAACGATCAGGACACAATGGCGCAAATACGGGAATCACTATCAGAATACAATGAAGAGGCTGAACGCGAGTTACATTACCTGGGACAAGAGGTGAGAGCCCGCAGATATGGGGAGGGAGAGCGCTCTGGTAGGACATTGGCCCAAATGATCAGACCACACAAATCTAATGACTATATAGTAGACCTCTTAGATGAAAACATGGAACACCACACTAGCCCCACTGAGATACTCAATACGATGACCACCTTTTACTCAAAACTCTACCAAACAAAATCCTGAATACCCACTGACCAAATCAAACAGTATCTGGAGTCTATACAATTATTATGGTTAGATGATGTACATCGCCAGTATCTGGACTCCCCATTTACAGAGGAGGAGGTCCTGCATGTTATTCGTAGTCTTCCCAATGATCAGGCTCCCGGTCTGGATAGCCTCACGACATCCTTTTACAAAGAATTTGCCACTATGCTAATCCCACATCTCTTAGCTATGTACCAAACATCTGTGGAGACCGGGACATTACCTCCGTCACTTGAGAGGCGGCAATCATTACTATTCTTAAACCTGGCAAACCAGCGATTTCTTGTGATTCTTATAGACCGCTCTCCATGATTAACGTGGATAATAAAATCTTTGCAAAACTCATTGCCAACCGTTTGGCCCCACTTCTTCCAGCCATGATCCGGCCAGATCAGTCTGGATTTGTGCCGGGTCGCTTAATTGTACATAATCTCCGCACCTTGTTTGCGGTAATGCACGGTGTGGACCCGAGCGTGGCAGCGATTGCTGCTTTACTTGACGCCACTAAGTTGTTTGATTCATTAGACTGGCCTTTTCTGTTCCAGCTTTTAAAGCATCTGGGGTTAAGAACGCGATTCCTGAACCTTATCAAGCTGCTATACACCCCCCCTCTGCTAGACTGCGTGTGAATGGCCTATTATCCAATCCATTCTCAATTACATGTGGCACATGGCAGGGATGTCCCCTTTCCCCTCTCCTATTTGCTATAGCCATGGAACCCCTGGCAGCTAGACTGCGTCAGCATCACGGCTACAGAGGGATTAGATTCCATGAGCAGGGAGTACTGGTCTCCATGTACACGGATGATGTCGCACTCTAAATCAGGAGTATCCAAGATAACCTAGATTCCGCTATTAGGGAGGTCATTCAATTCGGGGGACTATCTGGAATAGCCATAACCTGGACCAAGTCTGTTATATTCCCCCTCACCGAGAGCACTGTGCAATTTGAATCTGAGTTTGCACTGCAGTGGGCGACGGAACCAGTCAGGTATCTGGGCGTGTGGCTGAGCCGGGACATGGGTGAACTATGGCAGGTCAACTATGGCAGGGCGATGGCCTGGTTGGAAGAGAGAATCCCAGCCTGGAATCAACTTCCCCTTTCGCTAACTGGTCATCTGGCCATCGCCAAGATGGTTGTGTTACATACATTTTATCTCTTTTTAAATCTCCCCTTGCCGCTTACACAGCAGTTCTTTAAATGGCTGAGATCCAACCTGATCTCCTTAGCTTGGGTGGGAAAACAGCCCAGAATATCATGGGAAACTCTTACGTTGCCTTTCAGTCAAGGCGGCTTAAATGCACCCAATATGCAGTTATAGGCGTTGTGTGCTCAGGCCCAGTTCCTACATTTCTGGCTATATCCGGTCAAATTCCAGCCGCACGTTGCGGTGGAGGCAGACCTGACCTCCCCAGTTCCGCTGATCACAGCGTTATATCAAGCTTACAGGCCTACACATATGGCAGCGGACACAGTGGAAAGTGTAAGGTGGGTGTGGGATGAATTGCGACGACGAGCGTCTCTTGACTGCATATATGCCCCTTCCATACCTATAGCGCGCAACCCTGAGATACCAGCACTGACGGACGACGGAATGCGCACTCTGGCTCACAATAAACATCTTATCACATATGCTGACCTGTACCCGAGCGGACAGTTCATAGCAGCACCTGCGCCACCTGACATCCCGAAACCTAACATGATGGACCTGCTTCTTTACTCCCAACTTTGCGCCATGTGTCGTGCGCTCCATGCTACCTTTCCTGCACCCCTTCAACGTTACATGCGCTTGAACATATGCTCACACATACTTCACATCGCAAACTCGTCACCAGACTTTATGCAGTGATGCAGGACAAAGCGCCTGTATGCATTTCCAAAGCGCAAGAACAGTGGAGGCTAGCTACAGACCCCCCCAGGACTGCTGAACAATGGTCATATTGCTGTGCGCAAACCGCAGCTTTATCGCGCAACTATAGACTGCGCCATATCCATTTCAAGTTTTTAAATAGATTATATCACACCCCCCTACAACTGCAGCGCATGGGGCTAAACGAGAAGGCTAGATGTGTTAGATGTTCGACGTCTCAGGCCTCGTTTTTGCATCTGGCCTGGGAATGCCCCAAGATTGCAGATTACCTGAGGGAGGTACACTCTACTCTTCAACAAATCATTGGCCACCAGCTCCCCTTTGTCCCGCTGGTCAGTCTCCTAGGCTATGTTAATGACATGCCACTGAACTCACCCTGTCTCCTTACAATGCTCTTGATACTAGCCAAGCACCAACTTGCTATACATTGGGGAAGGAAAGCGGCCTCGCAGGTTATGTTATGGCTACAAGATGCCAGGAGCACCTAGCCAGCTATTGGGAGTTGATGCCCTTACAAGCCCGCCCGAAAGATATTTGGGAACCGTTTTTAATATACTTGCGATCACGAGCCACAACCCCACCCTAGACACAGGCTGCGCTGTATTGAGCACCCCGAATCAGAACCGCAGAAGCTGCCAGATAATGTGAGACCTGTGAATGATGTTGCCCTAACCCAAACTTCTGTTATGTTAGCTGAGATGCCTATGATGTATGTGTTCTTTTGCCTTGATTGTCACAAATAAGAGTTGTACTTGTCAAACAAAACTGAGTTGCTCATATGAACTATTTTGTACACAGCCTGCTATAATTCTCTTTATCATGCAATTTGAGTGTGCTGTATATGGTCTCTCTACCTTCCCTCCCTTCCTCTTTGCCTACTGCCTTTTTTTGTAGCTGTCATGTATTGTATAACGTTTGAAATGCCAATAAATAAAGTTAAAAAAAAAAGTTGGCTAAAAGTATCGCACCAAGGGCGCAAAGGGGGTCCCAGTGCCGTGAGGAGGGGACACAATTGGACGACAATGACTGATACTGACTCAGCTTGAGATCCATGCTGTGATATCGTTGGCCCCGGGGCAAATCAGGGGGATGGACATGGTTGTCTGGAAAAATGAGTACATGGCACACCACCGTGGGTGTGGATAAACTGAAATACTTGACCCGATGGCCACTGACACAGGCGATATTCGCCGATTCAGCCACCCAGCCTAGGCTTGGCTGGGGTGTTCGTCTGGCTCTTCCTCGCCCTCCAGGATGAGCCCCTTGCAAATAGTATTGTTTTTGGGTTATGGGGGGTTTGTTGGGTGGGTCAGGGTCTCTCAACCAAGTTAGGGGGTTGGAGTGGGTGGGTTAGTGTTATATGGTTATCACTTGTTTTCCTTGTTTGATTGTGTATACACTGTGTGGCAGGTCCCTACCTTTATCTCTCCCCTCCTCCCCCATTCCTATTGTGCGACTGAAGCGCAAAGCTCACACTGCATACATCTTGCTCCCTAAGAGGACACTAGGCCATCATCACCCTCTCCTGGCACATTGTGCACATAAGCACACCCAAAACCGGTCTCAGACATAATGCTACCACTGAATTGAACTATGCCCCCGAGAATTTGGCTTGGAATGTTAGAGGGCTAAACGATTCGAGGAAAGCATGTCTCGTTCATACCTACCTCAGCAGGCATCAGATCGATATATCCTTCCTACAGGAGCTTCATGTTACCCCCTCCACTGCATCTCGTCTCCGCGCGCGGAGGTGCGCAGAAATACAGGCATCCTATTATTCAAATTATGCTCGTGTGACAGCAATATTAATCTGTAAAGGCATACCATGGAAACTTACACAAGTCAAAATTTATACAGAAGGGCGTTTCGTCCTTCTGGCTGGCATCCTCCATCAACACCTAATCATATTTGCCTGTATATACGGACCAAGCATTGATTGCCTGGAATTTTTTGTAGATGTATGGTGACACATTGTCAATTTAGGGCCAGGCACTATCATATGGAGGTGGGGGGCGGGGAGTGGCGGTTGGTAGATTTCAATGTTAATCTAGATCCGAATCTAGATAGATCAAGCACCTCCCGCAGACCCCACTCTAATGCCGCCACACAATTACACACCCTAATGCACGATCAGGGCCTAACTGATATTTGGCGGACGTTGAATAGAACCTGTAGGGAAGGTACATGCATCAAATCAGCCCATGGAGCCTGGTCACGCATTGACTATTGGTTAACTACCCGAGAGGTCCTAACGTAGACTGTCGGGACAATGCTGCTTTCTCTTACACTTTCAGATCACGCCCCTGTGCTGCTGGAACTATCAATGCCATTAGCTACTCTGCGTGCCAGCCACTATGGCGCTCATACGAGAAAAAATTGTAGAATTTAATGATGAGGCAGGAGGTGAACTGAATTATTTATATCGTGAGGCAACTGCTCCAGATATGGGGAGGGAGAACGTACCAGCAGGACTCTTGCCACAATGATCCGACCCCACAAAGCCCATGACTATGTTGTAGAACTTATAGATGAGTATGCGGAACGTCAAACTACTCCTACTTCAATCCTCAACACAATGACTGCCTATTACTCAAAACTCTATCAAACTAAATCTCAAACATCTACAGACCAAATTAAGGCATACATGGACTCTATACAATTACTGTGGCTAAACCACGCACATTGTCAATACCTAGGTTCCCCTTTCACTGAGGAAGAAGTCTTGCAAGTAATACATAGTCTTCCTAATGACAAGGTGCCCGGTTTACATGGACTTACGACTTACTTCTATAAGGAGTATACCACCATATTAATCCCCATCTACTATCCATGTTTCAGGCCTCTGTGGAGACAAATAAACTGCCTCTGTCACTCCGCGAGGCTGTTATCGTTACCATATTTAAGCCCGGAAAACCACTCAGGCTGTTATCTATGATAAATGTGGATAACAAAATACTGGCCAAACTTATCGCTAACCGCCTTGCCCCACTTCTCCTAAACATAGTTCGACCAGATCAGTCGGGCTTTGTACCTGACCGATCTGCTGCACACAATCTCTGCACCCTATTTATGGTCATGCATGGTGTGAACCTGAGTCTATCAGCGATCGCCACTCTCCTAGACGCCACTAAGGCGTTTTATTCTTTAGAATGGCCCTTCTTGTTTACCCTTCTTCGACACCTGGGACTGAGCCAGCGGTTTGTGAACCTCATTCAGCTATTGGTCACCTCCCTCACTGCTAGACTACGAGTGAACGGCGTGCTATCTAATCCGTTCCCGATCACACGTGTCACCCATCAGGGGTGTCCTCTATCCCCGCATTTATTTGCCATAGCTATGGAACCCCTCGCTGCCCGTTTAAGTCAGCACCATGCTCATAGGGGGCTCGGATCCCGAGAGAGAGGAATATTAATCTCTATGTATGCGGATGACATTGCGCTATACATCAGAAACCCTCAGGATAATCTAGATCCCACTATCCGAGTGGTTATTTAGTTCGGGGGGTTGTCTGGTATAACTATAAACTGGGCTAAATCTGTCCTCTTCCCCCTCAAAGACAGCACTACGCGATTCGACTCTGAATTCTCACTGGAGTGGGCAAAGGAGCTGGTGCGATATCTGGGCATATGGCTCAGTCATGACATGGGTGAACTATGGCAGGATAACTACGGCAGGGCAATGTCTTGGCTGGAAGAGCGGATCCCGGCCTGGTATCGTCTCCCCCTTCCGCTGACTGGACGATTAGCACTTGACAAGATGGTGGTATTGCCTAAATTTTTATATCTTTTTCTGAATCTTCCCCTGCTGCTTACCCAGCAGTTTCTCAAACACCTGAGGTCGAACATGATATCATTGGTATGGGCCGGTAAACAGCCCAGGATCACATGGGAAACTCTAACTCTCCGACAGGGCGGCCTCAATGTACCTGATATGGCACTATACGCATGGTGTGCTCAGGCCCAATATTTACATTTTTGGCTATATCGAGTTAAATTTCAGCCAACTTTGCGGTGGAGGCTGACCTGACCTCCTCGATCCCACTTTCCACCGCGCTCTACCAAACCTACAAATCCACGCGTGCTGTAGCCGACACCGTAGATTGTGTCAGGTGGGCGTGGGATGGGTTCGACGACACGCAACTCTAAATTACATATGCGCTCCTTCCATCCCCATAGCGCGTAATCCCATGGTGCCGGCACTGCAGGATGACGGAATGCACGTTCGGGTGCATAATAGACACCTATTCACATGTGCTGATTTATATCCAGATTGGCATTTCTTACCACCACCCACACCAACTGACACTTCGTGTCCCACTGTGATGATATGCCTCTATATCATCAACTCCATGCTACCTGTCGAGCACGTCATAACACCTTTCCTGAGCCCCCTCCAATACTACATGCTTTAGAACACATACTGACGAATACTTCACATCGCAAGCTTGTCACCAGACTCTACACGGTGATGCAGGATAAAGCGCCTGTGTGTACCCCTAAAGTGCACGCCCAGTGGATGCTGGACACAGACCCGCCCATATCCGCTGAGCAATGGTCATATTGTTGTGCACAAACAGCAGCTCTTTCACCTATTATAGACTGCATCTCATACACTTAACATTTTTGCACTGACTATACCGTACGTCCCTTCATCTGCATGGGCTTAAGAGAAGAGGCGCAGTGTGAAAGATGTTCAGCACCCCAGGCCTCATTTCTACATTTAGCCTGGGAATGTCCTAGAATTGCAGACTACTGGCAGGAGGCACACTCTACGCTTCAACAGATCTGGGCACCAGATTCCTCTAACACCAATAGTCAGCCTCCTTGGCCATGTTAAAGATCTGCCACAGGCATACCGCCGCCTAACTGTAATGCTCCTAATATTGGCCAAACACAAACTGGCTAAACACTGGGGGAAGAGAGCTGCTCCCAAGGTCACATTATGGCTACAAGATGCTACGTCCTGCCAAGAACAATTGGCCACCTACCGGGAGCTGATGCCTACTCCAGCCCGACCAAAAGATATTTGGGAACATTTTTAATGTATTTGAGATCGCGTGATACACCCTCCCCCTAAAAACATGCTGTTCTGAATTAGGGAAATCCTGCATACACTGAATAAGATGTCATGTAATGTGGGTAGTAATGGAGAGTTAGTCCTAATCCAGTCTTGAGACATCACTCAGTGCGCCAGACGTGCATTCGGAGCTCTCACTCTGGCCGTTATACCTGAGACTTTTGAATGTTGATCATGGATGTGCTACCAATGTACAACTTCCTTTGTACAGCTTGGTGTGGTATTCTTTGCATATGCCATTATGTGCTCTGAATATGCTTTATCCCTCCCCCCCCCCTTTTTCTCCTAATCCACCCTCCCTGCCTTCCCAGAAATTGTTGGAGTTATGTCACTCAGAACTGTTTGTAGTGGAGCGAGCGTACAGGGTCCCCTCTAGATGGCCTATTCCGGGGGCTCTGCTATGACCAATGGTGGCTAAAATCCTCAACTTCAAGGACCGAGACTCAGTACTATGTGCTGCACGTGAAAGGGCACCCATACACATAGAAAATGCCAGGGTGGGGTCAGTAGACAATGGTGGGCCCGCTGCTCCGCAGCAGCCTCATTCAGCAATACCGCTGCCCCAGTTGCGCTGGGGCGTCACGCGTCTCCCCCGGGCAGCAGTGAGGTCTTCCAGTGGAGCCTCCTTGTGTCCCCCAGCCGCACTCCACCTCACCTGGATGTTCCAGTCAACGGCCGGAGAGCAATCTTCGTCAGTGCACTCGTCGTTCGAGGTGGAAAGTGGTACGAGCTGCCAGTGTCGCCACTGCCTTTGGTCCACTGCACACACTCAACCTGGGGGTGCAAGCCTCAGACCCGTCCAGAGACCACCCCATAGCGGCGACAGCAGGGATGAAATGTCAATGTTTCTGAGCACCGTGCAGCTTAAAAACCCAGTCCTGGATCGCCCGGGCGAGGGGCTGCTGGTGCTATTTGGGACAGAGTCTGATGCTGTGGTTTGCGGGGAAATACTAGCGAATCACGAGGCCCGGGTTCAGGAGCCTTGAGATTATGCTGCTGCCATCTTAGGCGGTTAGCCACGCCCCTTCTTATTTCTTTCTTATAAATTGTTCTACATTTTGGTAATTGTCTTTAGAATACTACTTGAGACGTTGTTTGTTACCTCAAATCTGACAGCTGTCATTTTCTACGTTTTTACTGTAATATTTGATAACGTCTAAAGTACTTACCCAATTACAAAGTTCTTGGTGTCTAAAATCCGATAAATATATATGTTATTTTTCTAAATTGGTCTTGAGTTTCTTCTTGAGTGTGTGTCTCATTTATTGGCTCTGTGTGTACAACAAACACCTAACACTACCTTCTGATAAGTCTAAATTGCTTGCCCACACTACCACAAAAGAGAGCATTTGGGATAATTAATTTAAGCACTGTAAACCAAAAAGGGTCATCTGGATATTTTACATAGTGAAACTCATTTTAGTACACTGCATAAAAAGTCAGCTTCTTAAATTGGTGGATCAGCGATGAGGTACAAGACTTTGCATTTGCTAATACCACTTGGTCATTAGACGATTCCACGAAAAAACACACAAATGACTTTAGATAAAAAGATTTTTTGAAAATGTTTCCAATTTCCATTTTTCCCCCAAATTCTTTTATCTGAACTGTTAGGGCCTTATGATAAGTCCCCCAGTCCAAACTGTATTAGAAATTTAAGCGTATACTAGTAGTTAGGCCTTAAAGGTCGGTTTTAGAATTTTTGTTGATTTTCTAAAATAAAAAAAAAAGACCCAACTACACTAAACATGTCAGCCTCAGAGGAGAGAGTTGAGGAACTCAACTGGATTCCTTACCTGCAAATTAGTCTGTGGCGTTAAAGAACCTCTGTAAGGCTTGCACAATTGCAACTTGGCCTAAACCAACCAAAGCACAACTCCAGGAGTTGCATGTTGAGTTTGATAGAGCTCAGGCAAGAGAATAAAACACTGACAATATTGAAGGTGAAAACCGGGGTGTCCAAAAAGACCCAAGGAGGG
Organism: Calotriton arnoldi; assembly: GCA_963921515.1. Taxonomy (NCBI): domain Eukaryota; kingdom Metazoa; phylum Chordata; class Amphibia; order Caudata; family Salamandridae; genus Calotriton; species Calotriton arnoldi. The sequence goes on from CAWUFW010002968.1 coordinate 1,650,898, forward strand.
CTGACCAGAAGAAAGGGGTTCCAAATACCCCCCACCCCAGGGAAAGATAGTGGGCACAAAGGGGAAAAGTCCAAAGAATCTTTTAAAGGCCCCCAAAAACCTGATCATGAGGGTGGGCCCAGAGACACTTCCCAATCAAAGGGTGGGTACCAGGGTAAGAACTGGGATCCCAAAAAGGATTGGTTTTTCAATTGTAAGGCCATTGGACACCGAACTGGGGACCCTTTCTGTCCCAAAAAGGTTTCCACTAGTGCACCTTCAGTCTCTACTGGGTGGTGAGTCTCAGATGGGATCCTTGGTGTGCCCTGACCAGGTCATAGAGCACACTGAAGCTACTTTAGTCTCTGAAGGGAGGGTGGATATATCTTTTCTAGCTGTCTGGCCCAATAACCTTGAAAAGTACAGACAAAAGCCACATATAAATGGAGTAGAAGTAGAAGCACTGAGGGATACGGGTGCAAGTGTCAGCATGGTGACTGAAAAACTGATATCCCCCAGAGCAGTAAATAATCGTACAAACTTATCGAGTTAGCAATGCTGATAACATTCTTAAGGTTCATCTCATGGCAATGGTGACCTTCGAGTGGGGAGGGGTTACTGGCCAGAAGAAGGTGGTTTTGTCCTCTTTAATTCCAGTAGAATGTCTGCTAGAGAATGATCTGGAGTCCTCAGCAGGGGCAGCGATATAGAGATGAAATCCCATGCAGCCATGCTAGGAATTCCAGAATGGGTGTGTGTGAAAACAAAAGAACAGTGCAAAAACCCAGGGTGAAAAAGAGGATTTGAAGCCTGGAATAATGGCCCAACCCTCCAAGAGAAAAGGCAAGAAGTCTGGGAAACCAACGTCTGAGCAAACACAAGCTCAGCTCCCCTCTCCTCAGGGAGAAGACCTGTCAGCACTTGAGGGAACTGAGCCCCAGGAACTTGGGCCTTACACAGCATAGCTCCTAGACCCGGGGGGGGGGGGAGGGGGGGACTCTAGGTTAGATCTGTGCCAGGGACAGAAAACATGTCCCACTCTTGAGAGCCTGAGACAGCAAGCTGCTGACCAGGAAAAGGGAGATGTCAGTGGCTCCCACAGGACCTACTGGGAGGAGGGACTCCTGTATATTGAGGCCAGAGACCCCAATCCTGGTGCCACTAGGAGAGTGGTAGTGCCTCAGCAATACACAGAGTCCTTTCTCTCGTTGGCCCATGACATCCCCCTTGCTGGGCATCTGGGCCAGGAAAAGACTTGGAGTAGGCTAGTCGCCCACTTCTACTGGCCAGACGTGTCCTAGAAGGTGAAGGAGTTTTGCAACTCTTATGCTACCTGTCAAGCCAGTGACAAAACAGGTAACCACCCAAAGACCCCCTTAATTCCACTCTCAGTAGTTGGGGTTCCCTTTAAAAGGGTAGGGATTGACATTGTCCGTCCCCATGACCCTCCAACAGCATCAGGAAACAGATTTATACTGGTGCTAGTAGATCATGCGACGAGGTATCCTGAAGCAATTCAACTTAGGACTATCACTGCTCTTGCAGTTGCCAGGGTTGTCATCAGTATCTTTACTAGAGTGGGCTTTCCTAAGGAGGTGGTGTCAGACAGACGTAGTAACTTCATGTCTGGCTACCTAAAAAACATGTGGACTGAGTGTGGGGTGACCTATCAGTTTACCTCACCCTATCACCCACAAACAAATGGTCTGGTTGAGAGACTCAACAAGACAATGAAAGGTATGAGCATGGAACTCCCTGAAAAACTCAGAAGGAGATGAGATGTCCTTTTGCCATGCCTGCATTTTGCTTACAAAGAGGTGCCACAGAAAGGAGTGGGTTTTAGTCCCTTTGATATTCTGTTTGGTTATTCTGTGAGAGGTGCGCTAAGTCTGGTAAGGGAAGGCTAAGAGAAGCCTCCCAAAGAACCCAAACTAGCCATAGAGACTATGTTCTTGGTCTTCATTCCAGGATGGCGGAGCACACTGAGAAAGCCAATAAAAACCTGGAGGCAAGCCAAGAGCTCCAGAAGCAATGGTTTGACCAGAAGGCTGAACTGGTGGAGTTTCAACCAGGGCAGAAGGTATGGGTATTAGAGCCTTTGGCAGGTCAAGTGGAGTGGACCCTACCCTATCCTAGAAAGAAAAGGAGAGGTCACCTATCTGGTGGCCCTTGGCACTTCCAGGAGTCCCAAGAGGGTTACCCATGTGAACTACCTTAAACTCTACCATGATAGGACTGATGTGACCATGCTGGTGGTCACTGATGAGGATAAGGAAGAAGAGAGTGAGACTTTCCCTGACCTCCTCTCCCACAGTCCTAAAGATGGGTCTGTTGAGAAAGTGGGCTTCTCAGACACCGTAACTGCCCAACAGGAGACTGACTGCAGGCAAGTCCTCCAGCAGTATGCTGACCTCTTTTCTTTTACCCCCTGGTCAGACAACGTGGTGAACCCATGATGTGGACACTGGGTACAGCCTACCTGTCAAAAATAAAATCTACAGGCAGTCTTACCAAGTCAAGGAAATCATCAGAGCTGAAGTCAGCAAGATGCTGGAATTAGGAGTGATTGCACCCTCTGAGAGTCCCTGGACCAGCCCAGTGGTCTTAGTCCCCAAACCTCATTCCAAGGGAGGTAAACCAGAGCAGAGGTTTCGTGTGGACTACAGAGGCCTCAGTGCTGTCCCTAAAACTGATGCACACTGCATTCCAAGATCTCATTGACAGGTTAGGGGCAGCCAAGTTTCTCAGCATTTTTGATTTGACATCAGGGTACTGGCAGATTGGTATGACCCCAGGGGCAAAAGAAAAATCAGCATTCGCCACCCCAGATGGGCATTACCAGTTTACTGTGATGCTCTCTGGTTTAAAGAATGTCCCTGCCACCTTCAAAAAAGCTGGTGAACAAAGTCCTGGCTGGGCTGGAGTCTTTTAGTGCAGTTTATCTTGATGATATCGCTGGCTAAAGCTCCACTTGACCGGATTTCTTGATCCACCCTGGAAAGGTCCTTGAGGCCCAGCACCATGCAGGACTCACTATCAAGGCAAGCAAGCACCAGGTAGGGCAGGGTTCTGTTGTATACCTGGGCCACCCTGTAGGTTGTGGTCAGGATCTACCTTTACAGTCCAATATCCAGACTATTATGAACTAGGAAGCTCCAACAACCCAGAATGAATTCAGGGCATTCCTTTGCTCGACTGGGTACTACCGGAGGTTTGTGAAGGGGTATGGCACCATTGTGGCACCTCTCACTGAATTGACCTCAAAGAAGCAACCAAAGAAAGTGAACTGGACAGTGAGCTGTCAAAAGGCTTTTGACACTCTGAAGGAAGCAATGTGCTCACCCCCCATTCTAAAAGCTCCAGACTACACAAAGTAGTTTATTGTACAGACTGATGCCTCTGAGCATGGAATAGGAGCAGTCCTATCACAGACCAACGATGATGGCCAAGACCAGCCAGCTGCTTTTAGGTTACTCCCCAGGGAACAGCGTTGGAGTGACACTGAGAGGGAAGCCTTTGCTGTGGTTTGGTCCCTGAAGAGGTTTGGGACTCACTTCCTTGTCCAAACTGACCACAGGCCTCTCAGATGGCTGATGCAAATGAAGGGGGAAAAAAAATCAAAATTGTTGAGGTGTTCCATCTCCCTACATGGGTATGGACTTTAACAGTGCAACACAGACCTGGGACTGACAATGCCAATGCAGGTGGCCTTTCCAGGTTAATCCACTTAGACAATGAAGATTCTCTTGGAAAAGGTAGGTCTCTTCCTCTTTCGTTTGGGGGGGGGGTAGGAAACTGTCCCTTTTTGTCATGGGCACCCCCCACTTTTTGCCACTTGTACTGATGTGTTTTTCACGCATGTGCACTGGGTCCCTGCTAACCAAGCCCCACTGTCAGTGCTTTTTCCCTAAAACAAGGTAAAATGGGCTAATTGTAACACTATTGGCACACACCTTGGCCCCCCCTGTAAGTCCTTAGTAAGTGGTACTTCTGTTACCTAGGGCATAGGTACCACAGAGGGTCCCTAAGGGCTGCAGCATGTATTGTGCCAATCTAAGGGATGCCCATACAAATTGCATGCAGTCTGCCACTGCAGACTGCGTGTCATGGTGTAAATCAAGAATAAAAACACGACATGGCACGCACACTGTGTGCGATGCCAAAGTCACTGCAGGCAATTAATGTATGTCACCCCTACCGAAGGCCTTAAAGCTCTAAAGCAGGGTGCATTATATTACATGTGAGGGCATCTCTGCATGAGCAGATATGCCCCTGTGCTGTCTAGTTCAATTACTATATGGTACAAGTGTACAGGGAAGCCATCTTTTTTTTTTTTTTTTTTTTTTACAGAGTTTTATATAGCGCGAACTTGACCCGAAGGTATCGGGTATCAAAGCGCTTTACATGAGCACCAGTTGAGTTACATGAGGACACATTCATTTTTTTTAGGCACGGGGAGATTAAGTGATTTGCCCAGAATCACATGATGTTGTGCGTCCTTGCCGAGACTCGAACCCGGTTCCCCAGATTTGAGGTCGACCGCCCTTGCCGTTAGGCCAACTCCTCTCCCCATCTTAAGTTTATGTACTGGGCACTGGTCATTACGAGTTCCCCAGCGACATGATGGCTTTACTGAAACCTATGGTGTTTGGTATCAAACAGTTTGTCTTAGTAAATCTGTACTATTGCCAATACAAGATTTACCATGACATGCACCAAGAGGGCACCTTAGAGGTGCACCCTGAAAGATCAACCACTATCTAGTGTGCTGGCTGGCTGACTGGTATCGTCCAGCCTGCCACCACGGACATGTTTCTGACCCCCTGCCGGTGAGAGGCCAGGAACAATGCCTACTCCGGAGGAAGGTGTTCACACCTCCTCCAGCAGTATAGCTAGTGATTTAGAATATCAAGGTCAGGGGCTCCAAAGCCCCTGCCCCTCTGATATGCGACCCGGCTTCCCCCAGACCTGGGAGATGCCGCCCTCTGCCCTGAGGCCCATTTGGCACCAGCACAGGCAGGAAATTAGCTATGCAAGTAGACGCGTTGCACTACCAGGCTAGTCACACCCCTAAGGTGGACTGCCTGATGTGCTCCATGAAAGTAGTGTTCCACCATCTTGTTTTTGGTGGAATTAGGAACACTGGGACAGGGTTATGCCCACTCCCCCCAGTAAGTGGTCATACAGTGGGTGTAGTGACTCCAAAGGTAAGTAGCCCATTGGCTAATACTCTTCACTCCCATTAACGCCCCTAAATTTAGTACATAGGAGGTCCCCTGACACCAGGAACTCAGATTCACCTAACTAAAGAAGGACAAAGAACGCAAGAACTGAAGACTAGCTGTGGACTTTGGCGCTAATTCCTTCCTGCCTGCTGCTGTCCTGACAATCGCAAAGACCCAACTCGTCCTACAGCTGTGCATCCAACAAAAGCCTCGGAGGGCTGCCAGCACTTCACCAACAAGCCACTATCTCCATTGAAGTGGAGGAGACACTTCCCTGAAACCTACAGGTACCAACCGCAACATCCAGTTCACCGATCTGCTGACCACTGGGTCCACCGACGTAACAGCGGCCCAGGAGGTCACCATGCTCCAGGAGTTCAGATATGTCTCCCCACCAGGCTTGGAGATGCCAGGATCTCCATAAGCCGCACTGCACCAATATCTGAGGTACCAGACCCCCCTTGCAACAGCCATGGCTTGTTCAATGTCCAGCCCAGACACCAACACCGCCAAGACTGACCTACCGACATGGGAATCAGCATCAGAGGCCATCTATCAGAGTGGCGCTGCTTTCCTGGTTTGTCCCCATTTCTAGGTCAACCTAAAAAGTGAGAACCTCCAACGCAAGCGACCCGCCAGACAAAACATCTCTGCCCCCGAGCCCCACAGCCCGAGTCTGAGCCTACCGACACAGCACCCTTGCCCCAGAGGCCCTCAAGAAGCGAGCCCCCCTTTGGGTTCTGACAGACTTGTCCCCAAGTTCCCACTTGCAGCCTTTTTCTTGTTACAGGTTTCTCCATAGACTTCAGCGGTAGCGTTCAAGGCTACCCTTGCGACTAGCACCTCTGCACCTGGGGCCACCAGGGCAGGTAAACTGAAACTGCTGGTGGTTCTAAGGACCTTGGCCCCTACTTACCTTAAGTCCAGAAGACCAACCCTGTACCTCGATTGTAAGTGACCCTATGCAGTGAATGTTTCTCCCATAGGATAACATTACCGCGTTCGAGGATCATGCCTTAAATCTGACAGCTGTCATTTTCTGCCATTTTTACTGTAAAATTTGATAACGTCTAAAGTACTTACCCGATTACAAAGTTCTTGGCGTCTAAAATTCAATAAAATTTATGTTACTTTTCTAAATTGGTCTTAAGTTTCTTCTTGAGTGTATGTCTGAGTTTTTGAGACACAAATGCTTAACACTCTGATAAGCCTAAACTGCTCACCCACACTACCGCAAAGAGAGCATTTGGGATTAATAATTTAAGCCTGTAAAGCAATAAGGGTCGTCTGAACTTTTAACATAGTGTACCTCATTTTGGTACACTGCATAAAAAGCTGTCTTCCTACAGTAGCCTTTATTTATCAAAAGAATCTAAACATCAAAAGAAATCTAAATCTTTACAAAGAACAGTTGAAGTTCTGGTTTGTGCATATGATGGTGAATATATTTTTATTTTATCAGCCCTCCACACCCAAAATCCCCCCTTGTGGTCTCGGCCACCTTCAAAGAAAACCTATGGAACTTCAGACTAAATAATGAAAGGGTAATAGTTTTGCATGATTTTAATTACCATTTAAAAAGAACTTATGAAGCAGCCATATGCTTGTTTGAAGAATTTGAAATTTACAACGTAATAGTAAATAACAAACCTTCCCATGAATCGGGCCATTCTAGGATGTGATTTTCACCTTTCCTGATCTTCAAATTTAGGCTGACCATTGTATAAGGCTATCCTGGTCCTTCTATTTAGGGGTGCATTTTACCTTCATAATGTCAAAATGTTTGGAAACCCACACAAAAAAATAACAATTGTTAACAGAAACTGAAATCTTTCTCAGTTCTGAGAGCAAGTGAACATATTACACCTAATTTTAATTCAAATCCTAAAAACCTGAAAGATATCAACAGGGGTCTAAACTTTTTAATCAAAACCTAACCATTCTTCTAGACAAACCTCTACCTATTGGATCACATACTAGTTCAGTAAACTCCACCCACAAAAGTAATACATGGTTCACATCGGAATTATACACTTGAAAACTCAAAGTCAGAACAGAAAGAAAATGTTGTCTGATCTACAGTAACAAAGCCAAACAATTTTTACACTAAAGCTGTGGCCTTTTTTAAACAACAATCCTTTTAGCAAAACAGAACTATTACTCCACTGGTATTGATTTAGCAAATAATACAGCAAAATAACCCTTTAAGACAGCTGGAAAATTAGCAGCAGCTGTAACCCAAGAAAACAAATTTTTATCAACAAAAACACTGCGCAATAAAAGTTCAAGCTTTTTTGTCAGTACTTACTTAGTTATGCCTACTACCCCTCCTGGGGTATAGGCTGTCAACCAGAGCTCTCCAGTCATCTCTGTCCTGGGGTTTTCTTTCAATCTGACTCCGGATGTAACTCGTCTCCTTGCAGTCAGCTTTGAGGCCCCGACTGCAGGTGTTTCTTGGCCTTCCTCTTTTTCTTCACCCTTGAGGGGTTCAGGTCAGGGCTTGCCTGGTGGTGTTTAATGCGGACTTGCAGAGGACATGACCTTTCCAGCCCCAGTGTCTTTTCATGATTTCTTCATGGGCAGGGTGATAGGAACTCTCTCTGCCATAGGTCATTGTTGCTGATCTGATTTGGAGAATTTTCCTCAGACAGGTGTTGATGAAGGTCTGGATTTTGTTGGTGGTGGTCACTGTTGTCCTCCAAGTTTCTGCTTCATACAGAAAGACCGATTTTACATTGTGTTAAAAAGCCTGATCTTGGTTTGCAGCGTTAGTTCCTTGGAGCTCCAGATCTTCTTTAGCTGAATGAAGGCAGCCCTTGCTTTGCCGATTCTTGCCTTGACGTCGCGTCTGTGCCGACCTGCATGTCTATGACACTGCCCAGATAGTTAAATGCCTCAACCTCTTCCAGTGCATCGCCTGCAACATTGACTGCAGTTGTACTGGCCATGTTAGCCTTCAGGATCTTGTTTTTTCCCCTGTGGATTTTGAGGCTAAGTTGTACTGATGTAGCTGCCACCATTGTCGGTCTTCTCTTGTATCTGCTGATGGGTATTAAAGAGAGGTTCTGTAAATTCTAGGTCACTGAGCTGCGTCCAAGGTGTCCACTTGATCCCATTTCTTCTCCGTGCTGTGGATGTCTTTATGATCCAGTCTATGGCCAGGAAGAAGAGAAGAGGCGAGAGCAAACAACCGTGGTGGACTCCGGTCCTCACTTGGAAGGCTTCCATGAGTTGTACTCTATGGACTATTGGTCATTGCCTTGGAAGAGTTCCTGATGATTTTTATGAGTTTATCTGGCACACCGTAATGGTGGAGGAGTTTCCAAAGGGTCTCTCTGTCCATGCTGTCAAATGCCTTCTCATAGTAGATGAAGTTGACCTAGGGAGGGGGGGGAGAGTTCCATTCCACTGACTGCTCCACGATGATGCGCAGAGTTGCAATCTGGTCTGTGCAGGATGTATCTTTGCGGAAGCCAGCTTGCTGGTCTTGCAACTGAGCGTCGACTTGTTCCTTCATTCTGTCCAAGATGACTCTGTTGGACACGGTGCCTGGGGGTGACAAAAGAGTTATCCCTCTGTAGTTTGCAGTTACTCAGGCCACCTTTCTTGGGGATTTTGATGAGCTATCCCTCCTTCTAGTCTGATGGCACCTTTTCCTCTTCCCAGATCCTTCCAAACATGGGGTAGAGCATGTCTACTGATGTCTCAATATCTGCCTAAAGTGCCTCTGCAGGAATGTTGTCCGGTCCTGCTGCCTTCCTATTTTTCAGATGTTTTGAAGGCTTGCCCTATTTCTTCCTTGGTTGGTCTGCTGCAGTCAAATGGCAAGTCCTTGTAAGCTGGCTGTGTCTGGTGGAGACTGTGGCACGAGCTGGTTCAGGAGTTCTTCAAAGTGCTCCACCCACCTTCGTTGTTGGCCTTCGTTACACATGATTGTGTTCCAGATGTCTTTAACAGGTCTTTCTGGATTTTTTGGCAGTAAGATTGATAACATTCAAATTTAGAATAAACATGAAAATTCCTTAAATACTACAATTGAGCTCCCCACTGTGTGAAGACAGAATCATCAAAATAAGCAAGCCTGTTTCAAGGAAAATTCAACCCAGGAAGTTTTGGAGATTATATCTAATACCATCCCTCCAAACCCTCCAGCTACCCTGTGACTATATGCCCATCATATATTATGAAACAACTAGACAATCTCCTTTAGTCGATTTGTTCAACCAGTCTTTAAAGCAAGGTATAGTTCTGTTAGAAAACAGCAATGTTCAAAGCCCCTGTAAAAAGGCCTGATTCACAACATTTTCGTCCAATATTCATCTTCCACATATGGGGAAAATTCTAGAAAATTTAGTACATAAACATCTGCATATTTTTATCAAGTGCAACAACATACTATAACATCTAGAAGCAGTTTCAGCCCCCCGAACACAGCACAGAATTAGTTACATCAGTCCCAGGTGATCTGTGGATGTTAATGGATCAGGGCAAGGGTAGAGCGTAAGTCTTCTTGGTTGCCTTAGATACCATTGATCATTCACTATTGCTTTCCAAACTGAAAGTTACAGGCATTAACAACTTTTCAATACAATGGCTGCATTCTTTTTTCTCGGACCATTCTCAGAAAGTCTTCCTTCCACTGTTTTAAGTCTAACTTTAGCCATGTCAAGTTTGGAGTCCAACAGTATTCACTGATTTCATCCCTACTCTTCCTCATGTATACATTTCTCTTTGCTTACATATATGCCCATGATACCCAACGTCTACTCAAATTACTAATGCTGCATTCATTTTCATCGTCCCCCGGCTCCAAACAGGAGCAGCTAACCAATGCTTTTATCAGCGTACGTGGTTGGATAGCCATGAATGTTCAGTTTGTGAAAACAAAACTATTATTTAGAAACACCCCTAATGCAAAATAGAACCCTACATGTATGACCTACATTGATGGAACCTACCCCCATCCACTCTCCATCCTGGCAAAATGAGTTCAAAAGCTATGTATTTAAATCGACTTTTACATTTCGCGAGAATAACACACATCTGCAGCTACGGCCCTTATCCAATCAAGGCTGGACTAATGAAATGCCATTTATCTAGCACTTCCCAAGAAACTTTACACAAGGTTTCAGCTGGTGCGAAACGCTGCCGCCTGACTGTACACTGGAGCCAGGTGCAGTGGCTCTATTACTCCCATCCTGAGGTAATTTCACTGGCTACTGTTCTCAATGTTCTACAGGCAATTTTCTGCAGGAAATTCCCAAGAGGAAAACAGTTGCTTCTGAGAGCACATCCTTTTTGGTGGCAGCGGCCAACAAATGGAACAAACTCTCTTTTGAGTTAAGTTTGAATCCTTCACTTCTTTTATTAAGAAACAAAGGAAACTTTCCTTTTTAAGTCTCGCTTAAGACAGTACATGTGTGGGCTTTTGCAAGAAGTCTTGTTACCTTACAGGTGGGCGTAGAGGCAGCCAATTGCTTACTATTGGCAAGCTTCATATCACTTTCATAAAATTGCTTATTTGTCATCTTCCTTCCTCTTTGTGTGTCTGTACGTCCAGTGGAGCATGGACGCATTACTTATATCCTCTCATTGCTCATATTTTCAGGAACTACTTTTTTTGTTGATTACGCATTCCACAAAAGTGTGTTTTTCAGCTGTCTCCCTTGAGTACTTTTACTGTTTACTGTCATGTGGTTGCCCCCAGCACGTCCCACCGACCGTCCATTCTCCATCTGCTTAAAGCCCTGCCCAAATCTGTGTCTGTCTGCTTGACCCCATGCCCACCCTCGGTTGTCTGTCTTCTTACCCGCTTCCATCCGTTTTCTTTCCAACCCACCACCCACCCTCTGTTGTCTGTGTCCCCCCCCATTCACTACACCTGTCCTTCTCTCCCTCCCTCTGTGTTGCCTTGCAGGATCAATCAGCTAAAAATGTTAGCGCTATGACACGGCTTATGCTAGCCATGTGATTGTGCTTTTTAGGTCTCGCCCAGGGAGCACTTGCGCTATATCTCATAGACATGCTGTATTCAGAATATGGGCTTTAAGTTCTGCCCATCTTCCGCCCATGTTTTTAATTGGCTCTTTTGATTGTCTTTTGGAAATGCTTCTTTTTCTTTGGTGAATGTCTTTAGTAGTCCCTCCTTAATCCCTCATTCTCTACTGCTGTAACCTCCCATGAAGACTGCCCCTTACATGTGACCTTACTCTGTATGTTTTAATTACAGTTTCAAAGCACTCTTTTTGTTAATGAGTTTTTTGTCGCAGGCACAACAGCTAGCACATCCCTGACCTGGACTCATCAGATGCTTCCAAGGGCACCTGTTCCGTGCACTTCCCCCTCCTGCATTGGCTTCCGAGCTAACGAACACACTGGGCATTTGCATCTCATTAGACGCGTTCCGAGAGCGCCTGTTCCGTGCACTTAGCCCTCCCGCTTGTTTTTTTTTGCTCCTGCATGGTTTGTTCATCGATTGTATAATTGTACATATTCAACCTTTGTTTATTTATATTTATTATGACTTTAAATTTATTTTTTAACATCTGCATGTTTTTTGTACAGTCCACGCCGAGACTCGAACCCGGTTCCCCTGGCCCAAAGTCGGCAGCTCTGTTTGTTACGCCACATCGCTAAGGGTCTCCTGTTTCAATCAGGCGCATTAGGTCACGCCCAGTGCCCTGGTAAAGCACCTGCTTCACGGACACCACTCTTGCATTTCTTTATCATAATCAGCGCGACTGCTGCCACGCTTTATCTAAGTTCCATTCCACATGTAGATCCTCTCCAGACTCACTGGTCTACCCATGTTATATATCTTTACGCTTTAATAAAACCATTGTGTGCAGCATGACTGTGTGCTCTTTACGCTTTAATAAAACCATTGTGTGCAGCATGACTATTTTCCCCCCCTCTTTCCTTCACTCATCCCCCGGGGTACCTGGCTCCTCCTCCTCTGATTACGTGAAGTCTAGCTCTCGACCGGCGGGTCACACCACTTATTTGTTCCCAGGCCCGCAAGCGTGAGTCATACCGCTTTTGGCAGTGACTCCCTCCACGCCCAATGTGCTCTCTACTCGGATCAGTTTCCTTCAACCTGGTAAACCCTTACCCACACAATTGCACTGCTCCTGCTCTCCTCCTTTTAACATCCTTACACGACCGCACTACTATTGACCTCCCTGGGAGTATTCTCCCATTGTCCAAGAGCCCCGGGCATGAATTCTTCATGCCTCTTCAGACTCTAGTCGCTGCGCACATCATCATCAGCGCCCCATAGGACTGCACCTGCATCGGAAAGATTATGGTGCTGCAGCCTTTAGGTACCTTGCTCGCTCTCCCAGGGTTCATGAGCCCCTGGCATTATTGAATCATGGAGCTAGATATCAGAAGAATTAACAGCGCCCGACGTGACTGCACATGCACCGGTTGGATTATGGTGCCACTGGCATCAGATACCTTGTTCACTCACCAGGGATTTACTTCTCCCCTCACTGAGCCCTGAATTTTCTAAGACATTTCTATGGCTCCTACTCCAGCACTTTGGGTCTCCAGACCTGAGCTTCGCTTACCCCTCTTAGCCTTCCTACAGCCTCCCATGGGCCATTCCTCACTCAATTTACTTCTCCCTTTTCCTTCTTTTTTCCACATAAGGATATGGTTGGATTTTGGCAGGTTTAGCCCCCGATGTCCTCCTTCCACACCTCAGATTGTATATATTGCACAGGACTCCAAGGTTTGACAGAGATCATTGGAATTGTCCTACTTGCCTTCCTTCCTAACCGGGTAAGCTTGCGTCTCCATAGGTGACCCGGGGCTTTTCCTCAGTGATTATGGCTTTTAATTTTTTCTCCCTTGTTTAAATATCCTGAATTTTTGCCACGACTTTGCCCCGTCGACAAATAATGGGCACCCCCTACGTGGGAGCTATTCGGAGACGAAAGGGTTACAGTTCCTGCATATCTTTTGGTTTCTTTCAATGTCTCAGCTGAGTTAAAGGGCCCACTGGTACCTTTTTTTCATCCTTTTATCTGCTTATTGCTCCAAGGGACCCCCGAAGCCACCAGCTTTTAGCCACACCTCTAAGAGGAGCAGTGTCTGTCAAACGCTCATTGATTTCTTTATAATAAGTGTAAAAGTGTTAAGGTAACCATGTTGTTCTTGCTTACAATTCACATGCTTTACTTAATCGTGCATTTCCCCTATGGGTGTTTGCTTTTTCCAGGACGTTGTTACTTTATGTTGTTCAGCCAGCGTATTACTCTTGTCTCCCCTCCCTCATAACCTATTTCCCATTTTCTGGTTCTCCAGCGCCGTGAGGTCATACAAATGACAATAGCGCTATGCAAATATGATCACTAAACTGCAAATAAAAAAAAAAAGTAAAAAACATTGTCATTTTTAACGCCAAGATATCTAACTTTCACAAATGCGAGACCGATTGTATTGCAAATGCTTGTTTAAATTACTTTTAGTCATACTGCACCTGTTGTCTGCCTGCCCATCCGCACACCCTCCATTGTCCTTGTGCTTCCCCATACCCTGTAACCTGTCATTGTGCCCCGCCCATCCTCTGAGTTACCTTGGAAAAGGACAAGGCTAAAAATAAAAGAAAAAGCATTATGATGTGGCTAACACAGGCTGCCTTATAGTACTTTTTAGGTCGAGCCTAGCGCAGCGCATGTGCTGCTCTATGGGAGGCTTCTTGTGAGCACTCCACACTGTTCCTAAACTTCTTCGTGGGAGTTTGTTAACTCCCACATATTCTATTGGCCTTTGCGTGTGGCTTTCAGTACTGAAAGCACGCAAATGGCCAAAGACGGCTGCATGTCCCGCCTTTTCTTTTAACGTTAACTCCCCTGGCCTAGGGGTTTTGGGAGTGAGCAGCGGCGCGCATTGTGCCAGCTGCATACCTCCCTTATCCTTATCTTGATCTTGGCTCATGTTCCTAAACATTGCGTATATCTGCCAGTAAATGAAGGGCGGTGGGTGAAACACCCTCTAAACCCCCACCCACATGCACACATTCCTTTATCCTGCCACCTCATTGCCAGCTTTGACCCTCAAGAAATCGCAATTGTCATCACAGCGAACATGTAACAGGCAGCATAGCTCCTTGGGTTAATGCGACTACTGCTGAGATCGCAGTGACGCCTACAGGTCCCTGGCTTGAACCATAGTGGTGCCAACTTCATTCTGTGGTTGCTGAAAGGAGTACCAGTACCATTAATTTGGAAGTCGCCCAAATGTTATTGTGAGCTCTGAAAGGATGAAAACTGGTGACAGTGAGTGTTCCATAAATAGCGCGCGCATGTTATGATTTATAATAACCTTTTCACGTGAAGCATAAAACAGACTGATACCCCAAGGGGCGCTGGGGGAGAGTGGAGACGATCTATCATACTATGATAAAAGGTTGGCTCGAGCCCCTCTGGGGGATGCGGGTGCACGGCGCCTGGCCGTCCCCGTGAGTTTCTGACTCTCTCTCTGACTGACTCTCTCTGACTGACTGACTGACTCTCTCTGACTGACTGACTCTCTCTGACTGGCTTGACTGACTCTCTGACTGACTGACTCTCTCTCTCTGACTGACTGACTCTCTCTCTCTGACTGACTGACTCTCTCTGACTGACTGACTCTCTCCCTCTGACTGACTTGACTCTCTCTCTGACTGACTGACTCTCTCTGACTGGCTTGACTGACTCTCTGACTGACTCTCTCTCTCTGACTAACTGACTTGACTGGCTGACTCTCTGTGACTGACTGGCTGACTCTCTGTGACTGACTGACTGACTATCTCTCTGACTGACTGACTCTCTCCGACTGACTGACTCTCTCTCTCTGACTGACTGACTCTCTCTGACTGACTGACTGACTCTCTCTCTGACTGATTGACTCTCCCTGACTGACTGACTCTCTCTGACTGACTGACTCTCTCTCTGACTGACTCTCTAACTGACTGACTGACTCTCTCTGACTGACTGACTCTCTCTCTCTCTGACTGACTCTCTCTCTCTGACTGACTCTCTCTCTCTGACTGACTGACTCTCTCTGACTGAGTGACTCTCTCTGACTGACTCTCTGACTGACTGACTCTCTCTCTGACTGACTGACTCTCTCTCTCTGACTGACTCTCTCACTGACTGACTCTCTCTCTCTGACTGACTCTCTCTCTCTGACTGACTGACTCTCTTTCTCTGACTGACTCTCTCTCTGACTGACTGACTCTCTCTGACTGACTCTCTCTTTGACTGACTGACTAACTAACTCTCTCTCTCTGACTGACTCTCTCTGACTGACTGACTCTCTCTCTGACTGCCTGACTGACTCTCTCTCTGACTGACTGACTCTTTCTCTCTCTCTCTCTCTGACTGACTCTTTCTCTCTCTCTGACTGACTCTCTCTCTCTGACTGACTGACCCTCTCTCTCTGACTCTCCAACTGACTGACTCTCTCTCTGACTGACCGACTCTCTCTGACTGACTGACTGACTCTCTCTCTCTGACTGACTAACTCTCTCTGACTAACTCTCTCTGACTGACTCTCTCTGACTGACTGACTCTCTCTCTTTCACTGACTGACTGACTCTCTCGCTCTGACTGACTGACTCTCTCTCTCTGACTGACTGACTCTCTCTGACTGACTGACTCTCTCTGACTGACTAACTCTCTCTGACTGACTAACTGACTGACTCTCTCTGACTGACTGACTCTCTGACTGACTGACTCTCTGACTGACTGACTCTCTGACTGACTGACTCTCTCTGACTGACTCTCTGACTGACTGACTCTCTCTCTCTGACTGACTCTCTCTCTCTGACTGACTCTCTCTCTCTGACTGACTCTCTCTCTGACTGACTGTCTCTCTCTCTCTGACTGACTGTCTCTCTCTCTCTGACTGACTGACTCTCTCTCTCTCTGACTGACTCTCTCTCACTGACTGACTCTCTCTAACTGACTGACTCTCTCTGACTGATTGACTCTCTCTCTCTGACTGACTGACTCGCTCTCTCTGACTAACTGACTGACTGGCTGACTCTCTCTGACTGACTGACTCTGACTGACTCTCTCTCTGACTGACTGACTCTCTGACTGACTGACTCTCTCTGACTGACTGACTGATTCTCTGACTGACTGACTCTCTCTGACTGACTGACTCTCTATGACTGATTGACTCTCACTGACTTACTGACTGACTCGCTCTCTCTGACTAACTGACTGACTGGCTGACTCTCTCTGACTGACTGACTCTGACTGACTCTCTCTCTGACTGACTGACTCTCTGACTGACTGACTCTCTCTGACTGACTGACTGATTCTCTGACTGACTGACTCTCTCTCTGACTGACTGACTCTCTGACTGACTGACTCTCTCTGACTGACTGACTGATTCTCTGACTGACTGACTCTCTCTGACTGGCTGACTCTCTCTGACTGACTGACTCTGACTGACTCTCTCTCTGACTGACTGACTCTGACTGACTCTCTCTCTGACTGACTGACTCTCTGACTGACTGACTCTCTCTGACTGACTGACTGATTCTCTGACTGACTGACTCTCTCTGACTGGCTGACTCTCTCTGACTGACTGACTCTGACTGACTCTCTCTCTGACTGACTGACTCTGACTGACTCTCTCTCTGACTGACTGACTCTCTGACTGACTGACTCTCTCTGACTGACTGACTGATTCTCTGACTGACTGACTCTCTCTGACTGACTGACTCTCTATGACTGATTGACTCTCACTGACTTACTGACTCACTAACTGACTGACTCTCTCTGACTGACTGACTCTCTCTGACTGATTGACTCTCTCTCTCTGACTGACTGACTCGCTCTCTCTGACTAACTGACTGACTGGCTGACTCTCTCTGACTGACTGACTCTGACTGACTCTCTCTCTGACTGACTGACTCTCTGACTGACTGACTCTCTCTGACTGACTGACTGATTCTCTGACTGACTGACTCTCTCTGACTGGCTGACTCTCTCTGACTGACTGACTCTGACTGACTCTCTCTCTGACTGACTGACTCTGACTGACTCTCTCTCTGACTGACTGACTCTCTGACTGACTGACTCTCTCTGACTGACTGACTGATTCTCTGACTGACTGACTCTCTCTGACTGACTGACTCTCTATGACTGATTGACTCTCACTGACTTACTGACTCACTAACTGACTGACTCTCTCTCTGACTGACTGACTCTCTCCGACTGACTGACTGACTCTCTGACTGACTGACTCTCTCTGACTGACTCTCTGACTGACTCTCTCTGACTGACTCTCTCTGACTGACTCTCTCTGACTGACTGACTCTCTCTCTGACTGACTCTCTCTCTCTCTGACTGACTCACTGACTCTCACTGACTGACTTTCTCTCTCTGACTGACTGACTCTCTCTCTGACTGACTGACTCTCTATGACTGACTGACTGGCTCTCTCTCTCTGACTGACTCTCTCTCTCTGACTGACTCTCTCACTGACTGACTCTCTCTCTCACTGACTGTCTGACTCTCTCTCTCTCTGACTGACTGACTCTCTCTCTGACTGACTCTCTCTGACTGACTGACTGACTCTCTCTCTCTCTGACTGACTCTCTCTCTCTGACTGACTGACTCTCTCTCTGACTGACTGACTCTCTCTGACTGACTCTCTCTCTCTGACTGACTCACTCTCTCTCTGACTGACTCTCTCTCTCTGACTGACTCACTGACTCTCTCTGACTGACTGACTCTCTATGACTGACTGACTGGCTCTCTCTCTCTGACTGACTCTCTCTCTCTGACTGACTGACTCTCTCTCTGACTGACTCTCTCTGACTGACTCTCTCTCTCTCTGACTGACTCTCTGACTGACTTTCTCTGACTGACTGACTCTCTCTGACTGACTGACTCTCTCTCTCTCTGACTGACTGACTGACTCTCTCTCTCTGACTGACTGACTCTCTCTCTCTGACTGACTGACTCTCTCTCTCTGACTGACTGACTCTCTCTCTCTGGCTCGCCTCATGTACTGTTTATTCTTTTAGGAAGTTGGATGTTTCCATCCAGACTTTTGGCTTCTGTGTATAAACTGCCTTTCCAGTGTAAATCCTGACAAGGAAATGTTAGTGTTTCGTGACGATACCACCTACTCCAAGGATTCCAGCCTTGGAGGGGCAGCTTCCTTGTTAGAAAAAAATCCAACGAGGAGGGACTTTCTGTGTTTAACAGATCAGCGAGTGCACGACCCCTTAAATATTCAGCCGTTTTAGGTACTTGACAAGAGCGAGTTACACACAACATTCAACTTCCTCTAGAATTTTGAATGAAGGGCAGTCTTTTAAATCTAAAGGCATACTAGGGCATACATTTTTAGAAATCAGATTTCTAAAAATGTAAATAATAGGGTCAGTCTTTCTACAGGCTAAAGAGAGATGACAAAAACGGAGAAAGAAGCAGTTTCCTTACTTTGACATTGCAAAAAAATTATAAAAAACTCTTCGCTTCCGTAAACGTGATTACATTTGCAGGTGTTTCCTGGCCCTGCAGAGGAGTCCATTGGAGACATGTCTTCAGTTTTCCGTGTGGCATGCACACATGCCGGTTCTCTTCCCTCCATCCAAGAGGGTTCACCGAGCAGCGGTAGCTCTGGTAATGTCTTCTGCACTCAAGGCCCCGAGGACTCAGTGAGCGGTTCTGGGGCTGCGAGCTCACTGGGCGGAAGAGTGCTGGCTGATGGGACTGTCCTGAGGCCGCCTTTTAAAAGTTGTCAGCAAAACTTGAAAAGCGCTGGGCCTCAGCTAATGCCCTAGCAGCATAAATGAATTTTTAAAGATGTGAAAAATAGTCTGCCCCATAAACCTCTGTAGTGTAACTAACTACACATGTATGGCGTGTCTCGCTGGCCATTATTTACTTCTGCGTGTCACCTGAACCCAGTGAAAATGGGGGCAGCCCCCGAGCAGAGGATGAATATCCAAATTATTAGGTGTACTCGACCAGTTTTTGTGTTTGTATAACTATGCACTGAAAGATTTCTATATAACAAGCATTTGCAATGCAATAGGTCTCGCATTTACGCGAGTTTGAGCTATTGACATTGCAAATAACAATGCCTTTTATTTTTGTTTTTAAAACATAAATAAAAGGCATTGTTATTTACAATGCCAATAGCTTAAACTTGCGTAAATGCGAGACCTATTGCATTGCAAATGCTTGTTTTGGAAATGTTTCCTCGCAAAGCGTTTTGCTCTCGGGAGCCAGCAGCGGCGCGCAGGGGCCATCTGTTTTTAATTAGCAGCGGCGCGCAGAGTGCCATGTTTCGGGTCACGCCGCGCTTGTTTCTTCTGCTCTTGTACAGGTCTGATGCTTCATTTCGCTTGGGGCCTCAGTCGCTGACAAGCCCTTCAGTGTCGGGGTCTCTGGAACTAGCTAACTTTCCCTGAACCTGTACGCTGCCTGATGCATGTTTTAAAGATTTCTCTTTTCATCAGTTGTTTAATATGGTCCATTTGCTAACGTGTGTGTTTAGCAGTGCCGTATGTCTGTGCGCGTCAATTAATCTTCAAACAGCTGACTCTGCGTTTCCGTTGACCTGCCTGTTAAAGGGACCGTTCACCGCGCATTTTTAAAGAGAGGGAGGGAAGAAATCTTGGCGCCAGTACGTAATTTAAATAGTCCCTTTTGAATAAAGAGAGTATTAAAAATTGTCTCTGGCCTCTGAGCTTTGAAGCAGAAAGTGATTTGTGAAACCAGTACAATATACCTGTGGATTCAGTCCACCGAAGACGCGCACTTTCTCCTCGACGACACATGGACGCTATCTGCACCTCCCTAGCTTTAATCCTTCATACAGTTTTACGTGTTCCTCTGTGCCTGCCCTTTTTATTTACATTCGTTGGCTGTTCTCGTCTCCAGCACATGTATGTACATTTGCTGTGTTAGCTCCTGGCCCTGATTGTACCCTGTTACCCCTCCTCCAGTTTCACGTGGGGGTCGATAGGTTTAGGGCTGGTTTCCCGCGGGAGGGGGCGGGGGGCGCAAACAAAAGGTTAACGATTCTTTTGGGTGGAACAATAAATATTCCCTGACACAGTGGTGTAACAAAAGACCCCGCCCCGAGCTCCAGGGGCTTCCTCCGCCAATGGCAGGTCTATGGCCTGAGCGCTCCGGACTGGGTCTGGAGAGTGGGGGGCTTCCTCCCCCCCCCCAAGTTTCGTTACGTCACTGCTCTGACATTTATTTATCCCCTCCATCCCACACTCCTCCCCTCCCGCCTGGCGCCCCATGACAAAAGGATACATTCATTTCTGTTTTTTATGATTCCCGACCCGCCCAAGTGACAATTATCATATTTCTTTCTCCAAAAGGCTATCGCGACAAAGCTCCTTTTCTTTCAACACCGTATTCTAAAACCAAAGTTTTGAAGATGTGCCCACAAATATAGCACGTGACGCAGAGTGACCGTGCTCCAATGCCCTCCCTTTACTCACACATACGTCACGTGGACCCCAGCAATACCCTGGTCCCTGGCACACCACCTTTTAATGCCTTGGTGCATTACGCACGGACGTGATTGGCCTCCATCTTGACCCTGGTACATGCATTAGCATGCGTACTCTCTGCAAACGGTGGCGCGTGGTACCAGCTTCTTCTCAAGTCCACCCAAGTCCCCAAGCTACCTTGTTCCCTGCATGTCCTCTGTGGGGTTACTGTTGCCAGCCCCCTTGGACTTCCTGTCAGTTATCACTGCACAGTCTCTCGCTTTGTTGCGCCCACCCAGCTTGCCTGTTTCCCAGCATGCTCTTTAATGACTGGTGTGCACATCTTTGGCTTTACTCTGATCCCACCGCCTCACTTTTTGCCCACTACTTTTGATCTTGCACAGTCCCCATCTTTTACCAAGTAGTGGTGTTCCTGGTTACTTACGTGGTCTCCAGTTTATTATCGCTCCACCTATTTAACTTCCTGCTCTTTACATACACGGGCAGTGGAGTGGGAAGGAGGGGGTGGGGGGTCTTTGGCTGTGCCCCGTCCATCTGGTGACCCCGTTTCACTGCATGTTATTTACTGATGGGCCTGTTTTGGTTTTAAGATTTTTCCTCCCCCCACTTCCCTCACGCCTTGCCTATTACCAAGGCCACTGGAATTATGCTGCAGGAGAGGGCCAAATTATGCAGCAGAGTTGAGTAAATTATGCAGCAAGAAAATGCAAATCATGTGGCATAATGCAGCACATTTTTTAATAGTATTATTTCATTATTTTGTACTTTTTCTCTTCTTAAAACTGTCTGGGCATTGGGTGCACCTCATTAGTACCAGTAAAATAGCAATAAGCAACAGAAAGATGACCAGTCAACTTTTGCAAAAGGCCTTCCCCTGTGCGGCAACAGTGCTGCTGCGTTTTTAATAACTTTTGATATTACATTTATATGTTTACCCCTCTGTCCGCATGGCCTCTCACTCACTCTCTCTCACTGACTGACTCTCTCACTCTGTCTCACTGACTGACTCTCACACTGACTGACTCTCTCACTCTCTCTCACTGATTGACTGTACTCACTCTCTCACTGACTGACTCTCTGACTCTCACTGACTGACTCTCACTCTCTCTCTCTCTCTCTGACTGACTCTCTCACTCTCTCTCTCTGACTGACTGACTCTCTCACTGACTGACTCTCACTCTCTCTCACTGACTGACTCTCTCTCTGACTGACTGACTGTCTGACTCTCTCTCACTGACTGATTAACTCTCTCTCACTGACTGACTCTCTCTCTCACTGACTGACTCTCTCACTCTCTCTCACTGACTGACTCTCTCACTCTCTCTCACTGACTGACTCACTTTCTCTCACTGACTGACTCTCTGTCTCACTGACTAACTGACTGACTCTCACTGACTGACTCTCTCACTGACTGACTCCCTCTCTCAATCTCTCTCTCACTGACTGACTGACTCTCTCACTAACCGACTGACTGACTGACTCTCTGACTGACTGACTCTCTCACTCTCTGACTCTCTCTCTGACTCTCTCACTCTCTCGCACTGACTGACTCTCTCTCACTGACTGACTGTCTGACTCTCTCTCACTGACTGACTCTCTCTCTCACTGACTGACTCTCTCGCTCACTGACTAACTCTCTCTCTCACTGACTGACTCTCTCACAGACTGACTGACTCTCTCACTGACTGACTGACTCTCACTCTCTCACTGACTGACTGACTCTCTCAAGCTCTCTCTCACTGACTGACTCTCTCTCTCACTGACTGACTCTCTCGCTCACTGACTAACTCTCTCTCTCACTGACTGACTCTCTCACAGACTGACTGACTCTCTCACTGACTGACTGACTCTCACTCTCTCACTGACTGACTGACTCTCTCAAGCTCTCTCTCACTGACTGACTGACTCTCTCACTCTCTCACTGTCTGACTCTCTCTCACTGACTAATTCTGACTCTCTCTCTCACACGGACTCTCTCTCTCCTGACTAACTCTCTGACTCTCTCTCTCTCTCATGGACTCTCTCTCTCACTGACTGACTCTCTCACTAACTGACTCTCTCTCTCTCACTGACTGACTCTCTCTCTCTCACTGACTGACTCTCTCACTGACTGACTCTCTCACTGACTGACTCTCTCACTGACTGACTAACTGACTGACTCTTTCACTGACTGTTATACAGGTACTATTTCCCAACCTTCAACCTCCTGTTATTTATGCCCCCCAATAACAAAAAAAACCATAACAAGCAACCATTGGGACAGGCAGATAGAAGTTGCCAGCATTGAAAGGACAAAAAAAAAATGAAGACATTATTTATTGTTAATACTTTTTTAATATGGTCGTTCAGTTGTACATAATGCTTTCTTGGTCATATATAAGGTAACAAAAATTCTTCTGACACTTCTTTATTATAACTTTTCAGCATGCTGCAGACTTCTGTACAGCACAGCTTAAAGACATAGGCAAAGTCAACATCTCTGGCTAAACACTTATAAGGTCCCAAAGGCGAGACCTATTGGCTATGCCAATGCTTTTTTTAATTACTTTTAGCCACAACGCTGTACAGCATGGCTAAAAAACATTGACAACGCCATTGGCTCTTGTAGGTCAGACCTACTGGCTTTGCCAGGGCTTGTTAATAAATAAAGTTGTCTTATTTTGTTATATAGCACCTTGGAATTGTGTTATTGCCCTCTAAGGCACTCACTACCTCGGATTGTATCTCCCTTGTGTTGCTCAGCGCTCTACATAAATGTCTTTTCTTGAATTATTCCACTTATATCAACCACCATCAACTCATGTAATGTTAATAATTATTTGTTTTCTAATGTGCTTATAGTTAAAAACATGTTTCTCCAATGTTTATGATTTCATTTCTTCAAATGTATCCATACGTATGATCAGAATTTGTCACGAATACAAGAGAAACAATACCTGAGAGCGTTGATATGCGTTAGAATATGAGCACTGGGGGCCAGATGAACTCTTATCTGCACGTCAAGTATGGAGTACAATGAATTTATAATTGAGAAGTTTGACTGCATCAAATGTGTGATACAAAATAAGAGCACCATCAAAGAGGGTTCTAAATACGAATCACTTTGGAGAGCGCCATGAAACACTGGCAAACATGCGCTCTACAGATACTAATAAAATAACTATGTGGCATGAATACATGTGGGACTATGTGGACTGGCCAATAACTATCTTATCAGTGGGGAAACAAAGGCTTTAGGCTGACTTGTTTAATAACGGCCGCTTCACATCATGTAATCGGTTGCTCTTTCTTAGCATCAATAAAGATGAATGTTTTCTGCAAGACACTTTCTGGGCTGCCTTCAGGGTCGGATTGAGAAGGCGAGCAGTCGGGCGATGGGCCGGTGCTTCAGGGGCACCTATGGGCCGTTTTTTATGGCCTCTGTAAACCGGCCCAAGAGACTTACTGTCTTCCCCAGTCCCCGCCAGGCCACTGTAATGTGGCGGCAGCATTATTGTCACTCCTGACATGATATAAATTGAGGCTGGGTGCATGGTGTTGCTCTGGCATTTGGGGCATTCTTACCTCAGCCCCCCTGCCTGTGTGGCCTGCTGGGCCAGAAGCAGTGTCACACCCACCAAACCATCACGTTCAGGTGCCCCCCTGGAGCAGCTGCAGCTGTGTGCCTTTCGTTGCCCCTCTCTTGCCAGGTCATCGCCTTGAGGCTATTGTAGGCTGGGGAGGGAGTAAGAAAAGCCTAGGGGCCAGGTGTTGTTAACTCGGCCCCAGTGTCTTTTGGGCCTTGTTGGGAGCTTAAATAATTGGATGCAGCATTATGTTCAGAGCTGCCAGGTTCGAGTCGTGGCGTCAGCTCAACAGCCTGTGATTCTGAGCAAATCACTGATTCTCCCTACCTTAATTAAAATTAATTTAATCTTGTGTAATGTAATGGGTGTTCATGTAAATTGCTGCAATATCTTTGGGCCGAGTTCACACTATATAAAACTACAAAAAAAAAACAGCCAGATTTTTCAAAGGCTGGACAATAAAAATCAAAGAGGACTCTTTATACAAAAAAAAGCCCCTATTCCTTTTCAAAATGTTTTTTCTGCCTCTGTTTAGTTTAACTATCAGTCACAGATCATTAAGGTGGCATAGAACACATTTTTTAAGTTATTTTTTTGCAGTTTTGTATAGCGCGAAATCGACCCTGAAGTATCAGAGCACCTTACATGAGCACCAGTTGCATTACAGACAGACGCATTCATTTCTAGGTCTCTTCTAGGCAACGCTTGCGCTATTTCTTCGAGACAGGCTGTATTCAGGTATGGCCTTGAAGCTCCGCCCATATTTTTCATTGGCTTGTGTCATTTTCCTTTGTAAATGTTGGCTTCTGATTCTTAAATAGGCTTGTTAGTCCCTCCTTAGCACCACTTTTTCTACATTTGTAACCTCCCATGAGGACTGGTCCTTTTACTTGTGTTGTTACACAATGTTTTATTTACAGTCTGTGAGCACTATTTTCTTTAATGATTTTCTCCTACTGCAGGCACGACATGCTTTCCTGCATCGGTGCCGGCTTTGCTTACACCTTTTCATCTATGTTATTTTTTTTATTTTGGCAGCGCGGCATGCTTTAACTATAGCGGTTGCGCGCCTTTATTTTCCTCGCAACTTGCTCCCTTTTTCATCTGCATAATTTTTTTTTTCCAAGCGCAGCAAGCTTTAACTATAGCGACCACGCCCCTTGCGTTCTTTATTTGGCAGCGCGGCACGCTTTTATTATAGCGGCCTCATCCTTTTATTTTCCTTCGAACTAGCTTCTTTTTATCTGCATTATTTTTTTTGCCAGTGTGGCACGCTTTTACTATAGCTGCTACGGAAAAGCAGCCAATGGCGACTGCACGCCTTTTTTTCCAACAACAACAACCTCCCCATCCCTGTACAATGGCCGTCGGAACCGGAAGAAGGCAGCTCCGTGGCAACCAGCAGCTGCGAGCAGTCACGTTGACGGCCTTGGGCTTAGAAGCCTGCTCTAACCCTGGGTCAGTGCATCGGCTATGCCAGAGGGCTCAATAGCTTCTGTGAAGCGGAGGTGCCACAGGGAACTTGATCCTAACGTGGGGGGCTTGTCCTGTCTTCGCGCCCTGGCTGCTCATGCCCATCCAAGTCCTTTTCACCATTGGCGACTCTCTATGGGAGGGCACCCAGATGCAAGGTGTGGCGGGCCCCATTTGGAGTAGTGGCATTCCACAGAATCTCTGTGATTTGAGCGCTTGCTGCAACGCCACTGGGTGGCACGATTGAAGGCCTCAAGTTGCCTGAGAGTGGGGAGGCAATTGGGACTGCGATCTGCAGTTTGCCATTCCCCTGAACTCTGCAGATGGCTGCTCTTCCTAGACTGCACCCCACCTGGATCCGACTTGCCACCGCCATCTACATCTGGGCCGCTGGTGGGCCTGTCCGGTTTTCTCTTTTTATCATGCAATTGCTGATGGGCCAACGAGGGTTGGTGGGGCCTCATGTGACGTCATCATAAGTCTGTTTAAAAATGCACTTTGGAGCCCTTTCAGGACAAAGCCTCAGCAAATCCTTTTACGCCCAAGGATTTGCAAATTTAGAAAGGCTGCATTGAATTCAAGATGGGTCAAGGGGCAAAAAAGGGTAGGAAGTCACTGCATTTTAATTAAGGGCCAGCTGACAACATGGCATGCAGGATATAGCCTCAAACTGCTGTTAACAAGCATTTGCAATGCAATAGGCCTCACATTTGCGAGAGTTTGAGCAATTGGCATTGTAAATGACAATGCCTTGTATTTACGTGTTTTGAAAACCTGCAAGCGGTGCGTAAACATGCACTTTGTACTTATAGTCCTTGTTTACGAGAAGCAAGGCTGGTAGCAAAAGAGGCACAGATACTGCCAGCCTTGCTTCTTGAAAGCAACGACAATAAAGACAAACTGTGTGTTTACACAAAGCTTGCAGGTTTTCAAAACACATTAATAAAAGGCATTGTCGTTTACAATGCCAATAGCTCAAACTCTCACAAATGCAAGACCTAATGCATTGCAAACGCTTGGTTTTTTTGTGTTTTTTTTATTCATGGCGAGATTTTTTTTGATAAGCAATTTTATTGTTTTGACAAAGAACAAGCACCAGCAGTACGGCATCGGATAGCGGCAATATAAACACACAGCCAACTGAAAGAGCGGATACATTGCCTTTGACCCCACCATGCAGCATTGAATACAAGCATTATGTACAAAGTTCAGGTTACTCCACGGCACCCAGCCATTTGCCCCACACCCTCCGATATTTCTTAGGACAACCCTGTGCTTCATACATGGGTTTTTCTTGTGCCGCGCACCAATCCACCCCCCTCCGCCATTTCTTAGAACATGGTGGTGTGGGAAGCTTCCAGGAGGCGGCTATGTCCCGCTTGGCCACAACCATAGCTGTATTAAAAAGTAGTTTCTCGTTCCTGGACCCATCCAGCCCATCCGTAATCCCGAGAAGTGAGTGTCGTGGATCATGGGGAACCTCCCACCCCAGGACCTCAGTAAGCTCGCTTTCGATCTCACCCCAGAATCGAGCCAGTCGGGGCATGCCCATACCATGTGGAAGAAGTCGGCCGGATCGTGGCCGCACCTCGTGCACGAGGCAGTCGGGTAAAAACTGGCTCGATGGAGGCGCCTCGGGGTTAAGTAAGCAGCATGTAAATAATACAATTGAATCAAGCGGAGTTTAGCGGATGTGGTGACCATCTTGGGTGACATGAGGGCATTGCGCCAATCTTCCTCGTCCAGGGGACCCACCCACTCCTCCCATTGGCCCCTGAGTCGGTCCAGTGAGGTCGGGGTGTTATTGACCAGTGATCGATAAATGCGGGAAATACCCCCTTTCCCCAAGTCGCCTAGCATTGTCTGTGCCTCTGGAGGACTGTATTCAGGGATCCTGGTGTCATCCGATATGTGTACGTGGAGGGCGTGTCGCAGTTGCAGATGCTTGTAAAATTGTGTTGGGTGCAGGGAGTATCTGGACTGGAGGTCCTTAAAAGAGCGCATGTGGCCGCTCGCCCACACATCACCGAGTTGAGAGATCCCTATAAGATCCCACGTTCGAAACCCTTGCAGCCCACTGACCTCCCGGAGCCATGTACCATGCCATAGAGGCGTGTGTTGGGTGAGTTTGTGTGTCCACTGGGTATGTCGCAGAGCTGCCCGCCAGGCTAAGAGCGCAGAGCGCGTGACTTCAGGCAAGGTAGACGGGATGGATTCCCCGTACATTAGGGACTGGATTTTGGGCAGGCCGAGCTCGCTTAGTTCAAGCCTGTAGGCCCGGTCGGACCAGCCCCCGTTAAACCAGTCATGTATAGTCAATAGGCGGGTCACCAAGTAATATAGGTATAAATGTGTCATCCCCATGCCCCCGTCGAATGATGGAATCCGGCAGATATTTAACGCCAGCCGGGCCATCCCTCCCCCCCCAGAGGAATTTAGTAGCCATAGTGTCCAGCTCCCGAAACCACGCCCGTGGAAAACAGAAGGGGGCGTTTTGGAGAACGTAAAGAAATCTGGGACGAATCATCATTTTAAACAAAGCGACCCTCCCCAAGGGGTTCAGGGGTAGTGTCTGCCACCTATGGAGATCCGCCTTTGCTTTCTTCACGAGCGGGGCGACATTGAGGGACCAGCCCAGTTCCGGGAGGAGAGCAACCCAGATCCCAAAATATTTAAAGGACTGACGCCGAAGCGGTATCGTGGACTGCCAGTCGTAGCAATCTCTGGAGAGATGTAATGGGACCAGGGCCGACTTATTAGAGTTCATTCGAAGGCTGGAGGCTTGCCCGAAGGATTGCAAGATCTGGAGACAACGAGGGCCTGATTGGGCGGGTTCAGCCAAAAAGAGCAGGACATCATCCGCGTACAGTGCGATCTTGTCCACTTCAGAGTTGGGCCATTCCCATCCCCGGACGAGACTCTCGGACCAAATCAAGGTCGCTAGAGGCTCCATCGCCAAGGCGAATAGAAGGGGCGAGAGGGGGCATCCCTGTCTCGTTCCCCTTTGAATGGGGAAGGCGTCGGAGAGAACCCCATTGACCAAGACACGTGCTTGAGGCCGGGTGTACAGAACCCCGACCAGCTGACGGAAGCGAGGACCAAAACCCATCGCGGCTAGCACATCTCCCAAGTACGTCCAGTCCACGGAGTCGAACGCCTTCTCAAAATCGATAAGAAGAAGCGCCAAGTAAGGGGTAAGCACCTGGCGGTGAGCCAGGGCCAGATGCAGCCTCCGGAGACAGTATCTGGTGCCCCGCTGGGGCATGAATCCGCACTGGTCCGGGTGGACCAACGTGGTAAGGTAGGGCTTCAGCCGCTGAGCAAGAATTGTAGCGTACAGTTTAACGTCTGTATTGATGAGGGAGATGGGGCGATAGTCAGCGCAATGGGGAGATGGCGGTTGTGACTTCGGGAGGACTACGATGGTGGCCATGTCCATCTCAGGCGGGAAGGAACCTTTCTCCAAAGCCTCTACATAGAGGTCAGCGAGGCGAGGCACGAGGGCTTCGCGATATGACGCATAATATTCCTGGGGGAGGCCGTCCGGACCAGGGGTCTTGCCCGACGAAGTGTGAGCAATAGCCTCGTTGATCTCGTCATGAGAGATCGGGCGGTCAAGATCGGCCTGAGCAGCAGAGTCCAGCTGAGGGAGGTGAGCACCACCAGCATCCAGCAACTCGAGAAGTGATCGCACTGGGGTTCGTTCGGCATAGAGTTGACGGTAGAAGGCGGCAAATGCGCCGACCATATCCACCGGGGATCGTTGTGTCAACCCATCCTGATCCAGTATCTCCGGGATAATGCGGTTCGCTCTGGGATACGTGGCGAGCCTGTGAAGGATTGTGCCGTTTTTATCGCCCCAGCCATAAACTCTGGCTACGGAAGATCTCCAGAGGAGCTTGGCGGCATCCAGCGAGAGTTGTTTAATTTCGGCTCGAATGTTAGCGAGGTGCCGCTCTCGAGAAGCGTCGCCATCAACGGAAGGGGATTGCTCAAGGCGCAGCGCTTGCGCCTCCAGCGAAGTGATTTGTAACAGCTGGGCCTGTCGCTGACGTTGAATGTGGCCTTTGGCAAAGCCACGAATAGTGGCCTTGCCTGCCTCCCACAGGGTACCCGGAGAAGAAACCGATCCCACATTGGTTAAGAAGTATTGCTTAAGTTCCGATCCCACAGCCTTCTTAAAGTCCTTGTCCTGAAGGAACCAAGCGTTCAACCGCCATGTTGGGCGTGAGTAGGGGGGGGGGAGCTCCTGTGCTAAGGAGCAACGGGGAATGGTCGGAGATACCTCTAGGGAGTATTCGGACGTCCTGGATCGTGGTACAATCGGTAGATGGGATGAACATTGCATCTATGCGCGCCTGCGTGTGGTGTGCGGCGGAGGTGTGCGTGAACTGTTTAGTGTGAGGGTGCCAGATTAACATGCATCGCAAAGGCCCAGGGATTCAGCCCAGTTCGTTAATTGTTTCGCTTGCGCCAGCCTGGAGGTAGATGGGGGACCTGTCGTATCGAGAAGGGGGGCGGAAACCGCGTTAAAGTCGCCTCCGATAACAGTGGACCCCAGGGGGAGGGTGGTCAGCAGAGCGGTGGATTCTTTCAAGGTCGCCGCAAGCATCGAGGGGGGTGAGTACAAGGACACAAGGTTGAGGGGAGTGCCACCCAGTGTACCACAAACGATCACGAACGTGCCCTGCGGGTCAGGAATAACTTGCGAAAGCACAAAGGGAAGGGTGCGCTTCAGGATTACGGCCACTCCACGATAATCTCGAGCGAAGCCCGAGTGCCAAACTCTATCGTAGCCGTATCGCGCTAGGAAGGAGCAGCGATTACCCATCAGGTGTGTCTCTTGAAGCAGAAGCACTTCTATGCCGAGGCGTTGTGCATAGCGCAGGACGGCCGTTCGTTTGTGGCGTCTAGTAGACCATTAACGTTCCAGGATAAAATGTGGAGGGCTGCCTTCGGAGAGGGTATGTCCGTCATGGGGGCTGGAGGTCGCTGTAGTGTCTCGTCGGACCTTTGAGAGCCGACGGCAAATGTGGGGCCTGGAGCAGGCGCGAGAGCGCGCTGGTGGGAGGGACCGTGTGTATAAGTCCCACAGGGAGATGGATCCGAGCCTTGTGTGAGTGTTGGTGCAGCAAAACAACAAAAAACAAAAACAAACCTTGGGAACAAACAGTCTCAACCCCCTCCCCCGCCCCGCCCCCCACCCTATACTTCGAGAACAGAAGCATCTGTCGGCCCCCCTAGAACCAGAAAACCAAACTAAAAGGCTCTGGTTGAAAAGCGTGAAAGGACCCCTCCCTATGAGCGGATGTACAGTGTCTCGGCAGGAAGACGAAGAATCAGAGCAAAACAGTCTGCCAGAACCCCCGGATCCTCCGGAAGTCGGGGCACGTCCTCAAAGTGCCAACCGCTTCAGCGGTCGCTCAGCAGCACGTCAAAGGGTCGGACTGCGAGAAAGGTCAGTGTCCGCTCCCGGGAGGTCCCGCCGAGCCGAAGGTGGAGGGTCCACCGGCGGGCCACCAGAAGCTTGGATTCTGAGACAGGGAGGGGAGGCCGAGGAGCTGGATGATCCTCGAGGTCCATGAGCTGTTAGGCTTGAGGATCTTTGGGACGCCATTTGAGACTGGCGTCTCCTGCTGGAGTGTGTGTGTCGCAGACGCTGGCGCCCCGGCGGCCGGGGCTGTGCGGGCTGGGAGCCCAGCGGTCCAGGGGACGGGATGCGTTGCTGCCTGAGGGGCCGCTCCTCTGTTAACCAAGTCCAGGCCGCTTGAGGGGAGTCAAAGAAGTGCGTTGCGTTTTGAAAGATGACCCGTAGGCGTGCCGGGAATTGCAGTTGGTATTGGAGGCCCAGGGATCTCAGCTTCTTCTTGACCTCAATGTAGGATCGACGTTGGTCCTGTACTTCCCTGGTGTAGTCCGGGAACACCATAATGGTGTGGTTTTGAAACTTCAAAGGACCATGAGAGCGTGCTTCGCGTAGGATGGCATCTCAGTCTTTGAAGTTGAGGATCTTCAGGATGAAGGGGCGAGGAGCGGCCCCGGCCAGTGGTTTTGGAGCAAGAGATCGGTGTGCCCTCTCTACCACGAACCAGGCAGAAAGAGAGTCTTTCGGCATCCAGGAGGGAAAACCAAGCCTCTACGAAGGCGGTCGCCTGGTTTTGGCGTCCTCAGCGCGCCGGTGGAGTTCTCTGGTGTGCGAGCTCAAGCTGGCTACTTGGTCCTTAAGCTGGCGAATATCGTCCTCTGCCGTCGAGATTCGGGACTCGGCTTCAGTTATTCGGGCCGTGGCGTTACGGAGATCTTGCCGGAGGAGAGACACATCCACCTTGACCTCCCCTATCTTCCCCTCCACCGAAGCCTGCGAAGAGCCGATGGCCTGCAGGATAGTCGCAAGGTCCGTACCCGGGGTAGGGGTAACGCCATCTGCTTGTCCCGGTGGATCAGGCCCCTGGGTGGTGAAGCGGTCCATTTTGGTTTGTGTGGGGGCAGTCGCGGACTTAGGGACCCTGTCTCTTCCCATGATCTGCAGCCGGACGGGCCGCAGGGGCTGCGAGAGCTGGAATAGGAGAAACGTCAATCCCGGCCAAAGGTCCAGTGACAGGAGCGAGATTCAGCTCGATCGACCACTGTTCCTGTGGGATAATATGTATCTGTATATAATATATAGGTGCACAATCGCGATAAAAAGGGTTTATAAGGATGTCATAGAGAGAAAACCAAAATACCAAGGATTTTTGTTATACATATATATTTGTATTATTCACACCATATACAAAAATGATACAAAGGCATTTGTGAAGAAGTGTCCCAAGTGTAACATGAACCTAACAGTTGAGTGACACAATGTGACAATATTTACAAGGTTTCACTATTTATCAAACGACCATATCTGAAATTTTGACACCTTTTGATGAAAAACGAACCACTGACATAGCACTTATTATTGTATAAAGTTGCTATATATGATGTAAAAATTTCAGATATGGTATATTATATACAGATACATATTATCCCACAGGAACCGTTGTTTTCTTGTAATACTCAGTTACCCTGGTTCCGTAGTGAGTAGGGTTCCCTTGTCCTCCCTTTTCGATCGACCACTGTGGCAGGGTGGTCACTATCAGTCAAGGGGTGGACAAGGGGTGTTTCAGACCGCCCCGATGTCGCACACTGCTGCACTCATATGATACTGGCGGGGAGAGGGGGAGGATGAAGGTTGCAGGCGCCTCTGCAGGCACGCGTTCGGTCGATCGTCGCCCAGGGAGGGGCGAGCCACCTGAGGAGAGGACCGTCAAGCCGCGCCCCGCCGCCCGGAGTGGCGGCCGACAAAAAGGGGGGAGTCCCGGCCCCCTGCAGGGTGTAGGCCGGGTACGGCAGGATTAGGCCTCGTGGCTTGGACTACGGCGACAAGCCAGAGGTGCCCCAGACCCAGGCACAGCGCCCCGCTCCACAACCCCTCTCAGCAGGGCGGCAAGGGCTAGGTCGGTGGGAGGGCAGGAGCTCGCCGGGCCGGTCTGGCAGAGGTGAGCACTCTCGCTGAGGGCACGGCGCCAGCAAAGATCCCCAGGGCTCCGCCGGGTAAGACCAAGTATGGCGCCTCAGGCCGCCATGGCACCTCGGAGGGTCGGGGGGAGGGGCGGCACCCACGGGAAGGCCCAGCGTCGACCTCCCGGCCCGCCGCCCGGCAAGGCAGCCAATCCCCCGGTCCACTCACCGGAGCAGTCTTGCTTATGGATCTCGGCCGGCCGCCACCAGCGGCAAGAGGCAGCCCAAGGATCAGCTTAGGCCGCAAGAGACCGCCCAACTCCAGGGGCGACGGACATCCAAG
Organism: Calotriton arnoldi; assembly: GCA_963921515.1. Taxonomy (NCBI): domain Eukaryota; kingdom Metazoa; phylum Chordata; class Amphibia; order Caudata; family Salamandridae; genus Calotriton; species Calotriton arnoldi. The sequence goes on from CAWUFW010002968.1 coordinate 1,684,459, forward strand.
TGGCGGCCAGCAGGGCGGGGTATCGCCTCAGATGGGGGCGGCGTGAGGGAGAAAGGGGGCGCCCGCTGCCCGATCCGCGCAGCCGGTGGGTCCCCCAGTCACCACGTCAGGAAGGCAGGAGGCAGCAAAGGTAGGGCGGCCACAGCCTCCGAGAACCGGGCTGGCGCCGCGAGGATGAAAGAGAGGGGGCCCCAAGAGGGCCGGACACCAGCACAACTCACCCTCCGCCACCCGATATGGTAGCCGCTGCACCGAGGGCCCCCACCAGTCCGCAGCCGCTCCTCTGTCGGTCCCCGGGCGGGCCCCAAGGCCAACGCTGATCAGAGGCGCCGGCGGCTGCCCCGCCCCCAACGAGGCTGTGGGGGACCCAGGAGCGCCACCGCGGGCATCAGGCCTGGGCCGCTGGTTGGAGTGCAGGTCCCGCGGGCCGGAGCACCAGGCGCCGCCTCCCCACACCCACGGAGTGCGGGTGAGCCAACGAGTCCGGCCGACCACTGGACAGAGGCCGAAGCACTTTCGAAGGGCCAGGAGGTCACAGCCGGCCAGGGGAGAACAGCGACACAAAGCGTTGTCCGCAGGGCTAGAGCGCCAGGCCCGTCAGTGAGGCGCGATGAAGGCCGCCATCTTGTAGCTCAGGGCCCCGGAGAATCGAAAGTCGGCAGGACGCCCCAGGAGGTCGACACGGGCAACAGACAGCTCCGGACAATGCCCCGTGCCCCAGGAGTCTGGGCAGGCAGGTAAGGATGGTTGCCAGCGAGCACAGGATGCGAGGCGGATGACGGAGGGGTCCAGGAGCACTCTTAAGAGTGCGACCGCGAGGGGGGCGGAGCTTGCTCGCGACCAAGATGGCCGATTGAGCCCTGAGCTCCGTGTCGCCGTCTAACAATCCTCTCATTATCCGGCAGCACTACTTCAGCCACCCTCACCTCGACGAAGTACTGGCCATCGGAACTCGCCTGCTTGCCGGGAGGCGTACTCTGGGGCTCCACGGACCAGCCGTTCCTGGGTCGTGGCCGAGAGCGGCGGGCTGGCGGCAAGGCCCGTAATCCCCGGTCTGGAGTTAGTTTGAGGGCGGAGTTGCGTCTACTGACGTGCGGCGCAGCGCGCTGAGTCTTGGCGGGCGCTGAAGCTCTAGCCGCCTGAAGAGCCCGGCTGACTGGGTCCGGCCCAGCAACGCGACGCGGCGCTGGAGAACACATCAACGCGGAGCACCGGTCAGGCGGGACTGAGACGGTGAGGAGCCTGCCGCGACGATCGCGGCGACCATCGATACACCCCCGTGCGAACACAGATGGGAGCGGCGGTGGGAGACTGCGGGGGAAGCTTGGAGCAGTGGTTCGCAGCGGGGCCTGAGTGCATACACCCGCATCTGGAGTCCACACAAGCCGGGGGAGCGGAGCCCTAGGTGGGACTCGTTTTGGAGTGAGTCTGCCGCTACAGTGCGGCGAGGGCGGGAGCGCTGCAGACTGGAGCTTGGAAAACACCGCTGAGGCGATTAGGGAAGCGCATCCTGTCCCGCACCGAAATAACGTGCAGTGGCAAGAAGTCTGCTGAGAAATATCCGCAACAGCTTGGACCTAGCGGTGGCCCTTGAGAGACACGGTGTGCAGGCTGCGAACCACTGGTGGACGGCCGGGAGACCCTGAGGCCAGAGGGCAGCGGACGCTGGTGCCCCCCGTGACGGCACAGTGCGGCAGTAAGTGGGCCAACGCGGTGAAGTGGGCTCTAGCAGTGCAGCGCAGGCCAGGTCAGCGCGCGAAAGGAGCGCCCCTGATTGACCGTGAAGTACTTGGCAGGCGCCAGTGCCCCTCGAGGGGTGGGCATCGTGGGTCTCCACACGGGACCAACTTACCCTGCGACTCAGGAGGCTGACACTGGCGAGAGGGGAGCCCCACTGGAGTCGGGCCTGCTGCGCCACATCCGGGGGGTTACCCGTCTGCTTGACTGGAGGTCACTGACAGCGACTGCTAGGTGCTAACAGCGGTCACTTCGGCCCTGCGGGAGTCAGGAGGCCACTGCGGCGTACTGTTGGCCCCCCGACTGGAGCGCCCAACGGACAATCATCATGGGCAAAGTCGATAGAGCACAATCCAAACTCTCCTTCGAGCAAAAACGCTCGAAGTCGCACGACGCCACTGCTGCAGAGACTCCCAGGTCACGCTCCCCTGATGAAGATGACCCCAGCCCAGATATTCGTCAGATGCTCCTCTCCATGGAAAAAAGCCTGCAAAGCGGTATCGCCTCCTTAGGCACAAAAATGGACGCTCTCTCCTACAGGATGGATAGGATGGGGGAACGGCTGGATAAACATGCGGAAAGATTAGATATGTCGGAGAGGAGATTAACGGAGGTAGAGGAGGCGCACACCACGATTGATTCAGAACACAAGCAACTGGGGAAGGTAATGCGCATTCTACAAGAAACAAGCATTGGCATAGTGTGAGAAAGTGCCATCTTTCTTACATGGTATGCCCCCACTTTTTGCTGAATGGCTGATGTACTTTGACTGAGTGTGCCCTGGGCTCCTGCCAACCAGGTACCCAGGGCCTGTGTTCCTTCCCTAAAATTGCATTGATACCTACACCCAATTGACATCCCTGGCCACAGGTCAGCCCCTGGTAAATGGTACCATGGGTACCCAGGGCACTGTGACCAGGGAAGGCCCCTAAGGGCTGCAGCACTTGTTGTGCCACCCTTAGGGACCCTGCACCTTTACACACACACACTGCCTTTGCAGGCTGCGTGTCTTGGTGCAGAACAAAAGTGAAGAGTCGACATGGCTCACATCCCTGTGTGCCATGCCTACAAGCCACTGCCCTGGCCTAGGTCAGCCACCCCTCTAGCTGGGTGCACTATGCCAGTGGTGAGGGCATAGAGGCATGAGCCCTGTGCCCCTACAGTGCCCAAGTCCATTCTTGGGCATTGTAAGTGCAGTGCTGCCATTAAGAGTATATGGTGCTGGGAGTCTGTCATTACGAACTCCACAGCACCATAATGGCCCCACTGAAGACTAAGAAGTTTGGTATCAAACTTCTCAGCACATTAAACCCCCACTGATGCCAGTGTGGGATTTAATGTAAAACGCACTCCAGAGGGCATCTTAGAGATGCCCCCTGAAACCAACCCGACCTCCAGTGTCCGGACTGAGTGGCTGCCCAGGCTGCCACCACCAGACATGTTTCTGGACCCCTGGGTCGAGAGCCTCTGCTCTCAGGGGCCTGAAACAATGCACATCCCGGGACGAGGTGCCAAAGCCTCCTCCCCCAGGATGGGCAGGGGGAGCTTCAAAGGCCTGCCGCCTTTGGAGTTTCCCCAGACCATTTGCTGCTTCCAGCAAACTGGTCCCCACTGGTTCTACCCCCACTCCTGGCGGGAGAACCGGCGGGAAAACCAGAAGCAGGAAATGGGTTGTGCCCACCTCTGCCAACTCCACCCCTAAGGTGGGGGAGGCGAGGTGAAGCACAAACTCGAGTCCCCGCCATTTTGAGGATGGGGGGACCTGGCCAACCAGGGACAGGCTCCTGCCCCCTCCCACTGGAGAGGAACAGAATAGGGGGTGTACCCACCCCAGGGAAGGGACCCATTGGTCCCTGCCCTTACCTACCTGTAACCACCCCTAAATTTAGTATTTAGGGGCTCCCTGAACCTTCCTTCGGGAGTTCCCAAATCCGAAAACAAGAAGAGAAGACGAAGCAAGAAGACCAGCCGTGCAGCTGCTAAAAAGGAGGCGACAACAACTGACTTGGCCCCAGCCCTACCGGCCTGTCGACCTCTGAACCTGCTCCTGCGGAATCCCGGCCTCAGCAACCTCACAAACCCCGGAGGACCTGACTTCTGTGCGACAGCCTTTGACCCAGGGACTCCCACGAGCAGTGGTACTGCTCAAAAGAAAACCTACCAAAGACCCGGCCCTGGCACGGAGCCGCGAAACCTGCACACTCTGCACCCGCCGAGTCCAGCCTGTGCCTGAGTGACCAAAGACCTCGAGGACGTCCCCCGGCGATTCTGACCTGGAATCCAGTGGCCAAGGACCCTCCTCGACGACCCAGACGACGCCTGCAGCCTCAGGACAAGGGACCCCTCCAACCGCGACCAGCAGGGGGTAAGATTTCCCGACCTCAAAAGACACCCCTGCACCCGGCGCCCCACGGCCCCCTGTGCCCAACTCCTGGGTGTCAACCTATCCTCCAAGACCCCAACTTACCTCCTGAAGTGTTGGTCGTCCCTGAAGAATCACCGTCCCCGAGCCTGCAGCCTTTCTTCACCTTTCACGACCTCTATTGTTTAACATTGAGCGCCCAACGGCTCAAAGCACCCTGCACCCAGCCGCCCGAGTGCCCCTGGAAGTGCAACCTCTATCCTAACCTACTTCCCTACTTGCCCTGAGCAAGTGACCAGGAGCCCAGCTCCCACAGTCGCGTGGCCTGCTTGCCAGCAGCCACCAACCCGGGGCCCCCGCCTGCCATAGGATAACATTGGGCCTTCTCACTCTGCACCCGGCCGCCCCTGTGCCGCTGAGGGTGTAAAAACTGTACTTACCTGATCCTGGGGGACCCCTGAGTCTTACCCAGAACCTTAACCCTGCCAGTCAAGTACTTACCCGAAATCCGATAACTCACTTTTCTTCCATAGGGTTCCATTGACTGGTTTTCTGCGAAATTTCTTCTAAGTGTGGAGTTCTGAAACTTTAGAATATTCACCAAAAATCAACCGAGTCACGAAAACGAAAATACTCACCTAGTATTAGGAGGGGCCTCAGTGCTGGACCCGAGTGCCCAACACTGGCCCTAAAAAGTAATCGTAACGTTACTTACCGTTAACTCACTTTTCTTTCATAGGGATCCATTGACTGGTTTTCTGTGAAATTTCTTCTAAGTGTCGATTTCTGTATTTTACAAATATTCTTTAAAAATCGAACAAACTACAAAAACGTAATTACTTACCTGTTTTAAGTAAATGTCCCAGTGCTGAACCTAGGAGTCCAGCACTGGATTACAAAAGTAACGTAAACATACTTTGCTTGCACACTGTATTTCCTTTCATAGGATAACATTGGTAATTTTACCCAGAAAAGTTTCTAAGTGTCAGCTTTTGAAATATAGTAATATTCTTCAAAAATCACTACAATAACCAAAACGCTTTTTCTTACCTGTTTACAGGAAGTGTCCCAGGACTGAATCCAGGATCCAGTCCTGTGGTTAGAAAAGTGCTCTGCAAAGTAATCAATTGTAATTAAGTATAATTTTCCATTGAGCTCAATGTTGCATTGAATTTGACCCTGTGTTGCCTCTTGCACCAACTGTGATAACCACTATCAAAAAAGTCTATTGCCTATCTGTAAGGTGAATAACCAAAGCATCTCATACTGAGAAAGTATATTTTGATCCTATTGTTGGTTCTAAAATAAAACAAGCATATATTTTTTTATATACAAACCATTGGCCTAGAGTTCAGTTCTTGAGTGTGTGGCTTCATTTGCTGACTGAGTGTGTACAACAAATGCTTTACACTGTCCTCTGATACTGCCTTACTGCTCGACCAAGCTACCACTTTGGAGAGTAAGGTTATATCTAACTTTAGCCTCTGTCAACCCTCTGGGGACTGTGGACTCTGTACACCCTGAACCTTACTTAGGTACAGTATATACAGAGCCACTTTCCTACATTGGTGGATCAGCGGTGGGATACAAACTTGCATTTGTTGGACTACTTGGTTACCATCTGATCACACGACAGAACTCTTAAATTGCCTTTAGAATTCTGATTTTTTTAATTGGCATTTTTTTTACCAAATTACTAAAAGTCTTGTTAGGGCCTTGCTTAAGTCCCTGTAGCATCTTAGAAAATAAAAAGTCACTATAGCCAAGGTTAGAGGGGTTAGAATTTTTTTTTTTTAAATGTCTCAAGACAAGAACCCAGCTACTAGTGAAGATAATAATGACATACAGGAACTGGTTGAGGAGCTCGACCTCACCCCTTATCTTCATTTGTCTTTCAAAGAGATAAGGTCCTTATGCAAACTTAAAGATATACCAATGGGCCAGCATCCAACCAAACAAGGGCTCCAGGAGCTCCTGGCTGAGTATGCTAAAGCCCACCCCTCTGAGCATGGTGATGACCCAACAGAGGAGGAAAGGAATGAGGAGGATGGGGATGGTAACCCACCTCCATCACTTCCTAGGGAAGATAGGGTCCCTGCACCCTTAACTCCAAGAATAGACCTCTGGGGACCTAGGGGCCACCTAGGTGGTCCTGGTCCCAGAGAGGACACTGAGGATACCCTCAGTGAGGAGGACAACTTGTTAGCCAGGTTGGCCAAACGACTGGACCTAGAGACCAGACTCCTGGCTCTAGAGAAGGAAAGACAGGAGATGGGTTTAGCACCCATCAATGGTGGCAGCAATACTAAAAATAAGGATAGGGAGGAAACTTCTGAACCTAAAATCCCCAAAGGGATTGTCCCTAAGTTTGAGGAAGGTGATGACATCACCAAATGGTTCACAGCCTTTGAGAGGGCTTGTGAAATAAGAAGAGTAAAGAAACCTCTGTGGGGGCACTCCTGTGGGAACTGTTCTCTGGTAACTGCAGAGACAGGCTTCTGACCCTCTCTGGGCCAGATGCAGGGTCCTATGACCTCATGAAGAGTACTCTGATTGAGGGATTTGGGCTCACTACTGAGGAGTATAGAATTAGATTCAGGGGGGCTCACAAAACCCAGACCCAGTCCTGGATTGACTTCAGTGGACTACTCAGTAAAGACACTGGATGGCTGGTTAGCTGGACATAATGTGCATGATTTTTCTGGACTTTACAATTTGTTTATGAAGGAACACATACTAAGTAATTGCACAAATGAAAAGTTGCATCAGCATTTGGTAGACCTAGGTCTAATTTCTCCCCAAGAATTGGGAAAGAAGGCAGACCACTGGGTCAAGACTAGGGTGACAAGGACAACCACTGGGGGTGACCAAAAGAAGGTGGTCACCAAACCCCCCAGGGGAAAGGTGGTGAGAATCCCCAAGATAAAAAGTCTGAGTCTTCCAAAGGGCCCCAAAAACCTGTTCAGGGGGTGGGTCCCAAACTACTCCCTATGTGCCTCAACCCTATAGGGGGAAGAACTTTGATCCCTTGAAGGCCTGGTGTAATAACTGTAAGAAGTCAGGACACCTCACTGTAGACAAAACTTGCCCCCACAACAAAGCCCCTAAGGCACCCAGTACAGCTACTCCTGGGGCAGCAAGTTTACAGATGGGATCAGAAGTGTACCCTGAGCAAATCTGGGAACCCACTGAGGCAAGTCTGGTCTCCCTAGGGGAAGTGGAATTTGCCACTGTAGCTGTGTGGCCACCCAACTTAAAGAAGTATTTGCAATACCCCTGGGTGAATGGAACTAGAGTAGAGGCTCTGAGGGATACAGGTGCCAGTGTCACTATGGTGAGGGACACACTGGTTTCCCTGAGCAATACTTGATTGGGAAAACTTACCCAGTCACCAATGCTGACAGTGTCACCACTAGTCATCCCATGGCCCTGGTGACATTAGGCTGGGGGGTTACTGGCCTGAAGCAGGTAGTGGTCTCTCCGAAGTTACCAGCTGCATGTCTGCTAGGAAATGATCTGGAAACCTCAGCCTGGGCAGAGGTGGAGCTAAAGGCCCATGCAGCCATGCTGGGCATCCCTGAATTGGTGTGTGTAAAAACAAGAGCACAGAGCAAAAGGCAGGGTGAAGAAATAGTGTTGGAGCCTGGAATGATGGCCCAGCCTACCAAGAGAAAAGGAAAGAAGACTGGCGGACCAGCTTCTACACAGTCACAAGAGCAGGACCCCTCTCCTCAGGGAGAGAACCTGGAAGCCCCAGAGGGAACTGAGCCCCTAGAGCTTGACCCTTACCAGGTTGAACTCTTGGGCCCAGGGGGACCCTCTAGGGAAGAGCTGTGCCAGGGACAGCAAGACTGTCCCACTCTTGAAAGCCTGAGGCAGCAAGCTGTTTCAGAAGCCAAGGGAGATGTCAGTGGTACCCACAGAGTCTATTGGGAAGAGGGATTACTGTACACTGAGGCAAAAGACCCCAACCCTGGAACCACCAGGAGAGTGGTAGTGCCCCAGAAGTACAGGGAGTTCCTCCTAACTTTGGCTCATGACATCCCCTAGCTGGACATCTGGGCCAAACCAAAACTTGGGAAAGGCTAGTTAGCCACTTTTACTGGCCCCAGATGCACCAAAAGGTGAAGGAGTTTGTCAGCTCCTGTGTTACCTGTCAAGCCAGTGGCAAGACAGGTGGCCATCCAAAGGCCCCCTGATACCACTACCTGTGGTGGGGGTTCCCTTTGAAAGGGTAGGTGTGGACATAGTGGGTCCACTGGAACCTCCCACAGCCTCAGGGAACAAATTCATACTGGTGGTAGTGGATCATGCCACTAGGTATCCTGAGGCTATTCCCTTAGGACTACTACAGCTCCTGCAGTAGCCAAAGCCCTCATTGGTGTCTTCACCAGGGTAGGGTTTCCTAAGGAGGTGGTTTCAGACAGAGGTTCCAACTTCATGTCTGCTTACCTGACCCACATGTGGAAGGAGTGTGGGGTGCAGTACAAGTTTACTACACCCTACCATCCACAAACCAATGGCCTTGTTGAGAGGTTCAACAAGACATTGAAAGGCATGATCATGGGGCTCCCTGAAAAACTCAAAAGGAGATGGGATGTCCTACTACCATGCCTGCTTTTCGCTTACAGAGAAGTGCCACAGAAGGGGGTAGGTTTCTCACCCTTTGAACTTCTGTTTGGCCATCCTGTGAGGGGACCACTCTGTCTTGTAAAGGAGGGCTGGGAGAGACCTCTCCAAGAACCCAAACAAGATATAGTGGACTATGTGCTTGGCCTAAGGTCCAGAATGGCTGAGTACATGGAAAAGGCATCCAAGAACCTTGAGGCCAGCCAGGAGCTTCAGAAGCACTGGTATGACCAAAAAGCTGCACTGGTTGAATTCCAACCTGGGCAACAGGTATGGGTTTTGGAGCCAGTGGCACCAAGGGCCCTCCAGGACAGATGGAGTGGCCCTTACCCTATCCTAGAGAAAAGAGTGAGGTCACCTACCTGGTTGACCTGGGCACCAGCAGGACACCCAAAAGGGTTATCCATGTGAACCGCCTAAAACTCTACAATGACAGGGCTGACATCACCATGCTGATGGTGACAGATGAGGAACAGGAAGCTGAGAGTGAACCTCTCCCTGATCTCCTCTCCCACAGCCCAAAAGATGGGTCAGTAGATGGAGTTGTCTTTTCAGACACCCTCACTGCCCAACAGCAGACTGACTGCAAGCAAGTCTTGCAGCAGTATGCTGGGCTCTTTTCCTTGACCCCTGGTCTGACAAACTGGTGTACCCATGATGTGGACACTGGTGACAGTGCACCTGTCAAAAACAAGATCTATCGTCAGTCAGACCAAGTTAAGGAAAGCATCAGAGCTGAAGTCAGCAAGATGCTGGAGCTAGGGGTTATTGAGCCCTCTGAGAGCCCCTGGGCTAGCCCAGTGGTTCTGGTCCCCAAACCTCATCAAAAGGGTGAAAAGAGAGAGATGAGGTTTTGTGTGGACTATAGGGGTCTCAACTCTGTCACCAAGACAGATGCACACCCTATCCCAAGAGCTGATGAACTGATAGACAGATTGGGTGCAGCCAAATACCTGAGTACCTTTGACTTAACTGCAGGGTACTGGCAGATTGGCATGGCCCCAGGAGCCAAACAGAAAACAGCATTCTCCACACCTGATGGGCATTTTCAGTTCACTGTTATGCCCTTTGGTTTAAAGAATGCCCCTGCCACCTTCCAGAGGTTGGTGAATCAAGTCCTTGCTGGGTTGGAGTCCTTTAGTGCAGCTTATCTTGATGATATTGCTGTCTTCAGTTCCACCTGGCAGGATCACCTGGTCCACCTCGGGAAGGTTTTAAAGGCCCTGCAAACTGCAGGCCTAACTATCAAGGCATCCAAATGCCAGATAGGGCAGGGCACTGTGGTGTACTTGGGCCACCTGGTTGGTGGAGGCCAGGTACAACCCTTACAGCCCAAGATCCAGGCTATCCTGGACTGGGTAGCTCCAACAACTCAGACCCAAGTCAGGGCATTCCTTGGCTTGACTGGGTACTACAGGAGGTTTGTGAAGGGATATGGGTCCATTGTGACTCCCCTCACAGAACTCACCTCCAAGAAGATGCCAAAGAAAGTAAACTGGACAGTCTGTTGCCAAAAGGCTTTTGACACTCTGAAAGAAGCAATGTGCTCAGCACCAATTCTAAAAGCACCAGATTATGCCAAGCAGTTCATTGTGCAGACTGATGCCTCTGAGCTAGGGATAGGAGCGGTCCTATCCCAGACCAATGATGAAGGCCAAGACCAACCTGTTGCTTTTATAAGCAGAAGGCTTCTCCCCAGGGAGCAGCGTTGGAGTGCCATTGAGAGGGAGGCCTTTGCTGTGGTCTGGTCCCTGAAGAAGCTGAGGCCCTACCTGTTTGGAACTCACTTCCTAGTTCAAACTGACCACAGACCTCTCAGGTGGCTAATGCAAATGAAAGGAGAAAACCCAAAACTGTTGAGGTGGTCCATCTCCCTACAGGGAATAGACTTTGAAGTGGAACACAGACCTGGCACTGCCCATGCCAATGCAGATGGCCTTTCCAGGTTCTTCCACTTAGACAATGAAGACTCCATAGGGCAAGGTTAGTCTCATCATCTTTCGTTTGGGGGGAGTTGTGTGAGAAAGTGCCATCTTTCTTACATGGTATGCCCCCACTTTTTGCTGAATGGCTGATGTACTTTGACTGAGTGTGCCCTGGGCTCCTGCCAACCAGGTACCCAGGGCCTGTGTTCCTTCCCTAAAATTGCATTGATACCTACACCCAATTGACATCCCTGGCCACAGGTCAGCCCCTGGTAAATGGTACCATGGGTACCCAGGGCACTGTGACCAGGGAAGGCCCCTAAGGGCTGCAGCACTTGTTGTGCCACCCTTAGGGACCCTGCACCTTTACACACACACACTGCCTTTGCAGGCTGCGTGTCTTGGTGCAGAACAAAAGTGAAGAGTCGACATGGCTCACATCCCTGTGTGCCATGCCTACAAGCCACTGCCCTGGCCTAGGTCAGCCACCCCTCTAGCTGGGTGCACTATGCCAGTGGTGAGGGCATAGAGGCATGAGCCCTGTGCCCCTACAGTGCCCAAGTCCATTCTTGGGCATTGTAAGTGCAGTGCTGCCATTAAGAGTATATGGTGCTGGGAGTCTGTCATTACGAACTCCACAGCACCATAATGGCCCCACTGAAGACTAAGAAGTTTGGTATCAAACTTCTCAGCACATTAAACCCCCACTGATGCCAGTGTGGGATTTAATGTAAAACGCACTCCAGAGGGCATCTTAGAGATGCCCCCTGAAACCAACCCGACCTCCAGTGTCCGGACTGAGTGGCTGCCCGGGCTGCCACCACCAGACATGTTTCTGGACCCCTGGGTCGAGAGCCTCTGCTCTCAGGGGCCTGAAACAATGCACATCCCGGGACGAGGTGCCAAAGCCTCCTCCCCCAGGATGGGCAGGGGGAGCTTCAAAGGCCTGCCGCCTTTGGAGTTTCCCCAGACCATTTGCTGCTTCCAGCAAACTGGTCCCCACTGGTTCTATCCCCACTCCTGGCGGGAGAACCGGCGGGAAAACCAGAAGCAGGAAATGGGTTGTGCCCACCTCTGCCAACTCCACCCCTAAGGTGGGGAGGCGAGGTGAAGCACAAACTCGAGTCCCCGCCATTTTGAGGATGGGGGACCTGGCCAACCAGGGACAGGCTCCTGCCCCCTCCCACTGGAGAGGAACAGAATAGGGGTGTACCCACCCCAGGGAAGGGACCCATTGGTCCCTGCCCTTACCTACCTGTAACCACCCCTAAATTTAGTATTTAGGGGCTCCCTGAACCTTCCTTCGGGAGTTCCCAAATCCGAAAACAAGAAGAGAAGACGAAGCAAGAAGACCAGCCGTGCAGCTGCTAAAAAGGAGGCGACAACAACTGACTTGGCCCCAGCCCTACCGGCCTGTCGACCTCTGAACCTGCTCCTGCGGAATCCCGGCCTCAGCAACCTCACAAACCCCGGAGGACCTGACTTCTGTGCGACAGCCTTCGACCCAGGGACTCCCACGAGCAGTGGTACTGCTCAAAAGAAAACCTACCAAAGACCCGGCCCTGGCACGGAGCCGCGAAACCTGCACACTCTGCACCCGCCGAGTCCAGCCTGTGCCTGAGTGACCAAAGACCTCGAGGACGTCCCCCGGCGATTCTGACCTGGAATCCAGTGGCCAAGGACCCTCCTCGACGACCCAGACGACGCCTGCAGCCTCAGGACAAGGGACCCCTCCAACCGCGACCAGCAGGGGGTAAGATTTCCCGACCTCAAAAGACACCCCTGCACCCGGCGCCCCACGGCCCCCTGTGCCCAACTCCTGGGTGTCAACCTATCCTCCAAGACCCCAACTTACCTCCTGAAGTGTTGGTCGTCCCTGAAGAATCACCGTCCCCGAGCCTGCAGCCTTTCTTCACCTTTCACGACCTCTATTGTTTAACATTGAGCGCCCGACGGCTCAAAGCACCCTGCACCCAGCCGCCCGAGTGCCCCTGGAAGTGCAACCTCTATCCTAACCTACTTCCCTACTTGCCCTGAGCAAGTGACCAGGAGCCCAGCTCCCACAGTCGCGTGGCCTGCTTGCCAGCAGCCACCAACCCGGGGCCCCCCGCCTGCCATAGGATAACATTGGGCCTTCTCACTCTGCACCCGGCCGCCCCTGTGCCGCTGAGGGTGTAAAAACTGTACTTACCTGATCCTGGGGGACCCCTGAGTCTTACCCAGAACCTTAACCCTGCCAGTCAAGTACTTACCCGAAATCCGATAACTCACTTTTCTTCCATAGGGTTCCATTGACTGGTTTTCTGCGAAATTTCTTCTAAGTGTGGAGTTCTGAAACTTTAGAATATTCACCAAAAATCAACCGAGTCACGAAAACGAAAATACTCACCTAGTATTAGGAGGGGCCTCAGTGCTGGACCCGAGTGCCCAACACTGGCCCTAAAAAGTAATCGCAACGTTACTTACCGTTAACTCACTTTTCTTTCATAGGGATCCATTGACTGGTTTTCTGTGAAATTTCTTCTAAGTGTCGATTTCTGTATTTTACAAATATTCTTTAAAAATCGAACAAACTACAAAAACGTAATTACTTACCTGTTTTAAGTAAATGTCCCAGTGCTGAACCTAGGAGTCCAGCACTGGATTACAAAAGTAACGTAAACATACTTTGCTTGCACACTGTATTTCCTTTCATAGGATAACATTGGTAATTTTACCCAGAAAAGTTTCTAAGTGTCAGCTTTTGAAATATAGTAATATTCTTCAAAAATCACTACAATAACCAAAACGCTTTTTCTTACCTGTTTACAGGAAGTGTCCCAGGACTGAATCCAGGATCCAGTCCTGTGGTTAGAAAAGTGCTCTGCAAAGTAATCAATTGTAATTAAGTATAATTTTCCATTGAGCTCAATGTTGCATTGAATTTGACCCTGTGTTGCCTCTTGCACCAACTGTGATAACCACTATCAAAAAAGTCTATTGCCTATCTGTAAGGTGAATAACCAAAGCATCTCATACTGAGAAAGTATATTTTGATCCTATTGTTGGTTCTAAAATAAAACAAGCATATATTTTTTATATACAAACCATTGGCCTAGAGTTCAGTTCTTGAGTGTGTGGCTTCATTTGCTGACTGAGTGTGTACAACAAATGCTTTACACTGTCCTCTGATACTGCCTTACTGCTCGACCAAGCTACCACTTTGGAGAGTAAGGTTATATCTAACTTTAGCCTCTGTCAACCCTCTGGGGACTGTGGACTCTGTACACCCTGAACCTTACTTAGGTACAGTATATACAGAGCCACTTTCCTACATTAGGTCTCGCCTTTGGGACCTTATAAGTGTTTAGTTATCCAGCACAATATCCTTGGTGCAACAACATCAACCTTTGCATGGCTAAACACTTATAAGGTCCCAAAGGCGAGACCTATAGGCTATGCCAATCCTTCTTAAAGTTCTGGAGGCTTCTTTGTGCTTCATTTCAGTACCAAGGGCAAAATACATCCTACCAATTGGACAGCCTTAGACAGTGAACTCACTTGTGCCTCAGTGGAGGTGGCTTCATTTGAAGTCTGTCTTGACCTCGCATCCATTCGAAAGATACGTTGTTAACAATCCTTTAAAATATATCTAGAGTGGGTTTTTGGCCCCACCCAAAGGAGAATTACTCTCTCTCCTCATGCTGTTGACTATTTGGTATAGCATTCCTCCTTTCAGGCTCCTGTTGGAATGCATGCAGGGCTTTAAGTGGGCCGGGTCCTGCCGGTGCTCAGCACCAGTAGTTTTAAAAACAGGTACTGAGACGGGTCCCTATAGGGCTCTCCATTTCTGCCCTCAGTGTGAAAAAAAAAATCTTAACTCTGCAGCAGTACCACCCTTCATTGCCTTTGATGTAACTTCGAAGAGACAGGTTTTAGTACTTTCATAGTCTCATCATTTCAGAACTGAAGCATTTTCAGTATTATATACAACGAAGCCACAGTTGTTGTTTATTTAGCTTATGCAACAAATAACCATTGGCAAAGCCAATAGTACTGGCTTGTTGTATGTATAATGTTACTTGCTGTATTATATATCTGGATGCAATAACAGAAACAGCAAAATACCAGTCGGGCAGCACACTGCTAAGTACAGGTTTTTAGCTTAGGTGTTTTTAAGCCATGCCCTAAATTACATAGGCCACGCCCCTTTGAGAGACAAACCCTCAGTTTTTTCATCCCACTTAAAGCCCTGAATGCATGCATGAAAATTGTGAATGCATGTGATCACTTGCTTTGGAAGATTAAAGCCACTGGCTCTGCCGATGTTTGCTTTCGTATTCGTGAAGGTGCTCTTCCATACCTTGGTATTGCACACAAAATATAATAAGGAAAGTGTGCATGGGAACAAGGGTCACATATCTCATTTGCAGGTGTGATGACGTGGGAAAACCCTGTGCTAGTTGCAAAGGGGCAAAGAAACTACTATGCATCTAAAGTATATATTTCATTGTTCGCCTCATACGTTCCACGCCTCTTCCACAACCCCCAACCCCCCCAAAAATATCATCCACTAAAAAAAAAAAAAAAAGAAATACTGCCACCTCTTAACTGTTCTTATGCTGTCAGGACCAAATTAATTTTCATGGAACAAAAACGTTCGTTCGACAAACTAACTGAGGCGTTAACTGCATAAGCAATAAATAAATAATAAGCGCGAGGACCAAGATAGGAGGAGACACAAAGCCGTCGCCACTGAGCTATTTGTTTTGTATGGCATCGGCTCCAAAGTACAGTATGTGCACGGCTGGAGGCTTCCAAACACTCCCCTCCTTACAGAAGCGCCGCCGCGCTTCCAAAACAATTCAATCAGCTGTAACTACCGACCCAGGGCAGCAGAGAGGCTGTGGGCGGAGAGCGGCAGAGCGCGCGCACAATACACTCCTGAAAGAACCTTAGTACATCGAGCGCCTCGTGCCAAATTGTGCATTTCTTAACTAGAGGAGGCGGAAAAGCAAAAAGACTGCGCGTTGTTCGGTGATTGATTGATTCAAGCCCCTGTCCACAGTAACAGCGTGTTCCTGTTATCTTGTTTAAGCGCTAAGCGTGCCTTCTGTTCTACAATGCTGTACTCAACTGCCAACGATTTGTTTCTAATGCTAAGGTCGTCACAGTAGTTTGAATATATGCGCATCCAAAGCAGCCCGTGCAGCATTACAGAAGCCTGAGGCGAGGTAAGAAGAACCGCAAGCAACAACTAAAAAACGTACTTTCCCTGAGAGACTCATATATGTAGAATTTGGTTAAATCCACCACCTGGGGGGCTTTTCACACCTGTGCTTCGGGCGAAACCGCTCATGGGAGCTCGCCTATAGAGCGCTTCATAGTACGACCGCTTTGGACACATCACAGATCTGCTCCACTATTTCTACAAGCCGGTAGTCCACTTTAATGAGGTTGTGGTGTAATTTTTCTCATTTGATATTTATTTTAATTACATTGTCCTTTCATCGAAGTAATTTTTGGTGTTGTCACTGATGTAAACGTGAGGGTGACGCCACTTCCTATGCTCCTGTGAAGTTATGAAATATGTTTATTAGTTTTCACTCCTTAGAATTCTCAAAATTTGAGAGCTGTGGCTCTTTTGATACTCTTTTATGCCCTTTTATGTTATGTCTGTTCTTGTATTTTTATATGCCTTCAGGGCTCCATTCACCTATCAGCAGACAATGAGTCACCACTGAGGCTTCACCACGCACAGTGTGTGCATCAGGGGGGGGTGAGTGAGTCAGCATTGTCTCTGCTCCCAATCAGTTAAGGCTGACCGCCACTGAGCACACACATATAAGGCCGTGGCTAATTCATTGCCGCCTCCCCTCGAACTGCACCAATTAAAGATGATAACATCTCTTGTACCAATCTAAAGTTAACAAAACAAGCACGGAGGAGCGGGGGCGAGCGAGCGCGGCAGGCTGCAAAGCAGTCCCAAAACGCTCGTGCGTCGTGGCTGGCCTTTGGATGAGTACGCGCGGCAGACATGTGTTTCCACTTATCGCGCCCGCGTCTGGGCACGATAATTGGAAACACATGTTTGCCGCGCGTACCCATCTCAAAAAGGCCAGCCACGACGCACGAGCGTTTCTTGGACTGCTTTGAAAACTCACTTACAATAAGTCTTCGCCTCTAAGCAGCGCTTGCGCGCTACTCGAGGCTCGACCTAAAAACAGAGGATTTAGAAGCCCGCTCACGACGCTGCAATCTGAGAATCACTGGCCTGCCCGAGACGACCTCTACAGGAAACATGGAACAATTTATTGAAAAATTGCTCATCACGTTGCTGGGGGAAGGCGTTTTCTCACACATGTTCGTGGTTGAGAGAGCACATCGCTCCTTGGGCCCTCGCCCGCCCCCGGGAGCGCCACCCCGACCAATTATAGCAAAGCTGCTCAACTACCGGGACATAGATGTTGCGCTCAGACTGGCACAAGAAAAACGAACACTGCTGTATGAAGGCTCTACAATATCGCTATACCCGGACTTCACTATTCGTGTGCAAGAGGCACGCAGACAATTCGTTCCTATGAAAAAACAGCTGCGGGACTTGGAACTGGACTATGCTATGCTGTATCCAGCTAAACTACGAGTTAACAGGCAGGGACGGTCCCACATTTTTACAGACCCGAAGATCCTACAGAAGGCGTTAAAGGATTGGTCCAAGGAACGTCGCGGAAGCCCGGACCAACACCTGCTCAATGAAGCGGTTGGTGGTTCACTGGAGCAACAGGACTGAAGCAGAAGGGCACCAGCTATCTGATGAGTATCATGGGGGGCTCTACACGGCGTAAGGTCGGGAGGTCCAGAGGGTGGAATAACTGATAATTGTTGACCTCTAGTTTATTTGACCACTGTCGTATTGTGTTATGACTTTCCTGGCACAGGTGTGGAACTTTATACAATGCATGTGCAGGGCGGCACCTAGTGCCTTACGAGAGCATCCAGGACCGCTTGGTAGGTCTATCACGGAATCTGGGGCCCTGGGTCTCCGGGAGTGGACCGGGATGGAATGTAGGGGTAGGAGGCTTGGTGCTCTCCTATGTTAACTGGTGAGGTGTGGCTGAAGAAGCTGCATTATTTTGTAGATGGCACACGGGAGGCGGGACGGAAGGGTTTTTGTTTTTCCCATTTTTTACCCTTTCCTGTTTTCTTTAGTGCTCCTAATTATCGAGCTTCCTCCGCCCACGAGTGCCATGCACCAGAGTTGTAAATCTGGGGAGGGCAGTGGGGGGGTCCAGTGGGTGTATTTAGGGAAGATGCGCGACCAAGTTGGGGGAGGTCTGCTGTGGGTGGGGGGAGGGAGGGGAAGGAACGAAGTCAGATTGTTTTGGTTGATTGTGATGTTATTAAATCTTACACAAGTTGCACATATGGTTCGCGAGCGGCGCAGATCCGGAAGCAATATGCGTCTCGATACCCAACATGACAACATCTAGCGGGGCTACCGCCCCGAAGCAGATAGACTCCCTACGCGCATTGTCGTGGAATATTAGAGGGCTTAATGACCATCGTAAACTGCGTAAGGTGTTGAACTACTTGAGCAGGCAAAACATAGATTTAGCCTTACTACAGGAGACACATCTCCCACAGTCCAGCGCGCTGCTGCGAAGTAGGGGGCTGCTTGGTAATGTTATTACCTCAGGTTTTACGTCGCACGCACGAGGGGTACTAACCTGGGTTAATCCTAGATCTGAATATGCGATAGAACAGATACACTCAGACAGTGAAGGACGTTGCGTGATCTCTAGATGCCGGGGCAGGGGCCTGGAACTGATAATAGTGAATGTATACGGTCCTAACTAGGACTCCCCCGAGTTGTTCACGACAGTGGCTAATACAGCGTACCGGTTTCAGGGTGCACAGTATCTCTGGGGCGGGGACTTTAATTTGGTAAGAACTCCTGAACTAGACAGATCCGCAGGTCCGGCGAGGAAGCCCGCGGCAGCGACACGGGCATTGGAGGGTGTCATGATTAGTAGGGACCTCTGCGATGTGTGGCGAAAGCGCTATCCCAGTAAGGGTGGATTCACGCATTATTCTGCCTATTATAATCTGCATACTCGAATAGATTACTGGCTGGCCACCGAGTCGCTGGTAGAGCAGATCCGCCAGTGTCAGGTGCTCCTGCGTACGCTCTCGGACCACTCGCCGCTGCTGTTGGTCCTGGCAACTCCTAAGAAAACTATACCTCCATTCACTTGGCGTTTTCCCCCTTACTCATTGCTAGACCCCCTCTTCAAGGAGGAACTGGCTGACGCCATAGAGACATTCTTTGCGACCAATATTGGATCCGTAGATAGCTTCCAGACTGTCTGGGAGGCTTTTAAAGTGTATATTCGCGGCGAGGCCATGGCTAAACATTCGGGCGTACTCCGATCTATCAGGCGAAGGCTAGCGGACCTAGAGCAGAAATTGGGGGACTTGGAGCGGCGCCAGGTGCTGGGTGGGGACGAAGGGCTTGCTGAGGAGATAAAGGACACGCTTGGTGAATACCACGACGCTGCGGATAGCGAAGTGAAGCACCTGGGCAAGTACGCCACGGCCCGTACATATGGAGAGGGTGACCGCCCGGGCTCGGTATTGGCACTGATTCTGAAAGCTAAACGCGACAAAACGCTGATCTCTGAAATCAGGTCGGCAGAGGGAGTAATGCTTACTGACGAAACAGACATTGCGGAAAGGTTCAAACAATACTATTCGGAATTATATACTTCCCGATCGCCTCGTACTGATGCGGAAATTCTCGAGTATCTAGAACACATTAAATTACCATTCCTCACTAACACCCACAGAGAGTTCCTCATGCGCCCCATAGAAAAGGACGAAATAGAGGAAGCACTGGCGGGCATGAAGTCAGCTAGCGCCCCAGGGGCTGACGGCCTCACAGTGGGCTTCTATAAAGCGTTCCTCGACTTGCTACTTCCCCACCTCTCTACGCTATTCGATGATATTTGCGTTTCAGGCACCATGCCCCGTTCCATGAGAGAGGCACTCATAGTCGCCATTCCCAAACCGGGTAAGCCTCCAGAGGAATGCAGTTCGTACCGCCCCCTTTCACTGTTAAATGTGGATACCAAGCTATTCGCCAAATTACTAGCCAACCGACTGGCTCCTCTAACTCCATTGCTGGTAGCACCGGAGCAGGCCGGGTTCATCCCTGATAGGAACCTAACTTACAACTTACGTACGGTGTTTGGAACTATGCAACATGTCAGACAAGACACTAAAGCTGTGGCGGTCTTTCTCGACATGGAAAAGGCCTTTGATTCTGTAGAGTGGCTTTTCATGCGGCAAGTGTTAACTAGGATGGGCATGGGACCAGTTTTCCTACAGTTGATTGGAGTATTGTACAACGCACCCACAGCGCGGATCCGACTAAGTAATCTAGTCACGGATCCATTTGCTATAACTAGGGGGACCAGACAGGGCTGCCCACTATCTCCTATCTTATATGCCTTAGTGGCCGAGCCCTTAGCGTGTGCGCTCAGGGAGTATCATGGTCATAAAGGAGTCAGATTCCCGACCTACAGGATAATAGTGTCTGCGTATGCAGACGACACCTTATTGTATGTCCGTGACCCGGAACATAATCTCTCCTCAGTACTTAGGGAGTACGCTTTGGTGTGCGATCGGGCTTGCATGTCAACTGGCCCAAGTCCATTGTCTTCCCACTCACTCCGGCAACGTCACATTTTGAGATGGACTACCCATTACAATGGACTACAGATTCGATAAGGTACCTGGGGATTCGGCTGCACACAGACTCAGAGACTGTGATGAGAGAGAATTATGGTACTGCCATAGATAAACTGGAAGCCGACGTTGAATCCTGGATTCGGCTGCCGCTGTCGCTCATAGGCCGTGTTTCCATCATGAAAATGGTGATATTGCCCAGATTTTTGTTCCTTTTCACGAATGTTCCAATAGTCTTATCACGATCCTTCTTCCATAGACTTAATACATCAATGATAAAACTTGCTTGGGCGGGTAAGCAAACGCGCGTGCAGTGGCGAGTGCTCACATTACCGTACCACATGGGGGGCCTGGGAGCGCCAGATTTTGAAGTGTATTATAGAGCAGCACAGGGAGCACAAGCGCACCACTGGATACATGGCGCGCCCGATGTGCCATTCCTCCGCATGGAAAAGCTAGTAGCTGACCCACTCCCCCTCCCAGCCACAATATTTGAACCTGTAGACCGGAGAACCGGAATTCTGGATTCCATTAACTTGACGCGCCACGCCTGGCATAATATATTGCAATTACAAGCAGGAGCTCTGCTGTATTCACCCATGATGCCGATTGAATGGGCATTATGGATTGGCCCCTGCAGGGAGGGTGGGGTTACTCGTGTACTGCACACACTGAACATAGACACGATGGGAGACTTGTTTCAGGATGGGGTGGTTAAGACGTGGGAACAGGCTGCGGGTGCGGCAGGCGCTCACACTCTGCTGCAAAAATTTCAGTTTTACAGAGTACGCAGGGCTATGCGCGACTTGCTGGGGGAGGACATGGGAGAACCCCCGGAGGTACTGGAACTGTCCTATGTTATAAAAGCTACGACTCCCCGTAAAGCGGTCTCTATAATATATAGATTAGCCATGTCTCATAGAGCCAACCAATATACGAAGGCCAGGCTAGCCTGGCAAAGGGACCTGCAGCTCACAATAGATGACTCTATATGGAATTATTGCTGCACTAACACCAGACGCATCTCACTGCACGGCAAACACAGATTAATACATTTCAAATATATTAACAGAGTGTACTATACCCCAGAGAGGCTACACAGATACGGGCTGAGGGAGGACGCGTTCTGCGACAGATGTCGCGCTAAGCCTGCGGATTTCATGCATCTAGCGTGGCAGTGCCCGGGAGTATTTAATTATTGGGAGGCCATTTTTCGAGAACTAAGCAAGGTGGTAGACAGGGAGCTCACACCGGATCCCTCACTTGCCCTTATAGGATACTCTAAAGCCCTCCCTAAAGATATACGAAGGTTAGTGGACATGGGGCTCCTTATTGCAAAGCGCAGGGTAGCAATGTGTTGGATGAGAGGCCCTGTTCCTACTGTAGCACAATGGTCGCACGATATGCTGTACTGCAGCACGCAATCCGAGAACTTCAGCGAGCTGCTTCCACCTCGCAGCAGGCCCAAGAACTTCTGGGGGCTATATACTGCGCATAAGCTGCATAGAACGGGGGAGTTGAGTAGCGCGATACCGGCAGAACCTGGAAGCGAGACTTAAGATTACAGTACTCCAAACCACGGTTCCCAGTGGGCTTACAGAGTTGCTAATCGAAAAACGAAATCAGAGGGAGGCTCAGTCCCAGGGGTACAAACAGTTAGTTGAGACGGAACCACGTACGGTACGAGTATTGACGTAGGGGGAGCAGCAGGTTCAATCTGCAACTGTTTTTTATTAAGAAGATTGGGTGATGAGCGGAGTTTATTTAATTCCGGAATGTTATACTAGCGAGTCTTGAATGCAACATTGTCAGAATTTGTAAGAGGTATATCGAATTTAAGGCTGGAATTGTGCTGCCTGCCCATTGGGTTGTTGGCCATTAAGCTGTGTAAAAATCTCTCCTGGTAACAAGCCGCCGGCCCCAGGGTTGTAGGCATGAGGCTGTGTATGATTGAACAATATACAGATAATAAAAATGTTTAAAAAAATTTTTTTTAAAAAGAGTGCGACCGCCATCTTGACGCCTCAGGCCTATTCATGGGGAGATTAAGTGATTTGCCCAGAACCACAGAATGCTTAAGCCTCCCCAGACTCGAACCTGGTTCCCCAGCTTCAAAGTCGGCCACTCTGGCCGTTAAGCCAATTGTCTTCCTGATTGCTTGCGGGTAAGCGGAAGTTGACGCGAGAGGAGGGGCCAGGCGCTGTGGGTCACGGGTGCGGGAGCCTCGTCCGAGCAGATCGCGAGTTTTCCTCCCCGCCTTCCTCCAGTGACCAGGGGGAGACCAGGGGAGGCTCCAACACCCTGTGCCCGGAGAAAGGGAGGAAGATCCAGCTACAGCTCCGGTGGGTGTGCGAGACGAGTGCGACCGCTCTTAGACAGCTGCCGCAGAGAGCGAGCCTCAGGGGGGTGTGGTGGCAGCCCGGTTAGTTCCGGGTGCAGCCTGCGCCTACCTTGTAGTGCCCCACTTGCCTGAATCCCCCCTCAAACCCAGCCATCACGCTAGGAGCGGCCACCACCTCTTCCTGCTACGCTAGCACTTCCAGTGCTCCGGTGCCTCAGCAGCACTCCCCCTACGAGCGAGGGGATAAAGTGAATGCCCGCCCCCTAACCCCAACCCTATAGCCCAGGCTCCCATCTGGCCCACCACCTTAACGGTCTTACACTTTGCCCAAGGGGGGCACAGGGGAGTCAGGGGCGACAGAGGGATCAAACCTAGCCCAGCTAGTAGTTGGTGCACAGAGGAAGCCATCGGACAGGGGTGAGTGGAAGTGACAGAGAATTCAGCCGGCATCCCCCTTGCAGTAATGTGAAATCAATACAACACAGACATCCCGGCTGAAAGGGAAAAAAATAAAAAAGACCCAAAGGGGAAGGTCACCTGTAAAAGAAAAGGCGCTTTTCAGACATTAGTAGCGAAGGCTAAAGACCAAACAAGAAAAAAACCAAGGATGGTCAAAAAGAGATGTCTGGGCAGAAGCACGGGTAGGAAGGGGCAAACAGACGACGCAAGTGAGTGCCCGGGAGTGGCTGAAGGGGGGCAAGATAGTCCCTTACTAGAACCTTTGGGTGCCAGTCATGCACACCTACACACTCATCCAATAACGGAACTCACAATGGAAACGGAAACTGAAACGGGCAGTTATTTGCACAAGAGCCTATCCAAGGATGGACCGGCAGCCATGCCTCTGCACTCTCCTCCACGGGGCAAAATTCAAAGTTATTTCCAAAGAATCACCCATCCTTCACACTCCGCCGTTAACCTTAAACACAACTGCAACAGTGAGAAGGGCCCGAAGGAATTAACTAGATGCTCCAAATCTTCAAATAGGGCAGCCTCACTGAGCCCAGAGCCGCCCCAGCTTAAGGACCTAAGGAGATCAAACTCCCACCTCACACTCCAACAAGTTGGAGACCCACACAGACCGGCCAGGGGAGATACCATCAACGTAACAACAGCGCAAGTTCATGCAGGTCTTTCAGTACAGGGAACGGTTACTCAGCTAAGCCTGCCAGCCTCCCCAGAAATACAAGCCTCACAAGGGGAGCAGAAGCGATGGAACACACCAGAACTTGTCAAGGGGGCCCTATCACAGGAATTCTTAACAACTCTAGAAGCCCAAATAGACACACAAATGGAAGCATCCTTATCCCAAACACCAGGACCAGACACTATGCGAGTCACAAATACCAATTATCACTCGCCGCTCCATCTACACGAAGAGAGCAACGACCAAGCCAGCTTGGGAAGCCCAGGAGACTATAACCGGGAAAATCTCTCTCTTTACAAACCAGACACAATAGCCAAAGCTCTACTTTGGCAGTCACAAAAAATGGAGCTCCAAATCGACCTTATTCAGTCGATAGCAACAACATTAGTTGTTCTAGGGAACAGGCTAACGATGATCGAACACAAATTTGACCAGACGGAAATGGGCCAACCGTGTTCTTGCACTCAACTAATGGACAAACTGACCACACTACCAGAAATTCTGTTGGCCTTATTAGACAACGTTAAGAAGAATTGTCCACCCGCGATCATACCAAAGGACAACGGAAAGGCCGCAACCGGTCCCCCAATGCCTATAGGGGAATCAGCACACCAGGCAGTAACCTCTCGCAGAAATAAATGCACGGGTGCAAATTCCCACTCCAGTGCCACCTCAAGCTCCTACATAGATTCAGATCTAACCGTGAGCCCCATCAAGCAAGCCTCCAACGCCCACGCCTCAGAAGTGGCCTCTCTCAACTCCCAGCAAGCCCCTATTACTCACGTCTCAGAAGAGCACTATCCAGAAGAGCAAAAAAGAAATTGAAAAAACTCTCCAAAAAACATCGCCTACAAAAAAGGTTTCAGGTGACAACAGGCCCAGGATCAAGAACAGGCGCTATTCTACAACAAGGAAAGCCGGTCAAACTCTTTCCCATTTTCAATAAGAGATCCAAGCCAGGCTCCAGTTCGAACTCCAACAACTCAGTTGTCAATATTCAGAAAAAGGAACAGTCTTCGACACTGGGAGACACTCAGAGCATCCAAAGAAAACCAAAAAATAGATGATCCGGTATATGGCACGCAAAGCGATTTTCCATCGACCCCAACACAATTAACGGCTATGCTTGGATCCCTGGCTGTTATCCCAGAGATACACCAGGCTAGTACAGAAAAATTAACAAACGACGAGAGTGCAAACCATCCTCCATGCAGGTGCGCAGTTCAAATTACGGCCCCTGGCATCCCCTCCAGTGTAGAAACATCAGCCGCACAGAACGGCATATACACCATGTCCACCTTACCCTCCATTTCTACCAGCTCGTCGTCAACGTCCACTCAAATCGAACCCCCTCGAGGAACCCTCATGCACACGATGCTCAAGCCTACGAGGGACGATGAACAGGTGTTGGAAAATTTGTTGAGCGGGAGTATAACTACACGGGACCTAACAAGAAATCCTAGTCCATCTCAACTCATGAAACTATCCGCTGAGAAAAAGGTCACATGGGAGCGAAACCGCAGCCCCCTGCTTTACACACACGGGCGGACCATCTATAAACATGCGCCCTGGCCACCAGCGTTAAGGGACTACAAGGATGTAGGTCAGCCAGTAAGCGAAAGTTCAGCACCCCAAATTCATCCATCGGGGGAAACCCCACATCCCTCTATTAAAGGGGACGGGGGAAAGAAGGCAGAAAACTCCTCTGCTGGCTTATTATTCATCCCTCACTATGCCTCCAGTGGACCTGCAGACATTTTGAATAGAGGGAACTTGTTAAAATTATTTCAACACATACCATCCCTCAAGCATCTAACCTCAGTGGAACTACATTCAGTAAAATTCGCCCACATACCTGGGACAAGGGCATCTGAATCCACAATCACACACTGGGATTCAATAGCCACCAGAGACGCTATTCTCAAAGAGGCTTCCACCTTTGACAAATGGGGCATAGAACTAGAGCCCACTCAGCCAATGAAATACCCCCATGTTCTAATTGAGGACCACAGATATCCTCCAAGAAAATGTACATTGAAGGGAGCCTGGGGCGCCACCCACGATTGGCTAGTAAGTACATCACGGGCATCCAATCCATTAACGATCCGCTGCAGCGAAAATGACCGGATTATCAGCTGGCAATCTGCAGCCCAGAATTCCGAAGGGACAACCACATATTCGGCTCTCATGGATAATAACTTCTTTTACGCTATCTAGCACAAGGGTTCCCTTTTCCAGGCCAATCACTGTGCCCAATCATGGCTACACCTCCTGTGCTGCTGCCCGACCTTAGCAACTGAAAGGAGGATCCTTCTAAGAGAACTCTGCTTGAGAGAAAAAGTAACCACCTGCCAGGAGGCTTCTGCAGTATGCTTCGTACAAAAAGAACCTCATATCCTGGCCTGCTGCGGAAGATTTGTACAAACTATCAGGGATGCTATGTACCCTGGTATGGCCCCCCCGACCTAGCCCTCGAACTGTCCAAACACTGATACTGGATTACTTCAACCAAAGGTCTCCGAAAGAACATTCTTCTACACAGTCGCAAAGCACAAGCACTTTACAAGAAAAGAGTACCAGCGAAAAGAATGGAAACCATAGTAGTCTTGGCGATTTGAAGGAGCTAGTAGGGTGACATTCTCCTATGGGACCGGCCAAAGGGCAACGGCCAACTGCAAACATGATAAGAAGCCCCATGTCAAATGCTGGCATTTAATTATTGCACTTTCCCAGATTTTTAACCTCTAAGAACTGCGCTGTCCTTTTTTAATGTTTTATTGTAATGCAATGGTTTTAATTAACTTATGCAAACAAATAAATAAATTCTTCTTAGTCGTCTCCCCAAAGTGCTTTCATCTTTCATTTACTATTTAAAAGTATATACTGGTCACAGTAAAAAATACAGACTTTGGGTGATTTTCTTCCGTTTCGTACCGTCCAGGACATTAAAATACTATCCAGATGACAAACCTAGCCAGATCAAGTGTTGTGGACCCTAGGCTATTTTATTTCTCCTTGCCCGTCCGGCCAAAATGCAGTGTTTCTAGTTGAACCAATGTCACTGGTTACAGAAGCTTTCAAATATTTAATTTACCAAACATTTCTCAAAAAAATTAGTTCTACGAGACTAAGCAGATGATGGTCCATGAAAGGGACGATCTGGCAATGTAGGCCACTTTTTTGGAAACGCCCGGGGCCTAATTGTGATCCCAATCCGACCCTGGCTGCCTTCCCCCTCATAGTCTCCAGAGTATAAACACTTTAGTCGCACACACATCTCCATCATACCTGCAAACTAACCCTCAATTTAAGAGTAGAACCAGCTTTCCAATAATATGCGCCCTCCTAAAATGCAACATGCCCGCATAATTTACATAAATTAACCATCATTTGAAAACCTGCATCATCCTTTTTCATTACATTTTAATAGGATCACCCTCTTAAACATATGGCCTTACCCTCTTCGACCGCCATCCAGTTGACAGGTATGCTTTAGGCTGAGGGTCACAGCTTACAGAGCTGAGTGAGGTGTGTATGGCCTGGTCGCTCGAGGAACCACAGTCCGATCCTGTAACTATATAAACAGCAAGTAGGCATTAGAAAGCGTCTTATACAGGTGCACACATGCTAGCTGCCTGGGCAAAATAGACTCCCAATTGAAAATACCTGAGCAATCACAGTCTGGAAAATGGTCAGTCTAGAGGTGGACCACGGAGGCGAATCCTGAGAAGGGGGTCTACCAGTTCCAAAGGACGATCGTAGCGGGTTAAGTAGACGCCAGTATAAAAAGACCACAACGGCGACCATTACAAGAAACAGTAGCGCTTGGAGTTTGCGACGCCCGGGTTATGCCGTAGGGGCGCTTGTCCCGCATGGTTTTAGGCTCTTACTAGCAGATACGGTCCGAGCAGCTGCTAGTATTACAACAAGGCGTTGGGCAGCGAGGAGGGCAACAGGGCGGGGGACAGCGAGGCGGGGGACAGCGAGGAGGAGGAGGAGGACAACAAGGCGGAGGGCACCGCGGGGGACAGCAAGGTGGAGGGCAGCGAGGTGGGCAGCAAGGGGGAGGGCAGCGAGGTGGGCAGCAAGGGGGAGGGCAGCAAGGGGGAGGACCGCAACGAGTAGGGCAGCACGACATGGTGGATTGAAAAACAGGGCCGTGCGAGAGTATTGTCGTTGGGTCACTTTCAGTGGTGGCGGGGAAGGGAGGAGACGCGTAGGGGCTGCACTAGGGAATTGTGGGAGAGAAGTTAACGAAGGGAAAGGGTCCATGGGGTGCGCCGTGAGTGGTGGCGGCTGGGGTCTGGTGAAAGATTTTCATGACGCTCAGCGTGGTCTGTGTGATGTAACGGAGCGTCGGCCCGTGAGGCGGCAATGACGCACCGGAAGCGGACAGCACTGGCCATGTGCTCCCCGCCGGACAGGTTTGCTTCGACGCGCAGTGATTACTGCTCTTCCGCAGGCCTGCCAAGTGTCACTCATCAGGCGTGACGCTAACGCATTTCAGTGCGGTGTTCCCGCATCACCGCACTGAAATGCATTGTCACGAATTTTTGCCACTGACCGCACTCTGCTGACAGCGCTGAAACTGGCTGCCCACTATGCCAGGTGCTAGCGCGCGCCGGCGCTCAGACACATTTGTGTGCGCCCCGGGCCGCAGGCAGCAGACTTCACTTGCGGCAAGCAGCAGCACAGTTAGTAAACAGTTAAAGATCTGCTTTCAGACTCAGTGCTACAAATGTTACAATCTGCCCTGCAGTCGTTGCGTTACAGGCCGTGGCGCCGTGTGGGGGATGATCCGATCGGATGTGACCTCACGTCCAGTGGAACAAGAAGGAAGTGAGGTGGAAGCGGTGCGGGGCCGAGGACTCGACTGGACTTGTCGTCGGTCCGCCTGGCATCCCTCTCAGCATAGTCTGAGACAGTGAGTGAGCTGCTGCCTGTGCTGCGCAGCAGGAAGGCAATAATTTAATAGTACCGGCAATGGACCGGCGGGATAGCACAGCATCGACGACCTCACCACAGTGACTCTCACTCAGGTCAGGTCATGACTGCGTGGCATCATCACGGCATCGGGCGTTGCAGGGAGACTGCACAGCAGTGCGCCCGCGACCCCGTGCAGTGCCGCGTCTCATTGAGCCCGCTGCTGCTGCTCGCACCGCTATCTGTTGCGCAGCCATTTGGTGTCTAGTCTGCAGCCTCTCATCAAGTAATGCCGCTCGAGTCCGACCGGGCCCAGCTGCTGAAGAGAGCTTGGTGCCTGCAGAGCCTCATGAGGCTGGCCCGTAGCGTGGATCGCTCTCTCTCTGCTTCAGTTTCAGGTATTTTATTCTAATATAGTTAATTATTTTGGCACGTCATCATGTCACTGCTGACTGACTGAGCCTGCTCCAACTCTGCTGACTGCTCAGGCGAGGCTGCGCTTGGGACGGTGCCGCGACGGGCTTAGCTGGAGGGATGAGGAGGAGATCACTGCAATCAGCGCTACAGTTTGTTTAATTTGAAAGGACAGGTCACGCAATTGAGAGCTTTGACAGTGCACACATTTCCAGAGCTCATGTGGACCCTTTAAAAATTGTTTGTAAGCGCTGACAGTGACTGTGCTTTACTTGACCTGTGCTGCCCTCTATCGTACCCGGGGGTCGAAAAGGTCAATTGTTTGTCTGGTAATGAAGTGGCTGGAGTCTATGCGGACCGTCATTTATTCTACTAAAAAATCGAGAAGAGGGTCTGCCACCAAGTCTTTGCTCGGCTTACCTAGACGGTTAATTCTTACCAGGAGGTGCACCTTACCACAGAGTGTGTTAGTGGTAGGAATAACATCTCCGTGTTGCAAGAAACACGACTGTCTGTCCTGTTTAGTTTTCATTGATAGGACACTAACTTTGTTAGTCTCTTTTTCTGTGATATGCAGACATATTTTCATTGCATATCACAAGCAAGCAACCCTCGGAAGTATTCTATATTGCTGTGATATGTACACACTTGATTAATTCTCTTAAATTAATTGTACATTCCACAGAAATATTTTTAAAAAATGCTCTTATCTGAAATGTACACAGCATATGTAAAAGCTGTGCTGCGCTCAAAATAGGATAAGTATATCAAGGACTAAGTGAGCTGCATCAGTCTTTGTAGTTTACTCATACTAATGCTGCTTTTAGTGATTCCTGACTCGCATGTAAATACTGCGTTCCTAAACAGGGCCAAGAGACTCACTTAAAATTGCACATAACAAGAGACATGCAGTACATACATCACTGCAGCTGTGTTTGTGTGGGAAGGGCTTTGCCTGCACTCGATCCTCCTTTTGCTAGGGTCGTCATATTAGCTTTTCTCCCTAAAAGACCACTGTGTGATGATATACCACTTTCTCTATGCTGCCTCTTGTGGGTCTTGGTATGTTTTAAGGCC
The DNA here is from genome assembly GCA_963921515.1 of Calotriton arnoldi. NCBI lineage: Eukaryota > Metazoa > Chordata > Amphibia > Caudata > Salamandridae > Calotriton > Calotriton arnoldi. The sequence goes on from CAWUFW010002968.1 coordinate 1,714,740, forward strand.
TTTACTGGGTAACAGAACTTTCCTGTTAATTCTGATGCCTAAGGGAATTAGATGACTCCATGTAAGTAGGGACACAATGCTCTAGTCCTGGGATTTTCTGCTAGTTCAAATGATGCGACCCAGGACTGCAATTCCCAGAATGTAGTAGATTTGTTATTGAATGAAAACCTACAACAGGAGCAAGGCATCCTTGGTAACATGGGGTTATATAGTCACCGTACTAATGTCTGTCATTAGATCCCCGTTTTCTCATCTCTAACTAGATTATGGGATCTCTTCTCTATATACATGATGGGGTAGTAGGGCATGGATCTGTCAACATGCAGTCACAGAAGCAGTGCTTATGGATACATAGAGCTGTCAGAAGCGGCTGAAACCCTCCCCCTCATTTCTCCCTTCAGTAATGTGCTGGTCGGCCGGGGTCCAACAGCAACTACTTTATTTTCAGCACTGATCCGCAGCATCACTGTCAACAGAGCCTTTAGCTCCTCTGTGACAGGCTGCCTGCGGCTAGAGGAATCTGGTGCCTGCTGCAGGGCTGGGCACGTAGGCACCTCTCGCCAAATGGGGAGGACTGCTCAGCTCGGGTTAATGGTTTTTATAGGATTGAGGCTGCTATACTAGTCTTGAAATAATAACATACAGCCTGGCTGTGACCTATGTGTGCCTCAGCCTCACCCTCCGGTGTAATTTCTAATATTTATATTGTTCGCGAGAAAGTGTCACTCATAATCGTTGAATTGTCACTCATAATTACATTGAAATTATGAAAATGTCACACATGGCAATCTGAAACCTTGGCAGCTATGCTTAGGGTTGCCACATTTCTACAAATAAAACAGTTATCAATCCATCTAAGCAGGTTAGATAGACAATTTGGCTACTACCAGCAACGCTATACCAAAGATACTTAAATGAAGGTACAGGTGAGTGATCTGTGGCATGTATTAAAAGAAGGTAAAGAAAAGGTTTCCCAATCGAACATAGATCAGTCCTTTATTTAGAAACAGACTGTTGGGATGGGAATCACCCCTGCCCTGCTACCATGACTGCAAATTAAACTGATTTCCTGATTTTCTTTCAACTCCAGCATGCATGAAATCCTGCATACTACTAAGGCCTGAAATTCATTAGACCCAGGGCCTGCCTCTGAGGTCTGGCAGGGGCGCCGAAAGCGTACTCGCTAACGGACACAGAAACTGGGACCTTATTGTCCATGTTTTTTTTATCAGTGGGAGTTTTAGGTATAGTTGTTTTTTGTCTGTGTATTGGTGTAATTCAGTGCCTGTGTTTTTCAGTAGTAGATCTAGGAGTTCTAGGTATAGGTTTAATAGCATTTGGTTAAAGTAGAATTTTGTGGGCGTGAGAGATGGTTCTGCTTATCTAATCCACCCGGATTGTTTGCTTTTTGATCACCTGGTTTTTTACCTTTTACTGTGGGAGAGCCTCATACCCTCTGACTCACCCATTGTAAACTCATGGTAAATGGACTGCGTGTGTTTACCGCCAGTGTCTGCCTTTTAAGATAAGGCCGCTGCGATGCAGCACAGGTAAGAGGCACTTGGCTGGTTACATACAAACACGTGTGCGCACATTTGAGGACTGCGCATGGGAGACTCGTGCAGTGCGCAGCCTGGTAACTGCGCACAGTTAGCCTGGCGCAGAGGGGACTCTGCAGGATTGGGTATTGACACAGGGTAGGCCTCATAATGTTAGTGTGCACTCATAGGGAAAGTCAGTGTGGTTTACTGTCTTGTCTGCAGTGACACTGCATTGTGCACCTATGGGGAAGGCTTCTTTAGAGTGTAATTTTGCTTCCCCTTGGCCTACAGACACCAGAGTCATACCGATTTGGGGCGTAACCTGTATGAGAAAATTAATTCTGCAAAGACCACAAACATATCTGTACAGCTTATGGATCATGTAGGAATGTCATATTTCTCAGGCTCAGATCAGGATCAGAGCCCAGGCCTTATGTCACCCTGCTGTATCAAGTTAATTATATTTCTTTCCAGCAGTAGGAACAAAGGCCTCCCCACAAAAGGGGGTAATTGCCGGGTACTCACCGGCAATGTTCCCTCTAATTTTTTTCCTCTGTGTGCGGCAGAGTAAGGTCCCTGTGCGCTGCAGCCAAGGCTATGTGCGCCAAGAACCCGACCGCGCGTGTAGACCAGGGCTTTAAGTGGGATGAAAAAACAAGGAGGTCTCCCAAAGGGGCGTCGCCAATGCAATTAAGGGCGTGGCTTAAAAGCAATTAAGCTAAAAATCCATGCTTAGCATCGTGTGCCACCCAACTGGTATTTTGTTGCTTCTGTCATTACATCCAGATATATAATACAAGTAACATTACACCTACAAGAAGCCAGGACTATTGGCTTTGTCAATGGTTGTTTGTTGCATAAAGTTGTATATAATATTGAAAATGCTTCCGCTCTTGTGGTAGAGGTTGTGGCTTAATGCTCGAGCTGCCGACTTAGGAGATGAGTTTTGAGTCTCGGGTCAGATTAACATCCTGTGATTCTCGGCAAATCAATTAATCTCATGCATACAGAAAAATAAATAAATAAATCATGTATATCGCTCCAATACTTTTGGGTTGAGCTCGCACTATATAAAACGTGCTGCATTTCTTTTCTAAATGCGGGGATGATTGTTTGCCTTTTGAAAGAATTTATGTTAAATGCAGCCCATGACGGACGCTGTGATCAGGGGAGCAACTATCCTGAGAATACCAAAGAAAACTAAAGAAAAAAGAAACACACATCAATCACTCAAACAGAAACAGGGAGGGAGGGACGGGCTCAGGAATGGAACGGGAAAACCATGACTCGGAGTAATGAAGATTACTGGTGAGTAACTGGGCATTACCTCCTCGTCCGTCTTCATGTCCCATTCCTTACCAAGGAGCCCGTACCCAAGTGTAAGGTGATTGAAACAGGAAGACCAGAAGGATGCATCAAAACCAAGAGGTCAGTTTAATAAAAAAAAAACAGTAAAGATCGCACATCATGTTCAGCAGACAAAACATGAAAGACAAAAGCAGCTGAGGCTGCCATCCCCAACTGAGGACAATAGTGGGAAACAAAAGTATGGGGCGAAGCCCAAGTAGCAGCATTACAAATATCCTGCAAGGAGGCACCCTTAAACATTGCCCAGGACGAGGAAACTTCCCAAGTGGACCGCCCCAGGACAGAAGACAGGAGAGGATGGTGAGCAGCTTCGTAGGGCAAGACCCCAGCACACTTCACCCACCTAGTCAGAGTGGACAAAGAAGGTTTGAGACCCATCCCAGAGACACAGTAGTTAACAAAAAGGGAATCCATCTTCAGAAAATCACAGGTACGTTTTAGATAGATGCTAAGAGCCTGCAACACATCCAGGGAATGGAGAATCTCCTCCTCAAGAGAAGATGGATCAGGAAAAACTACAGGAAGGATAATATCCTTCTTACAGTGGAAGGCAGACAAAACCTTGGGCAGATAAAAAGGACTAGGCCGCAAAATCACCTTGTCCGTGCAAAAACGTAAGAAAGAGGGAGAAGCCAGCAAAGCCCCAATCTCACCAACCAACCTACCCGAAGAAATGGCCACCAAAAAAAGAACCATAGCAGAAAGGAACTTAAGGTCAACAGAAAACAGGGGCTCAAACGGGTGGCCAGTCAATGCCTGAAGCACCAAGGGAAGATCCTAGGCTGGAACCCGATAGAGGGAAACAGGACGCTGAAGCAAAAAACTCCGCAAAAGGCGAGCAAGCAAAGGAGAAACAGAGGCCACCTCAGAACCCTGAAAGGCAAGAATGGCAGCCCACTGGGCACAGAGGGTGGAGACAGCGAGATCCATGACAAAACCATCCCTCAAAAAGTCCAACATCCGGGCAGGATCACAGGACGAAGAAGACAAACCCCGCTCACGACACCAAGAGTCAAAGTTCTTCCAATGACGCCCGTAAGACTTCAGGGTCGAAGGCCTGCGAGACAACTGGATGCATCGAGCCACCTCCAGCGAACAACCCTGACACAACAAATTCAACCTCCCAAGTGCCAAATCCCCAGCCAGAGGCGAAGGAGAGAGGAAGGGGTGAGAAGGGGAGCAAGTCGCCAAACCCTGAAGAATGGGAAACCAGGGTCTCCGGGACCACCTCAGAACCACCAGAAGCACCTCCGCCCGATCTAATCAAATCTTCCTGAAGACCTGAGGAATCAAGGGACAGGGAGGAAAAGCGAACAGGAGCCCCTGGGACCATGGGATCAAGAAGGCATCGATCGCCCAGGCCAACAGCGAGGGAATCAGGCTGCAAAACTGCGGAAGAAGGGGCGTCTCCCTTTGGCAAAGAGATCCAGTCATGGAAGGCCGAACCTGGAGATGATCTGCCGAAAAAGAAGAGGAGACGGACACGTGGCCACAGACAAGGGGAACACCCTACTCCAAGAATCCGCAGGTCCATTCTCCTTCTCCAGAAGATAAACTGCAGAGAGAAAGGAGATTCCTCTTGGCCCACAGAACAATCTTCTGTGAAAGGGGAAATAGAGACCAGCGCATCCCCCCTGTCGGTTGACATAGACCCGAATGACCTGGTTGTCGATGGATCTGAATGCAGACAGCACAGGTCCGAAGGAGGAGAACGAACCAAAGAAGATCCCGCCAAACCACCATCAATTCCTTCCAATTTGAGGACTGGAGAGACTTGAAATGGGACCACCGGCCCTGGACCTTGGAATCCCCCAGAACTGCACCCACCATGTGGCACTCGCATTGGTGGTCAGGACCAATGAGTAAGGAGGAGCAAGAAGGTCGAAACCCCTGAAGAGATTGTGCGGGGACAACCACCACTGGAGGGACTCCAGAATGGCAGGAGACACTGAAATGAGAGTCTCGCAGTCCCAAGAAACCGGATCCCATTGGCTCAGAAGGTGATGCAAAAGGGATACAGAGGAAGACAACCCAGGGGAGGACATGCAAAGTGGAGGCCATCTCCCCCTGACTCCGCAGCCAGAACCGGGCTGACACTTGAGACTTGGAAAGCACCCAGGAAAGATGCTGGAACAGAGTCAATTGTCTTTCCGGAGACAGAAACACCAGCCCCAGATCCATCCGGAAGAGGGCCCCCAGGGACTTCAGAGACTGGGAGGGCCGAAGGGAGGATTTCTTGTGATTGATGAGGAACCCAAAGGAACCCAGCAGAAGACAGACCTGATGAACAAAGCAGCCTTGTAGGACAAGACCACAGCACACTTCACACACCTAGTCAGAATGGACAAAGAAGGTTTTAGACACATCCCAGAGACATCGTAGGTAACAAAAAGGGAGTCCACCTTCCGAAAATCACAGGTACTTTCTAGATAGATGCGAAGAGCCCAAAACACATCCAGGGAATGGAGAATCTCCTCCTCAGGAGAAGATGGATCAGGAAAAAACACAGGACGGACAATATCCTCCTGACAGTGGAAGGCAGACAAAACCTTGGGCAGAAAAAACAGACTAGGCTGCAAAATCACCTTGTCCTTGCAAACCCGTAAGAAAGAGGGAGAAGCCAGCAAAGCCCCAATCTCACCAACACACCTACCCGAAGAAATGGCCACCAAAAAAGGACCTTAGCATAAAGGAACTTAAGGTCAACAGAAAACAGGGGCTCAAACTGGGGATCAGTCAATGCCTGAAGCACCAAGGGAATAACACAGGCTGGAACCGGAGAGCGGGAAATAGGATGCTGAAGCCAAAAACTCCACAAAAGGCGAGACACCAAAGGAGAAACAGAGGCCACCTCAGAACCCCGCAAGGCAAGAATGGCAGCCCACTGGGCACAGACGGTGGAGACAGCGAGACCCATGACAAAACCATCCCTCAAAAAGTTCAACGCCTGGGCAGGATCACAGTACGAAGAAGACAAACCCCGCTCATGACACCAGGAGTCAAAGTTCTTCCAATGACGCCCGTAAGACTTCAGGGTCAAAGGGCTGCAAGACAACTGGATGCTTCGAGCCACCTCCAGAGAACTACGCTGACCTAACAAATTCAACCTCTCAAGTGCCAAACCCCCAGCCGGAGGCGAAGGAGAGAGGACGGGCTGAGAAGGGGAGCAAGCAGCGGAGACCGGCATAGGGAAAACCGCCAATGGGGACACACCGCCAAACTCTGAAGAATGGAAAACCAGGGCCTCCGCGACCACTCTGGAACCACCAGAAGCACCTCCGCCCGATCCAACCGAATCTTCCTGAAGACCTGAGGAATCAAGGGGAAGGGAGGGAAAGTGAACAGGAGCCCCTGGGACCATGGGATCGAGAAGGCATTGATCGCCCAGGCCAACCATGAGGGAATCAGGCTGCAAAACTGTGGAAGAAGGCCATCTTCTCCGAGGCCATGGAAGGCCAAACCTGGAAATGATCTTCTGAAAAAGAAGAGGAGACAGACTCATGGCCACAGATGAGGGGAACACCCTGCTCAAAGAATCCGCAGGCCCATCCTCCTTCCCCAGAAGATAAACTGCTGAGAGAGTAAAGAGATTCCCCTCGGCCTACAGACCAATCTTCTGGGAAAGGAGAAACAGAGACCAGCAAATCCCCGCCTGTCGGTTGGCGTAGGCCCAAATTACCTGGTTGTCGGTCTGAATGCAGACAGCCCCGGTCTAAAGGAGGGGAGCGAACCAAAGAAGGTCCCGCCAAACCGCCATCAATTCCCGCCAATTTGAGGGCTGGAGAGACTTGAAATGGGACCACCGGCCCTGCATCTTGGAATCCCCCAGAACTGCCCCCACCCCGTGGCACTGGCATCGGTGGCCAGGACCACCGAGGAAGGAGGTAGAAGAAGGTCAAAATACCTGGAGAGATTGTGCGGGCACAATCACCACTGGAGGGACTCCAGAATGGCAGGAGACACTGGAATGAGAGCCTCATAGTCCCAAGAAGCCGGATCCCAGTGGCGCAGAAGGTGATGCAAAAGGGGATACAGATGAAGACGGGCTCAGGGGAGGACATGCAAAGTGGAGGCCATCTCCCCCTGACTCCGCAGCCAGAGCCGGGCTGACACTTGAGACTTGGAGAGCACCCAAGAGAGATGCTGGAACAGAGTCGATTGTCTTTCCAGAGACAGGAACACCAGCCCCAAATACATCCGGAAGAGGGCCTCCAGGAACTTTGGAGACTGGGAGGGCCGAAGGGAGGATTTCCTGTGATTGATGAGGAATCCAGCAGAAGACAGACCTGACAAACATCCTCCGAAGCCTGAGAGAAAGAAGGAGAAACAACCAACCAATCATTATGGTAAGGATAAATTTGAATAACCCTAGAATGGAGAATACCCACCAGGGGGGCCAAGAGCTTCGTAAAAACCCTTGACGCCAATGAAAGACCGAAAAGAAGCACTCTGAACTGGAAGTGCCTGGAGCCCACAGCAATGCGCAGAATCTGCTGATCCTCCAGATGGATGGGAAGTACTAGGTAGGCGTCCAGAAGGTCGAGTGAAGTGAGGAAGCACCCCTGATGCACCAGCTGAAGAATGGACTGCAAAGTCACCATCTTGAAACGGCAATGCAGAATGTGAAGATTCACCCCTTTCAGATCCAAGCTGGTGGTGTCCTTCTTCGAAACCAGAAAAAGGATTGAATAATAACCCATTCAAAAGGATTGAATAGTAACCCAGCCCCCATTCTAGGGGTGAACCTCAAAGACAGCCTGTTTCTCCAAGAGAACCTGAACGCCCTCCAGCAAATCCGCCCGCCTCACGGGATCCCGTGGCAAAGGAGTCTCCTTGAAAACCTGAGCTGGGTGAGATGAGAACTTGATCCGGTAACCGAAGGTCACTGTCTGAACCGCCCAGGCATCGGAAAGACCCTTCCAGCGGTGACAGAAGAAGCAAAGGTGACCCCCAACTGGAAAAGGTGGGTAGTTATTGTTTTGGAGAAGGAGCAGAGGAGGCAAAGGAGGACAGAGACTGGGACTTGTCACCTCCAGGGGCTCCCGGGCCGCGACCCCTGCCTGAAAAGGGCCGGTGAGCATCTCTGGACTGAGGAAAAGCAAAGGCGCGGTGATAACCAAAACCCCTCCCCCAAAAGGGAGGGCGAACAGGAGCAACCAACTTCCTATTCTGAGCCAACTGCTTGACCATATCCTCCAGTTGAGGGCCAAACCCCTTTGAACCTCCAAAAGGCAACTTCATAAGGACAGATTTCTGAGAAGCCTTCACCTTCCTGGTCCACATCCAAATATGGTGACGAGCAACGATGGAAGTCGCAGTAGCTGCACATATATTATCAAAGGAGATGTCCAACAAATAGCGAACCTGGAGCTCCATCAGCGGTTGTTAGTTTCCGGTGCGGGTGCAGCCGCGCTACTTTCTTTCTCTTGTCCGCCCTGCATCAGGGGTTGTTGTGTTGCATTTTGGATGCGATCACACTGTTTTTTTGACAATTTCCTGCCCGCCCTGCTTCATTTGGCGTTGGGGACTGTCAGGTGGCGGCGCGGACCGTCCTTGTGCCCGTCTTTTATGGCTCATTTCTCCTACGGAGCATGTCCGTCTGGGCTGCTTTTCTGTGAGGGCGACTGCCTATACTTATTACATAGTTCAGTCCCTCTGCAGCACGGCGGACAATATCCAGAAACAACGCAGCTGCGAAAGCAAGTTGCAGACACAAGAAAAAAAACAAAAGTAAGGTAAACTTGAAAGACTTCCAGGCTCTGGCTCTTCAGTTGAGTGAGGGGGGATGCTTGCTCTCTGTTGGCCCAGATGTCGCAAACTTGCCTTGGGCTCTGCCCATTGTGAATGTCACAATTGTATTGTGCTCATAAGTATATCATGGTAAAAGTTAATAAAGAAATTTGAGCCTAAACGTTTGTGAAGATCCATCCACAGGAAAAAAAAGTTAAAGGAGTAGAGGAATGGGGAGAACAAATTTTAGCTCATATAGCAAATTTGGCTATATTCTACAGCCCGAACAGTTGAATAGATTGACACCAAATTTGGCATAAAAGAAGAAAGTTACTCAGAAACGTTTTTATGCAAGTCTGTCAGTAATGCTTGAGATATTAGTATTTAAAAGAGTTGCTGAGCGGATTTTAAAGGGATAAAACCTTTGTATATCTCTGCTGTTTAAACTGCAAGTCAGTCTGTCAATCACATCAAAAATTTTATACAGCCTTGAACAGCAAACCCTAACGGTGGCAGACCCCAGGGCACTGGTCATGGTAAACCAGACACATAAAAAATCCACAGTAAACCTGGAAAAAGAGACATTTTCGGCGCACGGCCAACTTGTTAGCACACCAACAGCCATTTCTGAGCCTAACTAGCAAATTTCAGTCACTGTAAAAAAGAAACACAAGCAAAACCAATCACTAAAATAGGTGCATGGATTAGCCTGTAAAGCAGGAGGTAGAGTGCAGGGCTTGACTAAAGGCCAGGCTGTGTGGCCTAACCTCAGTGAGCAGCGGACACAATGCCCAAACCAATGCGCACAGCCGAAGCCATGCACAGTGAATCATAGAAAACACAATTTCATTCACTGAGAAAAACACTTGTTAAATAGTGAGTTATATTTGAGGCTCAAACACGCAAAAAACAGAAATTCACCAGTAGAGGTTAGGGGCAGGAGCAGCTGGTGTTAAAGAGCGTTTGGGGTGTTGCACTGCTATTCATGGTGGAGGTGGAAGGAGGAGCACACCAAGCAGCTTAACATTAAGGACTGCAGAGTGTCTGCAGGTAACCAGTTAAGATTGCCTTATTTTTATAGGGGGGATCAGGCAAGACAAAGTCGGTTCTATTGCACATGTGCCGGGCGAGGGTTAACCCTCGACGTCAAAGCTTGTGCATTGATTTTAGAAGCGGTGGGCATGGCCTGTTTCAGAATCTCTGCATTAGTCTGCCTTAGGGTGTAATTCCTGTGGCTCAGGGCGGAGTCAACAGAGCACCATGCAAGTAAATGGCTTGGAGGAGTAGGCTGGCCTATGATGTCAATGTAGGCGTGGGAGATGCTGAGGCGTCGTTTTGGGGACGAGTCTGGTAGCTCTCTCCAACCAGGAGCAAAGGACTGGACATGTTAAAGAATGGAGAACACATGCATACTAATGCTGCTGACCGACGAGGAACTAATATATATGAAAGCTGCTTGGACAGGAAATCTTCGTAGCCCTCAGCCCCACTCCTTGCAGCTACCAGGTGACCTGTGGTAATTCTTAGCATGGCAGCCTGGCCAAGCCGCCTTTCACCATTGCACAATATAAACGCGTTTTGCAGTTCCTGAGATGCTTGGTAACTGGAACTTTACTATCTGTGCAAAAATAAATGTATTCATGACAGCATCTGGTTTCATTCACATTCAGAACTGACATATTTTAAAGTGCTCGCTGGTATACTTTTAACATGTGGGAGTACTTCATTCTAGTACATCAGTTTATATCACTATATTGAGAGGCATTTATTAAAACTGTTGATAAATGCCTTTCAATATAGTGATATAAACTGATGTACTAAAGTGAAATGCTTCCACATGTTAAAAGCATACAAGAGGCAAATTCTGCCAACACATTTCCATCAAAAACTACTGAACACTAAGGTAACAGGTGCTCCGTCGTGAGGGTGGACTCACATAAACACAACCACACTTCCGAAGAAAACGGAGCGGAGCACTCTGCTGGTTCCCAATACTAAAATTCAGTTCAAGCAGACGCATTTCAGCGTAAATGCCTTTCTCAATGCTTTTTTGAAAAAAGGGTGACAAATCCAAGTGTATAAATACTTCCTGAATGGCTCCCATTGGAGGATAACGAATGGCAACAAAAGAGGACTGCTGCAATCAGTGCTCAGCACCGGCACATAATTGGTTTCCGGTGCTCGGCACCAGCACCTAATTGTCAACACCATTCTTAGAACAGTCTACCACATGGTGGCGCTGCTCGTCTAATTTAGAGATGAGCAGAACAACGGTAGTTTAGGAATACAATATACATTAAAATTGCTTATACCTGCCTCCCCAGCCATTCCTTTAGCTTTAGGGACCTGGAATAATCTGAACTGTCGCATTTAAGTGCGAGAGAGATGGTTAGTAGTTGTTTTGGCAGCGATGACAAGGGCGATGGGTGGTGCAAGCTGCAGTGACCTCCTGGTCAGAGCCCTGGCACTTAATATTTTACAAATTAAGCACTGGCTGCAATCTTGGTAAAGTACTAAATTCTGCGGCGGCTATCACTGTGTGTCTAATCAAAATAACACTCCCAATGGTGGTGCCCAAGTTCTTGATGTCACTTTAATCACAGTTCAAATAACCCATTTAACATTCAAGCTTTAATTCATTCAAGACCCTGGTACACCAATTACGTTGCATACATGTGGCCAATTATTGCAGTCCTCCCACAAATTCCTGCCTAAATGGGCTGGCACTTCTCCCCCAAGGTAGCAATGTCCCTTCAAACACAGTTCGTTCCAATATGCGCCCCTCGTCCAGCCGAAATTGCAAGTCGTATGGTACATACCCCTATGTAGTGGGTGGGGGTGTGGGGTTACTGAGGCCTACAGAAGGGACACAGAATGAAGGGACAGCCACTCTTGTACTCGGTCCGTGCCGTCAGCCACGAGCGCTGACGTTACCCTTTATTTATACCTCCTTGTCCGCGCCCGGCCCAGGAGGGTGAATGTGTTACAAAGTATAGGAAAGGCCGGGTGGCTCACTACATCCCTCCTTATCCATCTTGGTTCAAACAACAAACTAAAACAACAAACTAACAAAATAAATACAACAAAATGAACATTGACAGTCTGTAACGTCTCTCCTCTTCGGGGGTGTCCAGGATCCTTCAACACAGACAGTCTCTCAGCTTTTGGCTTGGTCGGGGATTTTCTCTCAGCTGATACGGTCCTCCTCTTTGGGAAGCACTTGCCACTGGCCTCGAGATGTTCTCAGCCCCCCGTCGGGTTGCCTCTCCTTCTGCTTCACACTCTCCGGCCGGGGTTCCCCAGAAAGTGCGTTCCCCCTCAGCTCCATCGCTCTGCCCACTTTCTTGTTGCTCCGGCTCCCGGTCCTCCTGACCGCAGGGGCGGGTAGCACCAGCTTTTTAAACCACGACACGTTCCTTGCTATCCGCCTCTCTCCTCTTTGCGCCGTCACCATTGTTCCTTGCACCTCCACCACCTCCCATGGCTCCGACTCGAAAGGAGTCCTGAATTTCGATCCTGGGTGTCTGTCCTTTACAATCACCTGATCTCCTCTCTGGAGTTTGACAGTCCGAGCTCTTCTCTTTCTACTGGCCTGGTCATTGGTAGCTGTTCTCTTGGCTTGTACTGCCTCTCCATCCATGGTCCCTGGCTCCCATTCTTCGCTCACCGGTACGACGTCTCTTACTGCTCGCCTCATGATTAAATCACTCAGGGCACACCCGGTGGTGCTGTGTGGTGTTTGCCTGTATGCTCTCAGAAAGCAATACAGACACGCCTCAAGATCCTCTCGTTGATCCACTCCAATTCTGAGGGCCTTGTTAATTGTCCTCATGAGTCGCTCCACATCGCCGTTGGCTTGGGGCCATTGGGGAGTTATTTTCCGGTGGTCGATATTGTGGTGCTCCAGATACTCCTTGAACTCTTGTCCATGGAAGGGTGGCCCATTGTCTGTTCGTACCACTTCCGGCATCCCCAGTAGTGCAAACGTTTTTTCCAAGGCCGGCTTGACGTTTTCAAAGGCAGTTGACCGTACTATCTCCACAACCGGAAATTTCGAATAACTGTCCAGCAGGACCAAGGTTGATCTCCCGTCCGGGAAGCTTCCAAAGTCTATGCTGATGGAGGCCCAAGGCTTCGTTGATGGCTGCTCCGTGATTATTGGGGGAGCTGCTGCGTCACCTCCAGTAATCTGACACTCGTGACAGCTTCTCACTTTCTCCTCGACCATACGATCCATCCCTGGGAACCATACTTTGGTACGCAGAGGTGCTTTGGTTTTTTGATCCCCTGGTGCCCTTGGTGAGCCAGGTCAATCGTTCGCCTCCACAGCCTTGACAATTTTTGTTCCTCGGAGTATGATCCCCTTGCTGCTCTCGCTGAGTTCATCTCGGCATCTCCATACTCCCATTCGAGCCTCTCTGACTTCATCCGTCCTCCTGCTCACTCCATCCCAAAAATTCCTCTAAGCATGACTTTGCAACGTCTCATTCACCGCCACTAGACATTCATCTTCGTTGGTGGCCACCCGGATTTCTTCAAGCGACAGGGCTGTGGGACAGGACGCCCCCGTGACGTGCTTGACGAACGACTCTGCCCCCTCATCCACCTCGGTCGGCTGGCTCGGGTTGATGGCCAGGGGGTGTTGCGACAGGTAGTTCGCCGGATTGTTGGCTCCAGGGCGATATATCACCTCAAAGTTGTAATGTTGGATCTGTACCGCCCACCTCTCGATCCTCGGGGGCCCACTTCTCGCCATCCCTGTGAACAGTGGGACCAATAGTTTGTGGTCTGTCACAACTTTGAATCTGTGCCCACACAGATATATGTCAAAGTGCTGACACGCCCACCTTATCGCCAGCGCCTCCCTCTCAATCTGGGCATATCGAGTCTCCACTGCTGTTAACGCCCTGCTGGCATATGCAATGGGCAGCCATTCTTCCTCACCATCTCGCTGAAGGAGTACCTCCCCTAGGCCAACCGGGCTCGCATTTACCACCAGTTCAGTGGGGTACCCAGGTTTGAAATACGCCACTGTTGCTCCCTGCATCAGTGCTCCTTTGATGTCCTGAAACGCTTTCGCTGCCTCCCCCGTCCATTGCCACTTCACGTCCTTCTTGGTGAGCGCCCTCAGCGGCTCCGAAATTGTGGCCAGGTGGGGAATAAAACGGCCACAATAATTCGCCATCCCGAGGAAGCTTCTCATATCGGATTGATTCTGGGGAGTTGTTGCCGCTCTGATCGCTTCCACTTTTGCCGGGTCCACCTGTAATCCGTTCTTCGAGAACCGGTAGCCGAAGAACTCTACTTCGTTGGCATAGAACTGGCACTTCTCTCTGTGTAGCGTTAGTCCTTGATCAACTAGCCGTTGGAGGATGGCTCTCAAACGTTCATGGTGCTCTACGAGGGACTTGGAGAAGATCAGCACATCATCGCTCACATTTATCACCCCCATCAGACCTGACAGGGCTCCTCAAATCGCATCCTGAAAGACCTCCGCCGCGGATGACACCCCGAAGCTGAGCCGCTTAAATCTCCGCAATCCTACATGCGTGGAAAATGTAGTGATGTAGCGGCTGGACTCATCAAGCAGCAACTGGTGATATCCGGAATTGAGGTCGACTTTGGAGAACCACTGTGCTCCGTTGATATCTGCCACTATCTCGTCTATTGTAAGAGTGATGTGCCGTTCTCCTATGATGGCGGTGTTTGGCAGGCGCATGTCCACACACAGTCTTATGGCACCCGGTTGTTTTGGTTTTGGAGTAATCACGAGCGGTGACACCCACGGGGTGGGCCCCAACACCTTCTCAATTACTCCTGCCTTTCCAGCTTTTCCAACTCTGCCTCCACCAGCGGCCGCAGGTGAAACGGCACTCTCCGGTGTCTCAGTGCCACTGGCTTGATAGTTTTGTCTATGTGCAGCTTCACCGTGACCCCTTTTAGACACCCCAATCCTTCGAAGAGACTGGGAAACTCTGCCATGATCTTGTCTGCGTGAGATTGATGTATTTGTCGTGCAAACATTACTAGTCCCAAATCCTCCACAGAGTGGCAACCTATTAAGGTCCCCGCACTGTCTTTAGTCACGTGGAACCGGGTTGTAGCTGATCGGTCTCCATGAGTGACTTCCACTTCGATCATTCCTTGCAGCGGAATGGGGGTGTCTCCCCTGTAGGTGAAAATCTTAGCTCTCGTGCTTTGAAGCGGTGGTTTGGGCGTGAGCAGTTCATACTGTTCGGCATCGAGAATGTTCACTGAGGCCCCAGTGTCTATCACCGCCGTGACTCTACTGTATCCTATTCCAATCTGACACATTGGTGGCGGTCTTTTCCTGGAGGTGGTCCTGCCTGTGTATGATATTACAAATACTTCGTCATCCTCCTTTATTCTCATGTTTTGGAACCGGCCTTCCACCTCCTCCACGACATCCGTCGCATCGACCGTCTGCTTGGGTGCTCCAAACTTCTTTGCTTTATTGCCTTGCGCCAGCGCTCTTGTCGCACTCTTGCACACCTTAGCGAAATGTCCAAAGTTTCCACACTTCAGACACGCTTTTCCTTGAGCGGGACACCCTCTCGGCGGATGGCTTTCCAGACCGCAGTTGCCACATCCTCGACTTCCTGTGCGTCCTGTTGCGCCTCCTCTTCCTCTGCCGGGCCCTTTCCTAATGGCGTCCACCCTCTCTTCCTTGACCACGGCTGCATGTCCCTGCGCTCCACCTGTTGATCTTCTCGCCATTGACGACTCCATTTCTCCTGCACGTGCATCTGCCAGTGCATGAGATCTTCCTAGGACTAAGATGTCATCCAGAGATATTCCCGGCTGTCGCAGGATGAGTTTCCGCAGGTCCGACGACTTGCAGCCCTGGATAAGCTGAGCCCTGATCTCTAGCGGCTTGTCGATGCCAGTGCACGAACTGGCCAGCTTGGGCAGCCGCGCGAAAATCATATCAACAGACTCCTCCTCTCTTTGCTTTGCTTGGCGCAATTTAAAGTGCTCAAAGTCGGGGTTAACTTGCGGGTCGAAGTAACAGTCTAATGCCCTCACCGCTTTATCGTAGTCATTCCTGTCACCAGTGTCTGGCAGGTCAAGAAACAGTTCGTATAGTTCATCCCCGCCGATGTGTAGCATGGTGGACCTCTTGACGGCGCTATTCGTTTCTCTCTCCGCTATGAAATAGTTCTCTAATTGACCAATTCACTTGCGCAATCTCGGTGCCGCTGTAGCTGGATCCGACAGTTGGCTGAACGGCGGTAGCGCATTCAATGTGGTGCGTGGGCATTGTTCAGCCGCCGCTTGATCACCTCCCTCTGCTTGTAGTGACATCTGGTGTGGGTGTAGCCAGCAGTGTCCCCTGTGCTGTCTTGGTTGCGTTGGTTATGTCTCCCTTTTGCTGTGCCTCTTTGTTTTCTTATCCCCCAGCTCCCCTGCAGGCCTCTTCCAGCACCCAGGGGTCCTTGCTCTCACTAGTGGCCTGATTGCACCTCTGCCCCGTCGCGTAGCCTGCAGTCCGCCTTCCTGCCACAGCTGGTGGGCCTGCATTTTCCTTTTATCATTTATTATTTTTTTTTATGTTGATGGCCTCGCTCCTCCACGCTGAGCGCGGAGGCCGGCCGCACCACTCTCGCAGCACAGTCCGCGGCGCTCTCAGGCTGTGCCTCACCCCCGCACGTGCCCGCTGCTCTCCGTACCTGCGGTGCGAGCGCACACCCGCTCTCAGCCCACAAGCCCGCTCAGCTTCACCGCGGCGACGACCGCTCGACCAATGACGATCTCCACTTGCAGACAGGCTCTCCGGTGCTCCTTCCGCACTCGGCGTAGTGCGCACCAGGCCACTCGCCGGTCCGGATGTCACCAGCAAAACGCAGCGTGCCGCACCGCACCAGATACACGGTACGCGCCACTGCACACACATTGGCGGTCATTCCACCTCGTCGCCAGTGTAGTGGGTGGGCGTGTGGGGTTACTGAGGCCTACAGAAGGGACACAGAAAGAAGGGACGGCCACACTTGTACTTGGTCCGTGCCGTCAGCCACGAGCACTGACATCACCCTTTATTTATACCTCCTGGTCCGCGCCGGCCCAGGAGGTTGAATGTGTTACAAAGTATAGGAAAGGCCGGGTGGCTCACTACACCATAGACTCTAGTCAAATGACACTTTGCCCATCCATCTGATATCATCTCAACTTGCGTCAGGTGTGCCTCCCAGTGTGGCTGTGGCGGTTTAGGCAGTTACCATTTCCACCACTTTTCCACTAAAAACTGCCAAACACCGAGGGGTGCTTTTCTCGTGAGGGTGAACTCACATAAACACAACCACACTTCAGAAGAAAACGAAGCGGAGCACTCTGCGGGTTCTGAATACTGAAATTCACTTCAAGCAGACGTGTTTCAGCATAAGTGCCTTTCTCAATGTTTTTTTTTTTTTTTTTAAAGGGTGACAAATGCAAGTGTATAAATACTTCCTGAATAGCTCCCATTGGAGGATAATGAATGGCAACAAAAGAGAACTGTTGCAATCTTGGTAAAGTATTAAATTCTGCTGTGGCCATCTCTGCGTGTCTAATCAAAATAACACTCCCAATGGTGGTGCCCTCGTACTTTATATCACTTTAATCACAGTTCAAGTAACCCAATATAACATTCAACCTTTAATGGGTTCAAGACGCTGGTACATCATTTTCATTGGATACGTGTGGCCAGTTATTGCAGTCCTGCCACAAAGTCCTGCCCAAATGGGCTGCCACTTCTCCCCCAAGGGAGCGTTGTACTTTCAAACACAGTTTGTTCCAATCTGACCCCCTCGTCCAGCCGTCAAGTCACATAGTATCTTTTTTGACAACTGTTGCATAGAAGGTTCTTAGTAGATTCTTGATTAATATGTGATGTATTTCTTATGAGAGTTTCAGTGTTTGCAAACAGTGTGGTATAGAATAAACACTGTTTACAGTACTCAGTTCTCTACGGATATCAACTTCATTTCTTAATGTTGGTTTGGTGTGTATCAGGGGTTTGATGCAGATAAAAACTCCATAGTAGGGCATTTGTTTTGGAAGTGGCATTGACTATTTTGGTTTTCTTTGAACAGTTGTATACAGATTAAACTCCGTACGCAATGAGGGCTTCCCATATATCTGTGGTTGCTTGTTAATGTGAACTATACTACGTGTAAATCCATAGCAATTTATACAGCAATATGCGGGAAACTGAAGCTTGGATGATGTCATCAGTGATATCATCAATTATGTCATCTGAGATGTCACCAGTAATGTCATCAGTGGCGGCTCCTCCGCTATGGCGGAGGATCGCCGCTCCACGGCTTTTGAGTAGTGCAAAGTAAAGGAAATATAAAATGATAATAACTTTGAGTTATTATCATTTTATGTTTCCTTTGTGGGCCTGCGGGTGGGCGGGGCTGCTCTGCTCTCGGAGCAGGGCAGGGGAGGAGTGGTTTGCCCACTCCCAAGTGCACAATGACTGTTTGGTTGGCCCTCTCTGGCTGCCCAAAACAGTCATGCGCACTTTCCCTGTTCTCCATGCAGGCTGCATTACAGCCTTGGTTGGAGAACATGCCCAGGCCCCCATTACCTTGAGCATCGAACCAGGACGCTCAAAACCAATCACAATGCTGCATTGCAGCGTTGTGATTGGTCAGGGCAGCCTGGCTGTTCTTCCTGGCTTCCTGCTCTCCTCCAGTCCCACGAGGAGAGCAGGAGCAGAGACACGGGACCCGTCGGCAAGGTCAGTGTATATATATATATTTTTTTTTTGCATTGCGCCCCTCATGAGGCCCCCCTCCCCGGCCCGATTCTGGACCCAGGGACCCCATCCCTCAGGGCCCCGGCCCCATTTCAAAGGGGGAGGCCACCCTCCCCAGGCTGATTATGGCCCGAGACCCCATCCCCCAGAGCCCGTAGCTGAAATCAGGGTGAGGGGGCACACGGCCCCCCTCCCTGGGCTGACTTTGGCCCTGGAGACTCCATCCCCTGGGTCCCAGCATTATAACTAGGGGAAGGGGGGCAAGCAGCCCCCTTGCCCTGCCCGATTTCGGCCATGGGGACCCCATTCCCCGGGCCCAGCGAAGTAACAGAGGCCACGTGGGGAGCCCCGCTGACCCGCCAGCTCCCCGCCTCCTGCGGGAGCCGGCATTGCTACTTCCTGGCGGGAGCAGTAATAATGCTGCACCCTCTGGGCTGGAGCAATATTTGGATCTGTTTCCCTGACTTGGTGTTTGCTCTTGCTTGGCGGGAGATTTAAAAATGCTCCTGCCAAGGGAGAGCAAACATAGGTTTTCCTGCCAACACCATTGTGGGCAGTGAAACCGCTATGTCTCGGGGTAGGCACTCGGGACATAACTGCTGAGCTGGCCCCGGGTGTGGGCTCCCTGCGGCCATTAGTGAGTCAGGTGGGGGGCACATGGCCCCCCTTCACCTGTGCTGCAGAGGTGGGTGCCCCAGGACCTTTTCAGACTTGGGGAGAGGAGCCCCGCCCCCTCCCCTTTTTATGCATTTTCGGCCCCTGGCTGGGCTCCCCGGGGACCTTTTAGGCTTGGGGAGGGGGTTATCACTGCCCCCTTCCCCATTTGGCTGCATTGTTTGCCTCAGGGTGGGCTCCCTGAGGCCTTTAGGGGCACAGGGAGGAGGACAAAGCAGTCCATCCAATCTTGTTCCTTAAGAAGTCCTCTCAGAAAATGGTTATACTTCACGCGTAGGTGCCTGAGCCACGTGTAGTATGGCCACCACTGGGCCTGCATGGGAAGAAGGTTCATCCCCTGGAGCTGTCATACCAGCTAGCTAGTCTTTTGGACCCAAAGCATCTCTGGAAACCTTGAATGAAGGATAAGAAAACATGCAGAGCTGCCTGTGAGGAGTGATGGCATTTTATATGTTAATTAAGAGTGTGAAGCTGCCAAACAGAAGTGACCAGCTAAATGAAATAAATCGATGCCCAGTTTCACCTGCCTTTCAGGCCTGGGGCCAGCAGCCACTCCCATCATTGGGGCTGGTACCTGGCCTCTGCTGATAGCATATATGTTTTGCAGTGGCTAGGGCAGAGACTAACAGTTTTTAACCACCATGCATTTACCATTTGAATAAAGCATAGCACATGGACTAATGTAATGGTTTTTAAATCACTTATCACTCCCCCACGGCCATCACTTACATTTAGAAGTGCATCCCTGTCTCCAGGTGTATGCCCGCCCTCTATCAAACCAAGTTTTTAGAGGGCGAGGAGAGCCGATGATGAAGCATGACACCGGGCGGTGTGTGAGGCCAGTCCGTAACTTTTTATGAGATGCCCCCACTGGTAGTGCATCTCTATAGAACTCCGTAGATAAACATAGGAATTGATTCAAGGGGCAGCCCACTTTTGTGTATTCATGAGATAGTGGAGGCTGGCTCGCCCTTTGGCCCCGTGCCTCTGGTTCCCACCCTCAGCAACATTGCTGGGGTTAGTGTGTATGGACTGTTGTGCAGCTTTCGAGCTGTGGGAACGTACTGGGGCTCTACACGTGGTCACAAAGGACCAGAGGGTCAGGTTAAGCCTTTACCGACCCTCGCAAATTACGCTAAAAACAGGTGGGCTAAGACAACATCTCACCCGGTCTAATCACCCTGATATTTCGACCATAGAGACTGAACTGGCTTTCGATGAAAGCACATATGCAGACATACTGAGGACCCCATCAATTCTGGCGGAGGCGGTAGTCTCACAAACTATCAAGAACTCAGATGAATGGGAGGCTTTATCAGCAAAGAAGAAAGAACAAATCCGCACGGCTCTACATGGAGCATTTATGACGGAATATTTGAGAAAGAACACGGCACCACGGGGACTCGTGGTCACAAATGAACCCCGGCTGTTCCTAAATAACAAGGAATTTAGGATTAATTGGTCGAGCATAGCATGGAAATGCACCAAGGACTGGCTGGTGTTGATCATCAGCACAGCCAGACAACTAGCAGATGTTCTGCTAGTTGAGATACAGCAGAGTGAGAGTAATTTGAAAACATCAGTTCACATTACCGTCTTCAAAAAAAGCTTGAAGAGATAAACAGTGACCAGTCAGCATACAGGGAATATCTTACCCAATCTAAAATAACCAAACTACAGAAGGATGTCCAGAAGTTCAAGCGGGAGACGGTGTACCCCTACACAACGGACGAATACTATGACAAACCCCAACAAACACCTGCACCTAGACGTCAGCCACGCTTCAGACCTACACCTCAAAACTGGACTTACAGCTCAGGGGAAAAGAGAAGCGACAGCAGCAGCGATGAGAGCACAGGAGGGCAGCAGACACGGAGATACCGGAACCCTAACTTACCAATGTTTGCGCCACCGATGCAGCCATTCGGCTTCTGGCCACAGCAATTTTACCCCCCAGGGTTCGGGCCCCACCAAGGACAGCAGCCTTTTTTATTCCAAGGCCGAGGCAGAGGAAGAGGCAGACAGAAACCGAGGAGGACAACGAGGATCCAATGGGAAGACGAAGCGTCAACCAGCGGCGCAGTGACACGGAGCAGGGGCAGAGGCTCAACAATAACAACGACCAGGGAATAACCAATGTTGTAAACCTGAGTACGCATAACCTCAGCATAGAAGAAGAAGCGGTTCTAGCGAAGGGCTTGGGTTTTGTCCCCACCCCAAATAACGACCCTTTCTTCCTCAACACTGAATTAGCTCAGTTCTTCAGAAAGATCAAGCTGAAAGATTGTTTTGGCGAAAACGAAACACTGGACAGTGACCGGACCAGCACTGGACTACGGAAGAAGTCCACTTTCTCTCCCCGAACCAGAACATATCCTGCAATGTCCTGGCATTTGAACAAGCGGTCCTCACAGAAGTGGAAAGAATCGACTTCAACAATATGAGGGGATTCCAGAATATGACCAAAGGAGAGAGAACGGCTCTGGAGCAATTGAAGAACAACCATGACATAATCATCAAACCGGCAGATAAGGGGGTGCCATAGTCCTGATGGACTATACTATGTACAAAGAGGAATGCTTACGCCTGCTATCCGACACCTCGAGCTATGAGGTACACCAGGAAGATCCAACACCCCGCATCATGACCAGCATCAAGAACATGGTCAACCAAGCAGAAACCCAGGACTGGATTACCAAGCATGAGGCTGAGTTTTTAGTGAATTTGGAACCAAGGACTCCTAGGTTCTATACCCTTCCTAAAATTCACAAAAACAAAACACCCCCACCGGGCAGACCGATAGTGTCGGGTATTGGGTCAGCTCTGGAACCACTTTCCCAGTTCTGCGACTGGTTCTTGAAGCCGATTGTACAGAAATCTCGATCTTACCTTAGAGACACCAAAGATGTACTTTGCCATCTTCGAGACCTGGACATAGATGCAAGCGAAGACATGTTCATAACCATGGACATTGAAGCGCTCTATACGAGCATCCCCCAGAGGCGTACTCTGGAGGTGGTGGAACAGATTCTACTGGACCAGGATTGGACATATGTGACACCCACGCATTTCATCATGGAGTGTGCGGAACTAGCACTTACGGAGAATTTCTTCGAGTTTGAGGACACCCTGTACCATCAAGTGGGCGGCACATCCATGGGCAGCACCTTCGCGCCCGAGCATGGCGTGTCTGTACGTACACCGCTTTGAGGAGGACCACATCTTTAACCCCTCGAACCCCTTCACACCTCGAATGAAGACATGGAAACGGTACATAGATGACATTTTTGTCATCTGGCGAGGTACCAAGGATGAGGCAACACGCTTCGTGGAGTGGGTCAACGGCATTGACCCCCACCTCAGGTTCACACATACCATCGACAAAAATCAGGCTGTTTTCTTGGATCTGGATATAACCTTAACATCAGAAGGAATATCCACAAAAGTCCACACTAAACCAACAGACAAGAACAGTTTATTAATGTATGACAGCTACCACCCGAGGGCCCTCCGTGAGAACCTTCCTGTAGGCCAATTCCTGAGGATTCGAAGGAACTGTTCTGAGATAGATACATTCCAGATACAGGCAGAACAACTAGAGACAAAACTCCTGGAGAGACATTACCCCAAGAAGATGGTTAAACGGGCAAGGAAAAGGGCGAGGAATAATAACTGGGATGCCCTTTTGGAGACAACACATAAAGAAAAAAAAGACAGCCTGGTCTGCGTTACAACATACACGCCCGTGTCGAACAGAATCCAGAATATTAAAAAGAAAAAATGGGCCATCTTAAACAGCAGGAACAAGAAGTGGGAACCCCCACTAATCGCATACAAACGGAGTAGGAACTTGAGGGACACCTTGGTACACTCCAAAACTCCCAATGATCAAATTGAGAATCAGATGACTCTGTGGAGCCAACCGAGACCAACAGGCCACTACCCATGCGGCAACTGTGTGTGCTGCCGGCTGACCACCACAACAAAAGAAGTCAACATAGGTACAGAGAGACCCTGGAAGCTAAAACATTTCAGCAACTTCAATACAGAAGGTGTGGTGTACCTCCTATCCTGTCCATGTAACCTGAAGTATGTCGGGATGACCACCAGGAAGGTGAAGACGCGGATCAGCGAACACCGGAGTACGATTAGGTGCAGGAAGACCAACACCAAACTGACGAAACATTTCACGGAGAAAGGCCACAACGACCTGGACCTCAGATGGGTGGTGCTTGAGGTTATGAATAAACAAAAGACTGATATCTCTAGACAACTCCATATCCGAGAACAGCGCTGGGTATACAGGCTTCGCAGCGATGATAAAGGCTTAAATGATGAGATACCATGGCTGCAACTTGCAAAATAGAAAATGTATAGAATTGACCATGCACACCTTCTTTAGTCAACAACCAACTCCAAGAAAGCTGGCCTAATAGAGTAGGGACTATTCTCTACTGCTACCCCTCTACTTTATTTTAAGTAGTTCACTAAGAGTGGGGCCATTGTTATGCTCGCAAATTCAAACAGATCAAGCTGGCATGGGGAACACATTGGTTTGTGTAAACCTATGTTATCAAACATAGATACCAGCTGTAGCAATTACCACCACTGACTATCATTAGTGTGTACTTCACACATATAACAAGTGAGGTACCATTGGCCCGTAATCCCATTATGAACAGAGTAATGTTGCTTTATTTTTCTCACAGTGTTTAGAACTCTTGGGGTATCCCCTCACTTTACGGGGATCTCGAGCGGCCCCTGCTGTAATCCACGCTGGTAGTTATCAGTGCGCAAGCATAGGAGCCATAGCAGGGCAAGCGTCTCACGGAATACACCTAGGCGCATGCGCGGTAGCGGGTTTCCCACTACTTCAGCGCATGCTCAAATACCGGGAGACTGATCAAACCCGGTAATGAACATGGGCGTCCTCACAAACATGGGAGCTAATGACCTCGTAACTGCATTTGTTTTCCCGCAGGAAGGGGAAGGACCATAACATCGGTATCGGCGCCGTTTGACCAATGCCGAACGTAACCTTTTTTGAATACACACCCTCTACCAGGCGGTCAGGCTCACGCAAGAGGGACACAGGAAACAAACCTCACAAGCCCATTTTTAACTATCTAAAATGGCCTTGATAGTGTTGGAGGCATGTTTTGACCAATGCCGAACGAAACCTTCATTGAATACACACCCTCAACCAGGCGGTCAGGCTCACGCAAGAGGGACTCTCAATCCAAAAGGAGCTACAGAGGGAAAAAATTCACAGGTCGCCCTCCTCTCAACATATCATTAAATCAAAAAGACCTGTTCATGTAAGGCTCCTCTTCTTGAGGTATACGTATAAGTGGAGGCAGGGATTCCTTCACTATTTATCTATCTATCACTCCTCACTTAAATTAGAGGTAGTGTCCTACCACTTTACTGCCTAATTTTTCTAAAATCAATCTTTTTGCGACTGACAGTCAAAAAACCACATACCCCTCTATACATAGGGGTGTATCTTAATTGGTATGAGAAATACACAGGTTGCACCTATCTAGATGTTGCCTTTAACAAAAAAATGTGAAAGGACAAGATGGCACCTCACGTGCGCACCACCAGTCGAGCTTGCTGATTGGTACTCACCAGCTATGCTCACTTTTCTCATCATTGGCCACCATCTTGCCCAAATAATGTGTGTCCCCAAAATTAGTGCCAAAAATTATAGTGCCAGTTGTAATGTGTATTTCACAATTACCACCAAAACATGACCCCGTGAAAATAAAATTGAGATAAGTAGCACAGTCACCAACTTTTATTCTTCACTTGTGCACTTATTCAAATTTTAAAACCAGCTGCTTTACGCAGACCTTTGCCGCAGACATTTGCCAACATGTTTCATTGCCCCTATTACTTCAAGGCAATTTCGTCAGGGCTGGGTCATCAATCACTAATTTTGGACACTGGTAACTTGGTATATAATAACTGTCAGAAGCAAAAAGAAAATGGCCCAGTTATTAAAAACATTCACTCTTCAATGATTCAAATACACATCATTATGACATATTGCAAATCTCATTACCATGTGGGAGCCTATGTCATTCGTACCAGCTCTCCACTCCGTCAACTTGAGGAGACTTCCAGTCGTGAATCCCTTTCTTTAGGCGTGCACTCAATTGTAGTGCCAATTTCTAAACATCAAGAAACAACTGATAAACATCTCGTTTCCCATATAACCGCAACTCGAACACCTCAATCATCCTGCATTGGACAGTGATTACCCCATCGTAGCCTCATTACTCTTCTCAATAGCCTACTGTGCTTTATAAAACTGGCCTCTCGTATTTCATTCATCAGCCTACTTGCAGCTTCTCAACGTGCACTTAGCACCCTCTTTTTCATTTCCATGGAACGCGTTATGTCAAAGTCTCACTCCCGATACCGGGTAACTCTACCGGGTCACTCTTAACACCCTTCTCTTTCATTTTCACGGAGCGCGTTATATTAAACTCTCGCTCCCGAAACCAGGATCACTCTAATTCTGAAGCCTCCAACTCCGCCTGCTATCTTTTAAAGTAGTTAACTTACTCTGAGCCCCTCATTGCGCGCATAACCCCCTTACCGCCTTTTTCTCCACGGAGCGCTTTGAATCCACCCTCGCTCCCGAAGCCGAGTCGCAGAGGTTTAAAACCTCCCGCTCCGCCTCGCATCACGTCGCTGCACCGACGTGATCATCACGTGGCAGGGGCCGGCAGTACACGTCACATGACTTAGGCATCGACTATGGCGGCCATCTTAGACTACCCATAATCAACCTACAACTCTATTGTGATACATCATCACAGAGAGCTGCAAAGGGGTGGTCTCTTCCATTTTCAATTAAAACACATCCTCATATTATTATTAACTCTCAATGGTTTTTAAAGTTAATAAAACATCATGAACTTTACTTTCTTTCTTAAGCTATTTCTTCAGTGCCTTTTTTCTTTTTTTCAACAACATGTTCTCTCAAGAACCTTTATTGTTCCACAATGTTTATAACACACACAATCATCTTTTATGTAGTAAGGCTCAAATACTGGGAACTTTTGAAAGAACTCACCCTCTCGGATACCAATAGATACAAACAACGCTTTCAGGAGTGAATCATCTATGGTGTTTAGTTTCTGACTTTATTCCATTCAATAAAGTCGTTTAACCCAATCTGGTCACATTTCTCTTGAAAAATCCAGCGCGCCTCTTTAGTGGCAAGGACCCTATCTATACTATATGGGTCCCCCTACTTTTTCTAGCACCACCCATGTGAAGGAATGCTTATGTTCATTGCAGTGTTGTACTAGTTTAGTTGACAATTTTCCGGATTTTATAGTACTCAAATGTTCCTGTATTCTCACTTTGATTTTCCGTGTGGTGAGCCCTATATAATGCAGTCCACACTGACATGTCAACCTATATACGACATTCATCGTATTGCAGTTACTGAACTGGTTCAGATGCCATGTTCTTCCAGATTGCAAAACCACCTCCAGCGTCTTTCTTGTAAGATTGCATACTGAACATGTCCCGCAAGGGTAATGTCCCGGGGGAACCGTAGTCTCTTTCTGTAATGGTTTAGAACGGGAATGTACCAATTTGTCCTTAAGATTGCTGGACCGTCTAAAAGCAAACCTTGGGGGTGGCATTTTGAAGTCAGTCGTAGACAGTAAAGTCCAGTGTTTCCTTATTGATTGTCTAATTTGGGTTGCCAATGGATCAAAGGTCATAACAACTGGTAAACAGTCGTCCTTCTCCCTTACATTCTTTTCCAAAAGAGCACTACGTGGGGTATTAAGCGCTCTTTTTCTTGCTTGATTCACAATTTTGCGAGGGTAACTTCTCTGCCTCAATTTTTCACATAATCCTTCTGACTGTTCTAGATAGGATGCCGTGCTGGAGCAATTTCTGCGATACCGCAGAAACTGCCCCACCGGCAAATTATCACGTAAGGCCCTCAGGTGGCATGAATGGTAGTGCAAGAGGGAGTTTTTGTCAGTTATTTTTTGATGTACCCCTGTACACAATGTATCATTCTCCACCATAATGTTCAAGTCCAAGTATACAACCTTTTGGTTACTATATGTCCAAGTAAACCGGAGGCTTGTATCTTGGCCATTCAGCCAATTGAGAAATTCGAGCAGAGACTCCTCTCTACCCACCCAAATGCATAGCACATCGTCTATATACCTCTTCCAGAGGCGGATGTTCCTCTGGAAGGGGTTAGACTGATGATAAACGCAATTCTCCTCGAACTGGCCTACATATATACAAGCCAGACTGGGCGCAAATGTTGCGCCCATAGAGCGTACCTGTAGTTTGTAAATACAGGTCATCTTTATAACGGAAATAATTGCGAGTTAGTGCCAGTTCAATGCATTGAAGAACAAAAGATTGTAGTGTGTCATAGAACCACTCCTGTTCCTTCAAGGCACGCGCTGCTGCCACCAGCGCGGCATCTTGAGGTATACAGGTATACAATGACTCTATGTCAATTGTAACCAAGAGTTCACAAGAAGAGTCAAAGTGGGTATCTTCCAGCACATTTAAGACATCTGTGGTGTCCTCAATAAAAGATCTTTGATTCACCACAGATTCTCTGAGAAAGAAGTCCGAGAACTGGGAAAGCGGTTCTAAAACCGACTGAATCCCAGACACTATGGGACGACCTGGGGAGGACGCTGCGGTTTATGAATTTTAGGCAGGATATAGAATGCCGGTGTTCTTGGTTTATTATTAATCAGAAACTCGGCTTCTTTTGTTGTAATCCATCTTTTTTCTTTGGCTATTCCTACCATTTCTTTGATCAGGTCTTGAAGTTCATTACCTGGGTCACGCACCAATGGTTGGTAATTATTGCGAGCACCCAGAAGTCTCAAGACCTCAGCATCATAGTCCACAGTATTCATAACAACCACTGCCCCGCCCTTATCGGCAGATTTTATAGTGAGCAAGTGGTTATTCTGTAGACTCTTAACTGGAGTGGTTCTATGACACACCACAATCTTTTGTTCTTCAATGCATTGAACTGGCACTAACTCGCAATTATTTCCGTTATAAAGATGACCTGTATTTACAAACTACAGGTACGTCTATGGGCGCAACATTTGCGCCCAGTCTGGCTTGTATATATGTAGGCCAGTTTGAGGAGAATTGCGTTTATCATCAGTCTAACCCCTTCCAGAGGAACATCCGCCTCTGGAAGAGGTATATAGACGATGTGCTATGCATTTGGGTGGGTAGAGAGGAGTCTCTGCTCGAATTTCTCAATTGGCTGAATGGCCAAGATACAAGCCTCCGGTTTACTTGGACATATAGTAACCAAAAGGTTGTATACTTGGACTTGGACATTATGGTGGAGAATGATACATTGTGTACAGGGGTACATCAAAAAATAACTGACAAAAACTCCCTCTTGCACTACCATTCATGCCACCCGAGGGCCTTACGTGATAATTTGCCGGTGGGGCAGTTTCTGCGGTATCGCAGAAATTGCTCCAGCACGGCATCCTATCTAGAACAGTCAGAAGGATTATGTGAAAAATTGAGGCAGAGAAGTTACCCTCGCAAAATTGTGAATCAAGCAAGAAAAAGAGCGCTTAATACCCCACGTAGTGCTCTTTTGGAAAAGAATGTAAGGGAGAAGGACGACTGTTTACCAGTTGTTATGACCTTTGATCCATTGGCAACCCAGATTAGACAATCAATAAGGAAACACTGGACTTTACTGTCTACGACTGACTTCAAAATGCCACCCCCAAGGTTTGCTTTTAGACGGTCCAGCAATCTTAAGGACAAATTGGTACATTCCCGTTCTAAACCATTACAGAAAGAGACTACGGTTCCCCGGGACATTACCCTTGCGGGACATGTTCAGTATGCAATCTTACAAGAAAGACGCTGGAGGTGGTTTTGCAATCTGGAAGAACATGGCATCTGAACCAGTTCAGTAACTGCAATACGATGAATGTCGTATATAGGTTGACATGTCAGTGTGGACTGCATTATATAGGGCTCACCACACGGAAAATCAAAGTGAGAATACAGGAACATTTGAGTACTATAAAATCCGGAAAATTGTCAACTAAACTAGTACAACACTGCAATGAACATAAGCATTCCTTCACATGGGTGGTGCTAGAAAAAGTAGGGGGACCCATATAGTATAGATAGGGTCCTTGCCACTAAAGAGGCGCGCTGGATTTTTCAAGAGAAATGTGACCAGATTGGGTTAAACGACTTTATTGAATGGAATAAAGTCAGAAACTAAACACCATAGATGATTCACTCCTGAAAGCGTTGTTTGTATCTATTGGTATCCGAGAGGGTGAGTTCTTTCAAAAGTTCCCAGTATTTGAGCCTTACTACATAAAAGATGATTGTGTGTGTTATAAACATTGTGGAACAATAAAGGTTCTTGAGAGAACATGTTGTTGAAAAAAAGAAAAAAGCACTGAAGAAATAGCTTAAGAAAGAAAGTAAAGTTCATGATGTTTTATTAACTTTAAAAACCATCGAGAGTTAATAATAATATGAGGATGTGTTTTAATTGAAAATGGAAGAGACCACCCCTTTGCAGCTCTCTGTGATGATGTATCACAATAGAGTTGTAGGTTGATTATGGGTAGTCTAAGATGGCCGCCATAGTCGATGCCTAAGTCATGTGACGTGTACTGCCGGCCCCTGCCACGTGATGATCACGTCGGTGCAGCGACGTGATGCGAGGCGGAGCGGGAGGTTTTTAAACCTCTGCGACTCGGCTTCGGGAGCGAGGGTGGATTCAAAGCGCTCCGTGGAGAAAAAGGCGGTAAGGTGGTTATGCGCGCAATGAGGGGCTCAGAGTAAGTTAACTACTTTAAAAGATAGCAGGCGGAGTTGGAGGCTTCAGAATTAGAGTGATCCTGGTTTCGGGAGCGAGAGTTTAATATAACGCGCTCCGTGAAAATGAAAGAGAAGGGTGTTAAGAGTGACCCGGTAGAGATACCCGGTATCGGGAGTGAGACTTTGACATAACGCGTTCCATGGAAATGAAAAAGAGGGTGCTAAGTGCACGTTGAGAAGCTGCAAGTAGGCTGATGAATGAAATACTAGAGGCCAGTTTTATAAAGCACAGTAGGCTATTGAGAAGAGTAATGAGGCTACGATGGGGTAATCACTGTCCAATGCAGGATGATTGAGGTGTTCGAGTTGCGGTTATATGGGAAACGAGATGTTTATCAGTTGTTTCTTGATGTTTAGAAATTGGCACTACAATTGAGTGCACGCCTAAAGAAAGGAATTCACGACTGGAAGTCTCCTCAAGTTGACGGAGTGGAGAGCTGGTACGAATGACATAGGCTCCCACATGGTAATGAGATTTGCAATACGTCATAATGATGTGTATTTGAATCATTGAAGAGTGAATGTTTTTAATAACTGGGCCATTTTCTTTTTGCTTCTGACAGTTATTATATACCAAGTTACCAGTGTCCAAAATTGGTGATTGATGACCCAGCCCTGACGAAATTGCCTTGAAGTAATAGGGGCAATGAAACATGTTGGCAAATGTCTGCGGCAAAGGTCTGCGTAAAGCAGCCGGTTTTAAAATTTGAATAAGTGCACAAGTGAAGAATAAAAGTTGGTGACTGTGCTACTTATCTCAATTTTATTTTCACGGGGTCATGTTTTGGTGGTAATTGTGAAATACACATTACAACTGGCACTATAATTTTTTGGCACTAATTTTTGGGGACACACATTATTTGGGCAAGATGGTGGCCAATGATGAGAAAAGTGAGCATAGCTGGTGAGTACCAATCAGCAAGCTCGACTGGTGGTGCGCACGTGAGGTGCCATCTTGTCCTTTCACAATTTTTTTGTTAAAGGCAACATCTAGATAGGTGCAACCTGTGTATTTCTCATACCAATTAAGATACACCCCTATGTATAGAGGGGGTATGTGGTTTTTTGACTGTCAGTCGCAAAAAGATTGATTTTAGAAAAATTAGGCAGTAAAGTGGTAGGACACTACCTCTAATTTAAGTGAGGAGTGATAGATAGATAAGTAGTGAACGAATCCCTGCCTCCACTTATACGTATACCTCAAGAAGAGGAGCCTTACATGAACAGGTCACGCAAGAGGGACACAGGAAACAAACCTCACAAGCCCATTGTTTACTATCTTAATGGCCTTGGTAGTGTTGGAGGCATGTTTTGACCAATCGGGTGGGGCGATTTACAGTTACGCCTCCCACCAGGCGGTCAGGCAGTCCCGTAGAGGGACACAGGAAACTCACTTAACGGGCCCAATTAACACTGATTAGCTCACTAATTAGTCACAGCTCTTTAGTATAAAAACCCTCTGAATCTCACCATTTACCATCAGCGGGGAGACAGAGAGGACGCCTCCGGGAAGAACGGCTGGAAGCACTGAAACTAGACAGTAAGAGTATGCCTGAAGGAATGCTGGTGTGAACTTGAATGAATAGGTGGTCCATTAGTTCTGGATTTCACCTTGTTATGTTTGCTTTAACTAGGAACCTTGGTCCTGGTTCTTTCTGAATACTGGTGACTAACCCTTAACTACCAGTAGTGGTTTTATGTGTTTTTTCCCTACAGAAAGTCTAAGTAGGTCCTTCCACCTCAGCCCTCCCATGGAGCGTTTAGGGTAGAAATACAGGGTAAGAGTTGGTTTACAACCACTTTTTAACGGTGTGAGTACACGTTGCACCTGCCACGTGTCTCATAAAGACCACTTCACACCACCACGCGCGCTATAGGTATGACGCGGGATGGATAATGTTTATAAACTATTTGTTTACATACTCACACAGTTTGGTTTGTATGTTTTGTTTTTGTTTTTCCTTTCTCTACAGAGTTACTCTCAGTGGTACTATACCAAGAGGGAAGTATCCACCTACATAGTGTTTTTTTAACCCCTCCCCTGATCTAGCGACAGGATTTTCCTTCCATTTTTCACTAGTTAAAAGGAAGTGAACACATAGGGTATATAACCCCCCCCATCCCCCCCCCCTTTTTTAGGTCCTGAAGAATGCTACGTACCCTTTGGGGACACCTCAGCAGAAACATGTCGACCGCATTTCATACGGTGAAGGGAGAATAATATCCCATACCACCGTTCACTTAGTTTTTAACCACCATACATTTACCATTTGAATAAAGCATAGCACATGGACTAATGTAATGGTTTTTAAATCACTTATCACTCCCCCACGGCCATCACTTAGATTTAGAAGTGCATCCCTGTCTCCAGGTGTATGCCCGCCCTCTATCAAACCAAGTTTTTAGAGGGCGAGGACAGCCGATGATGAAGCATGACACCGGGCGGTGTGTGAGGCCAGTCCGTAACTCTTTATGAGATGCCCCCACTGGTAGTGCATCTCTATAGAACTCTGTAGATAAACATAGGAATTGATTCAAGGGGCAGCCCACTTTTGTGTATTCATGAGATAGTGGAGGCTGGCTCGCCCTTGGGCCCCGTGCCTCTGGTTCCCACCCTCAGCAACATTGCTGGGGTTAGTGTGTGTGGACAGAGACTAACAGAGCCATAGAGCAAGTCAGTAGAGGATGAGACAAGCACTGGTGTTGGCCACCAGAATAAGCAGACCACTGGCTTCAAAGAGGTCATGCAAGTAAGTGTTTGGGTAAATAATAATAATACTAATAATAATACTAAAAATATAACATTTAAGATCGAGGTAAGAGAGGCAACATGAGGTCTTCTTCGGTTACTGAGTAAAGTCGCCATATGAAGGTAAATTGAAAAATTGGGGAAACCGGTAAACACACAATGTACATTATGGTGCAGATACTTTGGAATGAGGTCAAAAACATAACTTTATAACAAGATACATATTCACCTAGGACAAACTGCCATTTTAGCCCCTCTCAAACGTTTGGTCTGTTGAGATTGCAGGATAATGGCTTGTTTAGTGCACTTCACAGTCAATCCCAAATCAATGAAAGCAGATTGTTATGAATCGTTCCTCCCATTGCCAAAGTGGTACGTTAGTATAGATAAGAATTAGAGCTATGTAAGCACAAAACATAATATAAATTCCATAGCCTAACAGAAAAGAGACAGCAGACAAGCACACAATTACTATCCCTGAGACTATCACCAGGCAGAAATGCCATTGTACAATGGTTGCTTAATTTTCTTTATAAGAGTATCTTCCATCAGTGGGGAGAACCCTGGTTAGAGATTTTTGCCACCATCAAGAACATGCAATGTCAAACGTTTTGTACACTGAAGTTTTCTAAAGAAAACTTGTTAGAAGATGCATTGCAGCTGGAATGGAACACATGACTCCTGTACTTCTTCCTTTCCCCTGCCTCTCCTGCCCGAGGTCTGAAACAGATCAAGAATGACCAGGCCTAAGTCATCCTAGTGGCTCTGGATTGGGACTGGAAAGTGTGGTTCCCAGATCTTCTAGGCATTTACACCAGTTGTATCTGACACCAGTAAGGTTGGCTAAGATAGCTAAGTTCAGCTACAGATAGCTATCCCTGTTGTCGAGCACCTCGTTCAAATTGTCTGCACATGGTTTGGACTTGTGCCATAATCATAGCATTTTGGGTCCAGATTGTACAGACTGAGACTGTCACTGAAATTTCAATTAAAGCAATATTTCAAGGCATGCTGACCTGTATATTGGGCTAGAGGCATCGACCGAAGGCACATAGACAGACAATTAGGTTCATTGATCTGACTGATATTAGCCAAACGAGCCATGGTGATGACATGGAAGGCTAGACATTCACCAGACATTAGGGTGTGGCTATCAGATGTTCACAAGTTAACTAGGACAGAGATAACAGTTTTGAAAGGACTAAATAGTGAGGGGTGGCTGGCATACCGCAATGGGAATCCATATTATTAGCGATACAGGCAAAAATAGCCAAAAGACCCTCTTAGGTGCTATGGATCAGTGATTTGTTGCATGACACTTTGAAGAAGTAATAGACAAAAGTACCCAAGGCAAAGGTGCCTATGTGCTCGACTATGCTAGGTGGGCCTGATCCCATGTACTATTGAGACGATTGTGATGAAAATGTTCTCCCCTCAATGGGTCGGGTATGTGCTCTGGAGATACCCCTGCATGTGCCACTGGTGGAACACCAGACTGCTGAGCATTAATAGAATAATTACTTCAGTTACTGCTCTCCTTAGGTCCGGACGTTATTGATTGGTTGTTTGTTCACTGTTTTATTGATATCTCTGGTAAAGTATAATTATGACGGTGGTTATAGACCGACCGAATTAAAGATCAAATGAGAACACAAGTTCCATCGCACATGTCAGGCTGTGCGGTCGGATTGACAGACGGAGCAGGAGAGCGGCGTCTGTGCCAGTGCTCCGGTCGGCGGCTGTCCTACCACCAGCCCGCCATAGGTCAGGTTGGTGCGTGACTGGATGTGACCGAGGCGGCGGGGGGGGGGGGTGGGTTCGCAGGAGCCAGAGGGGAGCGAGCAGACGCCCGAACTGCCCAAACTGCTGCACCTTCGTTGGGCTGTTCCCACTGCACCGCATATGCGGGGCTTGATACGGGAGCCAAGGCCAAGGCCAGAGCTGCACGGAAAAGCTGCTGGAGAAGGGAAAGAGGAAAAGGGGAGCCCATTGCAGCCCATAGCTCATTGCTTTCTTCCTGCCTGCACTCCTGCCTCTGCCACACCCCAACTTTAAAATGTCAAAACTTCAAAACTTATTAAACACACAGCCGCCCTCTCACCCCACACCCTCCTGCCAGAAACTGTATTGCCACCCGGAAAACTGCAATTCATTCTCCCGCCAGAAAATTCATTGCCTGCCAGAAAACTGCAACAGAGCACCAGTGCGCCTGAGCAAGCGTAGCGGGCTTAGGGTGCCGCCACTGAGAGAATAACCCCTGGCGAGCCCCACTGAAGCGGCCCAGTTAGTCTAGGTGCGGCTTGTGAGGGCCGGGACACCCTGCTCGTTCCCCCAGCGCCGCGCTTACTGAAGCTACTAGCAATCCTCAAGCCTCCTCTGACCTCTCCCCACCCTCCCCCAAGCCTCTCCCCAGGCCGTCTAAGGACTCAGGAGGCAAACTAGGAAAAACGGGCCATCAGGAAAGCCACAGTAATATTCGGAGGGTGAGCTCAGCCCCTCGTATTCACCCTGAAAGATCAGATTGCCCGTTTTGCCACAGTAAATTAAACGCGCCGTCAGCAGACTCACTGAAAAGAACCGACTAGTGGGGGGAGGAGCTTGCCTACGCGCAAGATGGCCGCGACTTGATCGCGCTCTGGCAGCCATCCCAACAATCCTGAAGGAATCCTACACCTAGGTCCAATTTTATAAGGTTCCGAGGCCCGCGCTGTGAAGGAGAGCTGAAGCGGTATCGAGCGCTGCCTTCCACTCTGCCATCTGCTATCCGGAAGAGCTCGGGGACTGCGGCGAGGTGAGCGGCCTGCGGATCCTAGGCTCTGCGGCCTACATCGAAGCTGGCGGGGCTGAGCGACGGCTGGCGATCCCGGGGGCTCCGGGCGACCTGCCGGATTACTGCTAGGGGAGGCGACACCCGATTGATTGCCTGACCTGCCCGGGCCATCGACGCCCGCAATCGCGGAGCTCCTGGTGGTGCTGGCGGGTCTGCGACAGACGTCTGTGTCTCTGCTACTCACTGGGGGCCGGAGTGCACTAGCCGGCCTCGCTCGCCTCTCGGTGGGCTTGAGGATTGGAGTGCGCTCGCTACTGCGGGAACATACCGGAGGTGAGCCGCAATTACCTCCATTTCTGCTGACGCTGCGGGGGCCTGTGGGGAGTACGGGCGTGGCCGACTAAGATCCGTGCTGGCCTCCCTCCCGGTCCTGCTGCTGCCCGGCCTCCAGCCTTAATAGATTGCCGCTGAGGCCTGCTGGGGTCACTGTGCTCTCACCGCGGGGGTTGGCCACTGCCCCGCGGGGATCAGAGAGCGTGCTGCTTGTGCCTACTTCTCCCGGCAGTGCTGACGGGGCTGTGTTGACCGTGCCTGGCCGGCTGCAGTCTGGATATACACAGAGAGCCTGGCAATACCTCTGTGCTCACTGAGGCCTACGTTGAACCTAGTGCTCTCCAGGATCTACAGGAGCAGTGCACTCAGATTAATTGGAACAAACTGGAAGCGGTGGGGGGGCATAGCCTTCACACCTACAGACTCACGCAGAGCCGGCTGCCCTGGGGACCCCCGTAGGGACAGCTGTCTGGTCCTGTAGCCAGATTGAGAACCTGCGCCTGGACGAGTGCTCTTATCAAGCCTGCGGAACAGTGGTGCGCTCACCCCAAGGGCATTCAGGGCCCACTCTGATTTGGTTTGTCCAAGTTCCCTCGTGGTAGGGATGAATAGTGGCTTTGTGCAATTGGTCCTAGTACTGCTGAGCATATCGACAAAGGGTCCCAGTTTTCGACCCTGCGACTACTATTGGAGGCCCTCCATGTAATGCTCCTGGGACTGCTAATAGAAACTTCATAATCTGCATTGCCCCAACCCTTGTGTTTCAGCTGCAGTGCGCGCTGGCGATCCGGTGCCTGCTGGATGCCGGGATGCACAGGCTCTTTGAAGTTGCAGACACTGTGCCATACATCACTTGGGCCCCACCCCCCGATAGCCATGGGCAAGGCTGATAAGACCCAAACTAAGCTCCAGTTTGAGCAGCGCAAGTCGAGGAATAGAGAAACGGAGGAGGCATCATCACCGGATAACCAGACCGACGAGACAGAGGACTCGCCTGCAGACATACGTCACATCTTGTCTGCGATGCAGAAAAGCCTATCCACAATCGACGGCAAAATCGATTCCTTGACTTATTGTATGGACCGCATGTCGGAGCGGCTTGATAAGCATGCGGAGCGCCTTGACATGGCGGAACGCTGCG
The DNA here is from genome assembly GCA_963921515.1 of Calotriton arnoldi. Taxonomy (NCBI): domain Eukaryota; kingdom Metazoa; phylum Chordata; class Amphibia; order Caudata; family Salamandridae; genus Calotriton; species Calotriton arnoldi. The sequence continues at coordinate 1,751,706 of CAWUFW010002968.1, forward strand.
TGACGGAGGTCGAGGAGTCCCACATGGAGACCGATGTGGCACAGAAAAAGATAGAGAAGATTGTCGCTGCCCTACAAGACAGGGCCGAAGACTTGGAAGCGAGGTCCAGAAGGAGTAATATCCGCATTATAGGTTTCCCGGAATCTACCTCTACTGGTTACATGGAACTGTTTGTGGAGAAATTGCTGGTTTTACTGCTGGGACGTGACACCTTCTCCCCCATGTTTGTAGTTGAGCGAGCTCATCAATGTCTGGGCCCTAGACCGCCTCCGGGGGCCACCCCTCGCCCAATCATTGCAAAATTATTGAATTATAGAGACAGAGATGCTGCGTTGGGGAAAGCCAGGGAGAAGGGAGACCTGCAGTTTGAGGGCTCCACGATTTCATTGTTCCCGGACTTCACTCAGAAAGTGCAGGAAGCCAGGCGCCAGTTTGTCCCTTTGAAACGTAAACTCCGTGATTACAACCTTGAATATGCTATGCTATATCCAGCTAGGCTAAGGGTGAACCTGAATGGCAAATCGAGAATTTTCTTGGATCCTAAGTCCTTGCAGGCTGCCCTTAAGGACTACGTTAAACTGGACAAAAGGAACGGCGAGACGGAGGAATCCTCTGGGGATGCTGGCGGCGGTATGGCCGAGCAGGACTGATGCGGTGCTGCACGTGGTGGCTGATGAGACTTCTAGAATAGGAGGTGGTGCGACTTCCTTGCCTACAGGCTGCTACTTGGTTGAGAATTGTCTCTGTCCCTTGGGAGTGTATTGGATCACTCCACTCCAACTATAAAGTACTGCATTTGATAGCCGCTGATTACCCCCATTGAAACTTGGTGACTGATGAGTATTCCTCTGTCTTAATAATAAGTCATTGTTGTTTGCACATGGGTGGTGTCGGAGGGGGGGTTTCGGGTCTGGTTCAATTTTTCATGGTGTTCTCTACTTTCTGGGTGTTCATTTTTTCAGCTTTGATGGCCTTTCTATATCTTTCCGACCTAGAGCATCTAGGCGGCGCTACGGCAACATCTGCCCCAGCGTGTTATTCACTTTATGGCACTTGGCCAGTGTAGTTCTTACCCTATGTTCTCTGTGTGGAAGGGAGGGGGGTGGGGGGTTCTTGACTATGCTGTGTGGCGTGGGTGGTGGTGGGAATTTCTATGTAGGTGGTTTTATTGTATTGTCTGGTCATGGTCACAGCGTGCGCAGTGTGTTCATTAATCCTAGTAGGCGTGCCCTGGTGTAATAAAGAGCCCTGGGGTACTCACCTGGACGGTAATGGGAGAGGTATCGCTAAGGATATAAACTCTTACATAGACTCTGGGGGATAGGCTGCGGCTACTGACCTGGAACGTCAGGGGCCTCAACGACTTTAGAAAAACCAGGAAAGTAATTGCTTATCTCACTAGGCATAACATTGACATAGCTCTGTTGCAAGAGTCCCATTTACCCCCAGACAGTCAGATGCTAAGTCGTAGACGCTTGCACGGAATCTTTCATGCCGCGGGTTTCTCTACTTACGCGCGGGGGGGTGATCACCTAGGTAAATCCCAAAACCGGTATTTCATTGGAGGCTGTTGAGACAGATAAAGAGGGCAGATACGCCATTTCCAAATGTAAAGGGAAGGGTATGGAATTTATTATTGTTAATGTTTACAGTCCTAATTATGATCACCATTCTACCAAGAGCTTCTTGGGCGCTTGCGTCGTTTTGCATTGATCCCTAAGGTGTGGGGCGGCTTGATCCAGGGCTGGATTGTTCCGGGGGCCCTGCCAGGCGTCGGTCATTAGCTGCTAAAGCCATAGAGGATGCTAATGCAGAATTGGGCATGGTTGATGTCTGGCGCTCGAGATCCCACGGTGCGGGAGGTTTCACAAACTATTCAGCCCCACACGATCTGCACACCAGGATCGATTATTAGTTCACCTCTGTCTCCTTGAGCGCAGCGATCCGCGGTTGCGAGATACACCCAAGCTCGTACTCAGACCATTCACCTATACAGCTAGATTTTGAGAGGCCACTGAAAAGACCTCCCCCATTCACCTGGAGGTTCCCGCCCTATGTACTCCTTGACAACGTATTTAAATCTGAAATGACAGAGGCTATTCAAACCTACTTTGCAACAAATATTGGCTCCGTAACCCAGTTTGCGACGATATGGGAGACTTTTAAGGTCTACATTAGAGAGATAGCTATGGCCAAGCACTCAGGAGTTCTACGTTCAATCAGAGGGCAATTAGAATCGCTTGAAAAGAAATTGGCAGCCTTGGAATGGGAGGCCTTGGAGGGTGGGAGTGATCGGGTCATGGAGGAGCTTAAGAAAACTCTGGAGGAATATCATGATGCTGCTGACAGAGAGGTCAAGTTTTTAGGGAAATATGCAGTAGCTAAAACATATGGGGAGGGGAAGCGCCCGGGCGCTACATTAGCAGCTATGTTGAGAAACAGACGGGAAGCAGCTAGTGTCACGGAACTTCGTACAAAAGCGGGTGAGATACTACGGGATCCTGACTCCATTGCGGACAGATTTAGTAATTATTATTCAGATCTATATCGAGCTAGGGTGGCAGGTGAGGAAGCTGCAATCCTAGATTACTTGGAACATATTAATCTCCCATGGCTAGATGATGAGCACAGAGAATACCTTATGAGGCCTTCGGAATCCTGGGAGGTTCATGATGCTTTAAAATCTATGCGCTCCGGGAGCGCCCCGGGACAGGACGGCTTAAAAGTTGCTTTCTATAAGGAGTTTAGGGAGATCTTGGTTCCTCACCTGGTCACACTGTTGAGATCGGAGAGAGTGGAGTGATGCCCCCATCCATGTGAGAGGCCCTGCTAGTTATCCTCTTAAAGCCGGGCAAGGCTCCTGATGAATGTTCATCATATAGGCCGTTATCATTATTGAATGTTGACACTAAATTATTTGCCAAAGTTTTGATAAACTGCCTGGCCCCACTGGTACCGTTGCTGGTTAGTTCAGAGCAGGCAGGGTTCGTCACTGGTCGCACCCTTACGCACAACTTGCGTACAGTATTCGGCACCATTCAATACACAAAACCGGAAATCAAGGCGGTTGCAATATTTCTAGATACCGAAAAGGCTTTTGATTCTGTTGAGTGGAACTTCATGTTGGTGGTTTTGAGACAAATGGGAGTAGGTGATCTCTTTTCCCAGCTAGTGAAGTTTTTGTATAATTCCCTTACGGCTAAGGTCAGGGTGGGCAACCTTGTGACCTCTCCTATTGAAATTTCTAGGGGTACTCGCCAAGGATGCCCGCTGTCGCCCCTTCTTTACGCTATAGTAGCTGAACCACTGGCCTGTGCTCTTAGGGAGTATCACAGCCACAGAGGGATTCGCTTCCCTGTATACAATTTAATAATCTCCACTTATGCCGACGATACGCTATTGTATGTTAGAGAACCAGAGGTTAATCTGTCCCCGGTGTTAAGGGAAGTGGTACGATATGGCGAATTCTCAGGGCTCAATATTAACTGGACTAAATCTACTATTTTCCCCCTCACCACAGCCATGGAGCCGATAGAACTCGATTTTCCCTTAAGCTGGTCCACTGACTCTATGCGCTATCTAGGCATCCAAGTACACACAAACTCTGAGATAGTGTTCAGGGAGAATTATGGCAGGGCAATTGCCAAATTAGAAGATGACGTCAACAGATGGGTGCGGCTGCCATTGTCTCTCCTAGGCCGTATCTCTTTAATGAAGATGTTAGTCCTACCCAGATTCCTGTTTCTGTTTTTATGGTTTAAATCTTTTTATTGAAATTTTCAACATTCAATATGTTCGGCAATACACAAACCGTTCCTGTGCTGCAAGGGCATATTCAACATATGGCTCAATCGAGTGATCAAACCTTTGAGAACATATCCTATAACATAAAACATAACATTACATACCATGAAAGAAAGCTTATCAAAACCCTCCCCCCCCCCCCAACCCCTCCCCGTTCCCTGTCCACCAAATAAGCTATCTACGATGTACCTGGGTCCTGCCTGATGAATAGGTGTCTTACGTACTTGTTGGTTGTGTGTCGGAGAGCCGCAGTAAACGGAGATACCTGGGGCAAGTGATTTCCCTAAATTCAGAGGAGAGAAGGGACAGAAATGGTTGCCAAAGCTCTCTAAACAAGGACCCCCTTCCTGCTATTGTCAAGGTCAGCTTCTCCATTCCCAGGACATGCCACAGACGGTATAGCCAACCTGTGAAGGTGGGTGCTTGAGGGGAACGCCAATGTGTAAGTATGGTTTGCACTGCAGAGCCTAGTGCTATGGCTATTAAACGGCCTCTGCGGGAGCGAAGCGGGTAGGTCAAAGGGTTCAGGAAGCCTAGAAGGACATACGCTGGGAAGCGCGGTATTTCTGTGTCTAGGTGTTTGTCCACTTCCTCCAGGATCTGATCCCAGTATGTCTGGAGATGTGTGCATTCCCACAGCAGGTGTACCAGGGTGCCCACCTTCCCGCATCCCCGCCAGCAATGCACCCCCTGGGTGGTGTCCATCGCATGTAGACGCTCCGGTGTATAATACCAGTATGTGACTAGCTTAGTGAGGGTCTCAGTGAGTCCCATATGATATGCAGAGTGGCGGGCCCTGTAATATACCCCCTCCCACTCTTTATGGCTGAGTGTTCTGCCGAGTTCCCTTTCCCATCTCGTGCGCCCGGCGTTATACGTATATGTGTGTCTATCTAATAGCATTTTATATAGATCTGAAATGAGTTTTTTGTCCGATGTGCGGGTAATAAGCCATCTCTCGTAAGTGGAAAGATGTCTGCCCGCAGTTGGTTTAACCTGAGTGTGTAACGCCCAATGCCTAATCTGAAGGTATCGTAGCCTTTCAGTTTCCGGTAGCCCATATTCCAATTTGAGCCGTTGGAATGGTATTATCCCGTCGACGTCAAATAGGTGGCCAAGCGAGCGGCACCCTGATGTTCTCCACCGCCGGAAAGCGGCTGCGTCCATACCAGGCTGAAAATCAGGATTGTCCAGCAGCGGGGTGAGAGGCGAGGGGAAGGTGGTGAGGTTGTGTTTGACATTGGTGTGATCCCATGTGTCAAGGATAGCTCGCGTAATGTGAGACTCGTATAAATTGGGCGGTCTGTGCCTCTTTCGGAGGAAGGGAATTTCCTGCAGAGGTCTGGCAGCAACTGCCTGGTCCTGGAACAGCCAGTGCTTCTCTGACTCCAACCGATTCCATTCTACCAGGTGGCGCAGTTGGGCAGCTCGAAAATAGAGGGGGAGATCTGGGATGCCAAGGCCCCCCCTCTCTGGTGGAAGCATCGCAAGTGTCTGCTTCACCCGTGGCTTACGGCCATTCCATATGAATTGTGCCAGATCCGATTGGGTCTGTTGTATCCACCCTTTTGGAGGTCGGAGAGGCAAAGTCCGGAACAAATATAAACTCTGAGGTAAGATGGTCATTTTGACCGCAGCTATTTTACCGAGCCAAGAGAGAGGGTGGTGCTTCCAGTGGCTCAATTCCGTACGTATCCTCTGCCTTAACCGTATGTAGTTGGTGGTGACCGTGTCCAACAGGGAGGGAGCCAGTTGAATTCCTAAATATGGGATCGTGTCCACTGCCCACTGAAGGGGAAGTAGGCCCTGTAGCTGTGCACGGGTATGGGACGCCAGAGAGAGGTCAAGCGCTATCGACTTATCCATATTCACCTTAAACCCCGAAACTCGTGCGAAGGACTCTAACTCTGCAAGGCACGCAGGTAATGCGAGGGCGGGGTTTGACAATGAAATGAGGACATCGTCAGCATACAGACTGACCGTATGGGTGTAGCCTCCGAATTTAATCCCGGTGATCGCAGGGGTGTGTCGGAGACGATGAGCCAGAGGCTCCATATAAAATGCGAAAAGAAGGGGAGACAAGGGGCACCCCTGCCTCATCCCTCTCTCTATGGGGAAGCGAGAAGATACATGACCGTTAACACGAACTGTGGCCGTTGGAAACTTATAGCAGTTCAGGATGTATGTGCGAAATTTCTCCCCCAGTCCTGCCCGCTCGAGGACCCGCTCCAAGAATGGCCAGTGGACCCGGTCGAATGCCTTCTCGGCGTCAATAGTGAGCATCATATATTCCCCTTGTGTTCGTGAGGCTTTCTCAATGAGGTGGAGGGCCCGGTGGGTATTATCGCTGGTTTGGCGCTGGGGAATAAATCCTGCTTGGTCAGGATCGATGAGACCGGGCATATGCGGCGCTAGGCGCTCTGCCAGTATCCCAGTGTATAATTTAAGATCTATGTTGAGGAGGGATATGGGACGATAGGCTCCGCACTTGGTCTTATCCTTCCCTGGTTTTGGAATAACCGCTATGGAAGCCTCGAGCATATCCCCCGGGATCGCTCCGGGTTCGGCGAATGAGTTAAAGAGTTTCGTGAGAAGCGGGGCCACCAGTGCACAAAAGGTCTTATAAAATATGGCAGAAAAGCCATCCGGCCCAGGGGCCTTAGCAAGGTTAAGGCGTGAAATGGCCGCTATAACCTCCTCTAATCTAATGTCCCCGTCTAAATGATCAGCCTGGGCCTTGGTCAACACTGGTAAGTCAACGGATTCGAAAAAGGCAGCACTCTCTGCGGTAGATAATGGCGAATAGGCATAGAGACGAGCATAAAAATCCCGAAACGTTTCAGCAATCTCTGCGTCCTCAGTGACTCGCCCGCCATCCCCCCGCTGAAGCTCCCGGACCCCTTGTTTCTGCCGAGACTCGCGCAATTTATGGGCGAGGAGGCGGCCACATTTGTCTCCTCCAGTGTAGTAGGCGTGTCGCAGCCAAAGGGCCGCAAACTCTGCCCTGTCCTGATCTAGCGCAGCGAGTTGCTGCCGAGTAGCCCTCAGCTGGCGCCAAACCCGCGGTGCCCCAGTTCGCCGGTGCATCTGCTCTAGCTCTTTGGTTTTTTGGGTAAGGTCCTCTCTTTTGCGTCTACGCTCTGCATTTTCCGCCGCCGAAATGGCTATCAATTCCCCTCTTATCACTGCCTTCAGTGCTGCCCATTGCGTGGCCAGAGTGGTGTCATCGTTAGCGTTGTGAGAGAGGAAATCTTTGATGGCGCCCTGTACTCGGTCTACCACGGCGGCGCGGTGAAAGAGGGTATCCCGGAGGCGCCACACACGAGATGGACGTTGCATTGGGGGAAGCGCGAAGGTTACAGTGACGGGTGCGTGATCAGAAAGGGAGGCAACCCCTATCTCCACTCCCATGGTTAATGTGCGTAGGGATGTGGTCGCCAACAGGTAGTCTAGTCTAGCGTATGTCTTGTGCGCATTAGAATAATAAGAGTATTCACAACTTTGGGGATGAAAGCATCGCCACAGGTCTGTGAGGCCTAGATCGTGGAGGCGCGCCAAACCTTCTGCCGAGGGTGCTCCCGTCTGAGTAAAGCGCTGACACGACCTGTCTGCGTCATTGTCGAAAACCAAATTCAGATCGCCTCCCAGGAGGATCTCGCGGTCCGTTGTGGCCGTTGCTTCAGTAAGAACTGTGTGTTGAAACTTTTCCTGTCCCTCGTTGGGGGCGTAAACTGAACCTATAGTGAGTGTGAAGCCTCCGAGTGCAAACCGGTAAATCAAGAGTCTGCCCTTAATTTCGGCTTCCTTATGAAGGACCTCCCCTTTGAACCTCTGGGCAACTAATATGGCTACTCCGGCTGATTTGGTGGGGCCTGATGAAAACATTTGGGTCGGGAACCTGCGGGATTTGAGGCGATGGCAGGCGGGATTTGATGGCGATTGCTTCGGTATGCTCTAAGCATGATAGAACGGCTTTGCGCTTCACAGGATTATTAAGGCCCCTCACATTCAGGGTGAGTATTTTAAGCGTGGTGGGACCCATTCCAGTAGGTAAAAAGAACTAGAAGCTTGAATGAGATCTGGGGACTGAAGCCGTGGGAGCAGTAAACCAGCGAGGGCCCCCTAACTACTTGTCGGCGTGAACCCCTGCTACCAAGGAAAAAGGGTGGACAAGGAACCCCAGACCCCCCAAAAAATAACCCCAAATATACATCTATAAAAAATCTTCTAACGAAAAAAAAAAAAAAAAAAGAGGAACATGAATTGTAACATAGTCCGTCATCCATGGATGATCAGAAGAATGTTTCAGTGGGGAATGAGTCGTGGCCAATGGCGTCTCCCCGCCAACCGCACTCATACGTGGTCTCAGCTAGGCTGTGTTTTGGCTAATTCTGCAGGCAAGTTCTCGAGGGCGGCCTTCTGACCCTCGAGGATCTCAGTAGGTTGTGGCCGTTTAGGTTGGCGTCTCCGGCTCTGGTGTCTCCATCTTGGTTTCCTGTCCTCTGTGCCGGGTGTCGGGCCTTCGTCGGTGGTCCCCTCCGTCGGATGATCAATTCCTAGCAGGCGACAGGCCTCGGCGAGGGAGCGGAGCTGGAAGAGTTTACCATCCTTGCGAAAGACCAAACGGAACGGGTGGCCCCAGCTATAGGAAATATCTTTCTGGCGGAGGTACGAAGTGACAGGCCTGAAGGTTCTTCTTTTTTGTAGTGTTAGCACCGCCAAGTCTTGATACAGGACTGGAGTCTGCCCGCGGAATGTCAGGGGGTGCAACTGGCGGGCCTTCTGCAGTATCTCTTCTTTGGTTCGGAAATCCTGCACACAGACCAGTATATCAGATGGTGGAGCCGCGGCCGGGCGGGGGGGACCCACTCTGTGCGTCGTATCTAATTGGAGATCAGAGTCCAAGGGTCTGCCAAGAACGTGATTAAAAAGGTCCCTGGCGTATTTAAAGATGTCACCCGCTTCTTCGTCAGCCCTCACCCCTCGGATCCTAATGTTGTGACGACGGGAGCGGTTCTCCAAATCCTCGAGATGCGACTGTAGGTCTACCTGTTGGTCATGTATACGTATAACTTCCTATTGCAGCATCGATAGCTCCGTATCTCGCCCGTCACTTTTCTCTTCCAGCTCAGCTACCCTCTCGCCTATGCTGTCCACGTCTCTGCGGACATCTTTGATTTGCGTCGTGAGGTCTCTCTTAAGTGTCTGTAAGTCTTCTCGCAGGGCTACAAAAAGGGACTCGAGGAAGGCTTTTGTGATCGGCTCTCCCCCGTCACCCCCCATCTGGCCAGCCAGTTTGGTGCTTGCCGGGGTCTCGCTCGATTGCTGACTGCCTTGAGCTCTGGCAAAGAGGTCCTTAAGAGATTTGTCCTTCCGACCCCGGGAGGAGGACATACTGTGTACTGACGTGTGTCAGAGATGTATTCCGGCAAGCTGAGTATGTGGTAGTGCAGGCCGCGGTTCCCCGGGATCCCTCAAATCTCGTCAAGGAGCCTCGCACCGGGCTGTGCGTTACTTCCAATGGCACCGATCTGCCTTCTAGGTTCCCCCTCTGCGGTGGGTCTGTGCGTCTCTGGGGGTGGATGCCTCCGGTTCGACAAGGGGGCCCACGAGCCCGCTTCCCCCGATCCACTCTGGTAGGCCCCGGGCAGCGTCACAGGTCTCTCATGGGGCAGGCCCTAACTTCGTGCAGTATGAAAGGTTTCCACCTCGCGGTTGTCAGGGCCCTAGTCGTATCGTCGGGATGCCCCACCGGCTCACCCAGGCGAGTCGTTATGACCCTGTCAGCCACTCGCACTCCACAACAGGCCTCGCACTGCTCAGCTGGGTCTCGGCTGGGTCCCGGAGCCTCCCCCGCTGCCTGCCGTCTCGCTCTGCACTCCCCGCTCTGCACTCCCCCAGTGTCGACAGCACACTGCGACTTTCCCCAGCTTGATGGACACTTGCCTGTCGTTCCGTGAAGGGGTAGCGGCCACCAGTCTCTCAGCAGCGCCGTCTGTCCCCGGAGGCTCTCCCGCTCGGCCGGACTCCGCCCAAGATGGCGGGCCCACCACAGCTCTGCCGCGCGATCTCCTTCACAGGGCGAGCCAGCCCCCTCCACTGGATCGTGCGCATGCTGGTCTCACGGTCCGTCGGTCTCCGCTCGGCGGCGTCCTAGCCCGCTACCTCTCTCCGGTCGCTCAGTCTCCGCAGGCTCAGCCTCTCCGGATCTCGCTGCTCGCCCGCTGCCGCTCCAATGCCAGGTCTCCTCTAGGCCAGGCCGCGCCCCCTCTGCGCCGCGTACCGCAGCTCGGTCGCGGAAGCCCCTGCGGTGATAAAACAGCTCCAAATCACCCCGCCGTGGTGGCCGCAGTGCCCGCTGAGATGTTTGGCCACGGTTTTACGGGTGTCCGACTGCTAATGAGGGCCAAAACCGGTGCTTTGTCGAGCGGCCAGCGGGAGAGCTCGATCGGCACGTCCTATCAAGCCGCCATTTTGGCCACGCCCCCTGTTTCTGTTTTTAAACATACCTATGGTCTTTTCAACTCACTTTTTAAAATGTATTAAGGCTTTACTGGTTAGATTGACTTGGGCTGGTAAGCAGCCTCGGGTCAAATGGGACATCTTGACACTACCTTACTCTATGGGCGGACTTGGTGCACCAGATTTGGAACTCTACTACCGAGTGGCGCAATGTTCTCACGCGTTTCACTGGCTGCACCAACAATCCTCTCCCCTGCACTTACATATAGAAAGGGTTGCGACTGCGCCCTTCCCACCTGGCTGCTTTCCTGTACCGAGCGCCGTCCCGGCGCACAAGTCTCCTGGACTCCATAAACGCCACTACCCACGCATGGCAGAATTTAATGAAAAGACAAGCTGCCTCAATACTGTACTCGCCACTCACACCAGTGGAGTGGTGTCAATGACTGCCAGTGATTGTTGAACCGGAAGTCCTACATGCCCTGGCATCTCTGGATATTTTCAAAATAGGAGATTTATTTGAAGACGGAATGGGACGAAGTTGGGAGGACATAATCCTAGAAAAGCAAGAGATCACCCCACTCACGATGTTTTATTTCTATAGGGTTAGACATGCGCTCCGCGAAATGCTTGGAGAAGAGTTGATGGAGCCTCCGGAAGTGCCTCCCTTCTCCCTGATATTGAGGGCAGAGTCCCCCTGCAAAATAGTCTCTAAGATTTATAGCATGGCGCAAGATTACTGGAAGAACTTTTTCATTAAAGCCAGGTTGGAGTGGCAGATTGATTTGGAGGTTCCACTCGATGATGGCAAATGGCGTTATTGCTGCGAAGCCACAATGCATGTCTCCCTGAATGGACGACACCGTCTCATTCATTTTAAATTCCTCAATAGGGTATACTATACTCCCTCCCGATTACACAGAAATGTCCTTCGGGACACTGCGAGATGCGAGAGATGTGATGCGGAACAAGCAGGATTCATGCATTTGGCGTGGCTGTGTCCCGATATCGCTAAATTCTGGGTATTAATATTCCAAAAGTTGAGCGCTATTACAGAAGAGCCTCTGTCACCCGACCCCTTATTAGTTCTTCTTGGCCATTCTAAACATGTTTGGAAAGAAATATGACGATTGGTTGATATGGGCTTGCAGATAGCTAAGCGCGGAGTTGCTAGGCGCTGGGCCCGTGGGCCACCTCCTACTGTAGCACAATGGTCTAGAGATATGCTGTACTGCAACACGCAATCTGAATTATACAGCGAGTTACTTCCCCCCCCAGAGCTGCCCTAAAAAGTTTTGGAGCCTGTATCAGAGCTACCTTGCTGGTAAAGAATGAACACTTGCTGAAATTCAATTTCCTCCTGGTTGTAGAGGGTGTGCTGCAAAGGATGCCTGGGCACTGCGGGCATCACACCTTAGCTTTTACTCTGGGCCCTAGCTAGGTATGAAAGGTCTACACGCTGTCTCGAGAGTACTGTTCCTATGCTGTTCCCATTAGACAACTTAGTGTTTGGAAGTCATGATAGCCTAGAACTGGTTGTATAAAGATTCACTTGATTGGTACAATGTTCCCCTGAATGTATAACAATACGGAATTGCATTGTGATATGTTACGTTACCTGATCCATGCGTATGTACACTGTGACTGTCTTTTTATTTTTCAATTTATTTTTTGTCTGGTTTGTATTGTCCTTTTCTCTGCAAAACCAATAAATAAATAAAAATAAAATAAAAGAACCGACTAGTGCTCCCCACCTGAGGAGGCCTGAGAGGCTCAGCAATAGGTGGTAAGGCACGAGGAAGCAAGGAGGAAGAAGTGCAGTCCATCAATACCTCCCCACATAGGAGCAGAAGTATGATGCTCAAAACGAAGCCGTCTTGCCAAAAAGGAGCGGAAGCAGAAGAGGAAGAGCTCATTGGGCCAGCACACCTAAGGGTCACAAGAAGCATGCCCATTTACAGTCAGTCAGAAAACTTTATTCGCTTATCATTACGACCATAAAAGTGCAATGCATACAGTACAGAGATTCATATTACGTGCATGGCAGTAATTCATTGTAAACATAGCAGCAGCTGACATATTAAAAATGTGCCCACTAGATGTAGAAATTAAAACTGGAGTTAAAAATACGAGGATAAGAGACATAGTGCAAAAGGGTTATGACCCCAGTCATATCACATGAAAGTGCAAGTGCATACAGTGCAAAAATGCAATGTTGCGTCCAAGACAATGATTCTTTGTGTGCACAGCAACCATTGGCAACTCAAATAATGCCTACTGAATACAGAAATTTGTAACAGCATTTCAGAAGTAGGAGAAAAAGATAAAAGAAAGAAAGATAAACGTAGTACCATAAAGATGAAACCCCACTTTGGTTGCACAGAGGACCCACTGTATAATCACAATGATGTCGAAACAAATCAACAAAATCCTTAAATAATAAGCATAAAATATAGCTAAAAAAAGGGAATGAAAGTTCTGAGGGTACGCCTTATCTGGTTTTTGTTGCGTACCTTTTGATGATCCACATTTTCCCCAAACATTTGGCCACTGCACAAACAACTAGTAGCCTGGGATCGGATTTTAAAATGCGTAGTGCTTCTTGGTGGCATCGAGTTCCCAACAGCCTACAGACAGGGGCTAACCATTTCATTCTCGGGGATTTGTACATTGGACAGACAAAAAAGATGTGTTTGATTGTCTCATCAATACCGGGGCAACCTGGGCAATGCTGAGTTGTGGCAGAAGGCCCCTGCCATGCCACTGTGCAAGAATTCACAGGGAGGGAGCCAAATCTGAATTGAATGTAAAGTTTCCTCTCATGAGGAATCGTGACAACCTCCATATATTGCTCATATGCACATGACAACTTGAATCCCATTTACTTAACCAGGAGCTACCAACAGCAAACGCTCCCCATCAAGGGCTCATAATTCAAAATTTTCAAGCACCCGGCAGCCCAATAATAACCCTGGATAGCTCCTCGGAAGGGGCGGGGGAGGAGACAGAGTACAAACTCTGAGAGCGGGGATCAGGTCAAGGGAGGGTGGACTCTCCCCCCGTGGCAAAACCCATCCACAAGCGCAGAGCTCACTCACACCTCGGAGACTAGGACCGGGAACAGGAAGCACAGGATCAGCCCCGTCTCAGTGGGCACTAAGGGGTTAACGAGGATCAGAGTGGCAACATCTACAAAGAATGGGCCCAAACGACTGAGCCCAGGAGGCTACCACAGAACACAGAGAGAGCGGAGAACCACAGGAAGCCAACAGGCAATGAAAACAGCCCTCAATTGACCGAAGCTCTAATTCACTGGCGGCGGGATAAGGACAAGGGCAAGGAGGCAAAAGGTCCAACGCCTTCCACCCCGAGACCAGTCATAACTCCCTCACCTGCAAACAGTTGCCACGCCGACTCCCCAGAGACAGAAGACCTAACTGCCTCATTTTTACAAAAATTAGAGCTAACGATAGAAAGAACCCTGGACCTCACCCCAAACATTTTTGGGAAGAAGGCAGAAGCTAAGGATCCTCAAATGGAGGGCCGGCAACCAACAGGCCAAGAAGACCCTCAAAACGACCTGCACTTGAACGCCATCAGAGAAGCACAAAACACAATAGCCAGGGCCCTGATCTGGCAGTCAACTAAAATGGAGGTCCAAATCTATCTTCTGCAATCAATCGCTCAGCACCTCAGGAACCAGGGCACCATGCTAGCATTGCTGGAGGCATTAACTCACAACCACCAGGCCACGTTAGCCCGCACGAGCTCATGTGTCGACATCATAGAAAATTGGGCTGAGCTGCCTGAGGTATTAGGGGGCATGGTAGCGTTAGCCAGGGGCAAGGGGTACCACTAACACCAACTCCCGGATCCCCCAGGCCAACAGCAGGGAACAAACTTCTATCTGCCCCCATAGGAGAACACCGCCCAGCCATCAGCTCAGAACCAAAAGAAACCAAGGAAGGGCAAAGAAGCAAAAACATCACAGCAACCCAAAGAAGGAAGGAAAATAAGGAAGATCTCGACAGTCCACAAATTCACAGCCTACGTGAAGGAGCAGCACTGGAGGCGAATACTGAGGAGGCAGCAGGAGCAAGGGTAGAAGCCCCGTGTCCAGACGGCTAAGAAAAAGCTGAAAAAACAGCTGAAAAGATTGAAAACCAAGAGAAGACCAATCATGCTGGCAAGGCTGAATAGCGGCAGTCCGGAGGAGAGAAGTAACTCAAGGCCACTCTTTCCCATTTTCAATCTCAAACAGCAGAACAAGTCACAGGCATCTAGTGAAGAAAACGTCCTGGGAAATGAGGTCCTACCGCGACAGAGCAAGCATTAGGCGGCCCAGCAACTAATAGGGCCAGAACCAGTCCCCGGACGGGTGGCAGCATCTGGGGCAAGCACAGAGAAGGAGGATGCCTGCACACAAACTAGAGCGCCCGACCTATTGAGACTTGAGACTTAGAACGTTCTGAAGGGACACATCACACTCTCCCAGAGGGAGCAGCAGACAAAAGAAAGCTTGGCTGGAACCTCAAAAGGGGTTGCAGGCAGACAGCACAGAATCTCCAACATTTGCTCTCCAAATCTGGGCCCTCACAGCCCCAGCCAGGGGGAGGTCAGGCGCCCATTGGACGCAGTTAGGCCAAATAAAATGACCCAATCCACGAGGTGGTGCTCACCCCGAGGTACTTAGCCAAAGGCCCTTACAACATCTTGAACAGGTCCAACATCCTTCGGCTATTTGGACACAATGCCACCTTGACTCAGATTACTTCGGAAAATCTGGAATGGGTTACGTTCAGAAAGCTACATGGAGACACCCACAGAGATTCCACCTTAGTGGGATTCAGCCAACAGCATTTACAACAGGCGGTTCTCGGTGAAACCCAACAGCTATCAAGCTGGGGTATAGACGTCCAAGCACCCAGCCCGTCGAAATACCCTCACATCCTTATCCCCCACCGTGATGAGAGGGGGTCTCCATAAATTTTGAAAGGAACAAACAACCACAGAAAAGGAGGGAGAAACATCGCCGAACGACCAAGCACCCTGATAAATATCTGTATTACCCACAGAGATAACAAGCGCAGAGTGCAAATGAGCCAGACCAAGCAGGCTAAAATGGAGGACTTCTGGCAGCAGCATCCCTAATCATAGACGAAATCTTGTCAGCATAGGAAGGAAAACGGATAAACCTGCCGTACTTGAACAACAACTTGCCGCCGACTACCAACAACAACTAACCCTCATCTCCTGGCACATTGCAGGACTGAGTAAAATCTTTAGGGACAAGGCGACACAGGACTACCTAGCAAAGGGGGACATATTGTGCTCACAGGAAACCTGGGCAATGTCAACAACCCCACTGGTAGGCTTTTATGAACATCATCTTGCTGCCACAAAAAAGAACATTTTTGGCCGCCCGTCAGGAGGCCTGTCTGTTTTTCTAAGCTACGCCTGCAAATTCAAAATCACAGAAATAAGAGCAAAATCTCACGACCTGCAAGCCATGACCATTGAGGGACTCAGGGGGAGTCGTCAGCCTTTTCGCCTGCTGCTAATAAACTGTTACATCAATCCAACACAGAGCCATACTCAATCCTCCATGGAATCTTTCATCAGCACACTGGAAGAAGTATTAATTAAATTTGAACATCATAAGGTGATCATTGCCAGAGACTTTAACACGAGAGGATTGGATCAGACCCTAGACTCGCATAGTAACGGGTACAAGGCTGTGCCCTTGCTCTCTCTTCTTAAAAACTTTAAGTTACAATCAACCCAGGGCATAAAAAGAACAAGCTTCCCATCATGGTGCCCCAAGCCGACCTTCAGGAATATATCCACAATTGATTTTATCCTAATCAATGAGAGTCAGGCCAATAAGTTGAGTGACTTCGCCGTCGACGACAGAGGGGAAAGCGACCATAGGCTGCTGCACGCCATCTTCCTCCTGGCAGCAATGCAACCAGCAGATGTTCATGAAGTAACTGGCAGTCCCACAGGAGAAGAGCTATTTAGGGCCCTCAAAAGAATAAAATGGACAACCAACCTTGGAGTCAAACAGTCGGAGTGGGTAGGATTGAGGTAGGCAAGCCCGACTGCTGGGAAACCCTGACAGGGGACTTACAGCAGAAACTGGGAGAAGCCCAACATAAAAAATGGCAATGGATGAGCAACGGCGGATCTGAGTAACCGCACCTCCCTGCTTTAGTCCTTTTCTTGTATATGAAACTGTAGCGGGTAGTATGATTGGGTGTGCACATACAGCTCCTGCACCTGCCGTTGTTGGATGCCAGCTGCCAGGCAGAGAGAAAACTGTGAAAGTGGTGGAGCGGTGCACTACCAAAGAGTTTTTTTCAATAAATCCAAATGTTCAATTTGTTAAGTGGTAATCAATCCTTTATTTTCAATATCAAAATATACAGATTCCAGCCAACGCATTTCGTTCATACATAAAATGAACTTCTTCAGGGCTGAAAGTTATAATACATAAAAGAAAACATAAGTATAAAAATATATACATATAATGTATTCACACAATATACTTTACTTTAAAAACAAGAGAGGAACTACATACAAAGGCAAAGGTTATTTCAATAGAAGGTGATTCTAAACACAAAAAGGAAACGTAATGGGAGGTGGGAAAACTACAAAACAAAGGTGGGAATTCATGGTCGACAGTATGTGGCCTCAACATAAAAAAGGGATCCAGCATAGAACCATCCACATTTGAGCCACGTGCACCGAAGTGCCTGTAAACGTGTCCTCAGGAAGGCACTCAAAAAAGAAAGGTGGCACACTGTCAGCGGCAATTCCGATAGCCGCTCTGAGGTCAGCACACAGGAAGACAGCATGAGGATACAAGAGAAAGCTCACTGAAGAGAAATGGCTCAAAGTTTTCTCCTTGCTAAAGGAAAAGAACAACTCCAAATTATGGAGTTACATCAATCGGCTGAACTCCCAAAGCCCGACAAGAGAGAATAACGTTGCAGGTAATGAGTGGGAAGCGTATGTAAAAGAATTGTATACAAGAGACTCACTAGCCGTCCGACCCATCACCAACAAGAAAACCCTGGACGCAGCCCAAGTTATGGATCCCTTCTTCAAGCGCACACAGGAAGCAGGTCCAGAGACAACCCAATACGCCCGCCTCACCGAAGGGGAGATCACGAGGATCATCAGGGCAATGAGAAACGACGGCGCTCCAGGGCCCAATTGCATTCTTGCCCCTGTATTTAAATCAGCACAGGCATTTTTTGCCCCAATCTTGACTCCACTTTATAACTACGCTTACACAACGGCAATAATACTGCAGTCATGGAAAGGATCTATTTTATTTCCCATCCATAAGAAAGGCAATCACTCAAACCCTGCCAACTAAAGGCTAGTAGCCCTACTCAACATAGAAGCCAAGGCCTACGCATGAATACTACTAAAGGACTTGGAGGAATGGGCAAACAAAAACTGAATACTCCCATTCCACCAGACAAGATTCAGGGCAAACAGCTCCACAATGGATAACATCATGGCCCTGGCCTACCTCTCCAAACAAGCAGTCAAGCACAAGCATCATCCTCTTTTTTTGCTGCTTCATAGATTATAGCAGGGCCTTTGATAGAGTTGATCGAGGCAGACTCTGGGGAAAACTGACAGCCTGGGGGATTCCCCTGAAGCTCCTGAAAGCGATTATAGCTCTACGAGGGGATTTCCCTAGTGTGATTTGATGTCAGGTAGTCTTTAAGGCACTGTCACATTTTGCACCACTACTGAGTCTCTAAGTAGGAAAGTTTGGAATCTCCAAGAGCCTCCTCCCCTTGTACCAGGGGCTGTAGGGTTAGTTTAGTGTGCAGGACACATGCCCGTAATCAGATAGGGTAACGGGCCCTAGCTCGCTTATTGTTGGCAGTAGTCATTTGTCTATTGTGATGTGATCCAGCCTACCATAACTTTTATGTGCACCTGATTAAAAAGAATTATCGCTCTTTAGCGGGTGTCTCCCCCTTCAAACTTCTAATTAGGCCCATATCATTCAGCTGTGCTTTCCCCTCCCCTGTGCTCGCTGCTGTACCTCCATAGCAGTTTTGTGTTATGCCCCTATCTATGTTCATGACTAAGTTTAGGTCACCCCTCAGAATTAAAAGACGAGAGGCCAGCAATGCCAGGGAGTGTCAGGTGGTCCTTCGAGAGGTATCCTTGCCTTGATTAGAAGCATACACTGAGGACAACACCAGTAAGGAAACCTGATAACTACTCCTAATCACTATCATCTCCCCTCTCCATCCTGCTTGTTCCTTCGAGCTCAAAACCCAAGTTATGGTGGAAAATGACAATTACTCATCAACTTTCTGGGAGTTAATAAAAGAAAATTGCTCTGGGAATTTTATTTACTGTAGCCTACACTGATCAACTTGTAAAAGGCGACTTTCTTATGGGAGGCAGATTCTCATCCTAGCTGTTTCAGCTTGTTTAGTATGTGTAGTTGTTTAGGGAGGGCACTGAAGCCTCTCACATTATATGGGGTTATTGAGAGCTTGATTGCTCCTGCAAGTTGTCCTGTCCTTCATTCCCCTCCTGTGACTGTTCATTTATCGGCTTTGCTGTGTAAGTAAGTGCTTCAGCATTGTGGGCAACTAAAGGCTTGGACACTCCTCTTCTCCTGCAGATTATCCCCCTCAACTACTATTCCTGCCCAATATCTCCTAAACATATTGACCTCAAAAACTTTGCCCCATCCATCACTGCCAGATTACCCCGAATGGAGTTACACAATATAACAGTTAACAAGTTACTGAAGTTTTTGATCTTGGCATGTGGGCCTACTGCAGTTGGCGGTCACTGCCTCATCACAGGCACATCTAAAAGCATTTTGAAGTTCACACCAGGTCTCCTATGAAGCTCTCAAGGTGTCATCATCAGAGTCAATCTGCAATACTGCCCACACTGTGATGACTTTCTACAGCTGTTCTATGGCTTCTCAGCCGCCTGCCATTATGTTTTCAGCGTTGGGTGTCCTATTTCGTCTTTCTCGAGCTACTGTTTGCCATTCTGGATTCCTGGCAACAAATACCACTCTTGTCTCTTCACCTCAGTTTAGTCCGCTGCATTCTCTAGACCTAGAATGTTGCAGGCTTCTGTAAGGGACCTTGTCGACCTCATCTGATCCTGACACTTGATCATCTCCAGAAGGGATGTTCCCACTAGTATTGTATTTATTGTTCCATCAGGAAATCAGTCACTATGCGAAAAGGTCCTGGTCAAACAACAAACCAGTCGGTCCTAGATGTAATTGAAGGCATTGGTGGATATCCAGAGGGACAGAATAAGACAGTAAGTGAAGGAACAACTGCATCTTTTCTAGAAGAGACAACCAAGATGCTTATCACAAAGTATGAAATCACAGAATGTCAAAGTACGGCAACTGAAATTGACGGCAGATCAAAAAGAAGAGGCCTTCAGACTCACTGTCGATACCCTTTCAACTACATGTAGATTGTAACAAGCTACATAGTGATTCTTACAGGATCTTCTCCGAGCCAGGGCAAACTCCAAAGAAAGAGTATTTAAGGTAAGACGTTTAATTGGCATCACATCAAAACTACAGCAAGAATGTGCTTACATGCAAACCTCAAAATTATATCCATCATTCATAGGGGACCTTCCCCCAAAACACATGAACAAAAAGAAAGCAAATCCTGACAGTCTCATAAAAATCAAGTGTTCACAAGCCAATGATAGCAGCTACCAAGAAAATTCACATACCTCCGGAATTGTACACAATCTGAGGTCAGCCGATGCTCATTATCCACATATTGCTTCTCTATTACTACATAAAACTGACAATGTATACAACAACAACAGAATCTTGGTAGAATGACTTCCCACAACATATTATTGACTCCCTGGTGCTACCAGGTTGCAAAATATTCAGATCAGACAGACATGCAAATATAGGAGGGATAGCCATAATCATAAAAGACTTGCCTACTCGCAAACCAATTCCAACCACCTGTTTCACATCTTTTAAAAGCTAAAAGGGGCCTTTATGGTGAAGCATCCTTCCAACCTAAACATAAATATAATTTACAGACCTCCAAAACACTCGCATGATTTTGTGGAGTATCTGTCAGAATATACCTTGGAGATCCTATTACTATCCTGTAACGGTATATAGAGTTATAGATGGGTAACAGTGAACTACTGTGCCTATGTGATGAGACGCTCTAAGTAGACGCAGGGAGGAGGATTTGTTCGCTTGAAAAAGATCACCAGTTTGTGAAATTTCCAAAGCATTACATCCTTTGTATCAGTTGGACCTGGACTGACTTTGCTGTACGTAGGTCCAAGATAAATAGAGATAGAGCAGGAGACAGCTTATATCGTGAGACTTGTGATTCATCACCTGTATAGGATCAAATTTATCTGCTGGACTGTGGCGACCAGAGTCATTATATTATTGTCCCAGCCTTCCTTTGGACCCTATTAGGGTCCATCTGTGCCCTGAGGAAGGTGCTCGGTTGTTTCCGTGTTGCACCGAAACGTGCGTTGGCACGTTTGTTTGATTTTATCAAGAACAACCACGGTGGTTACAACAGCTCGATAATAAGGACACATGCCTGCAATTTAAGAAGACATGTGGACTATAAGATACCAGTGGATACAATCAATTGGATGTTGTGAATTTCCATATCTGGATATAATATATAAAACATGTGCTGTAAAGATGATATGCTGTGGAGAATTATGAAAAGTAAAAATGAGTAAGCTACAGGTTTCTGTTGAACACCTGGTATACATATGTAGAAAACCGTTTTTGGTTCTATATGACGTCTAAGTGGAGTGAGTGTGTTATGACTGTATTTGGTTTTTAGTATGGGATGGCAGGGAGTGAAACAAAGAGATTAATGGAAAAGTTTTTTGTATGAATCGATATATTCAATATGACAGTAATATACAACACATTTGTGAATTGTTGATCTAAGTGTTATGCTTAAATAAATTATAATGCATTGATATATGGAAGAATCATTCAGATGGTTTGATATTTGCACTTTGTGCAAGTCGGAGACAGTTTTTTTTTGTTTTGTTTAGGTATTTGTGTGTGCTACCAGTGCCAAGATACACTCGACTGATGAGCCCCAATGAGGACAAAACCGGTCTTGGGTTGGTTGTGTTCCAGTTCAGGGAGGGCCTGGCTTGGCAGTTCGGGCTGGACTGTTTCTATTGGAGCAGGGTCAGTCTGATTTGCATATGCCTAGGTTCAAACTGAGGTGGCACAGTGGTCAAAAGAACGATGGGTTGGAATGCTACACTGAGTGATTATTAGTGGTTAGACAAACAGCAAGCATTCCTCCCATCACCTTTTGTGTGTTTGTTTCACCAAGTTAACCTGTGGTGGAAAGGTTGAGAGTCTAATGGGTCTGACTATTTGGGTGACCTAATTATCATGGCACAGGAGCCCACTCAGGTGAGGCTTCATCTGTCTAGGGCGATCCATCTCCTGCAAGAACTGGGGTTCGTAATCAATGAAAGAAATCAGTGATAATTCCAAACCAATGTATACAGTTTCTGGGGTTCCAGGTGGACTCTCTCAAAGCCCAGCTACAGTCACCCACACAGAAAATGAAAGACATCAAGAAGAAGCTGAAAGCAGATCTACTCAAGTAAACTCTGTCTTTGAGACTAGTTGTCTGGATCGTAAACCTCTTAGTGTCTTCAATACAAGCCATTTTTTCCAGTACTTCCACATTACAGAGCCTTACAGAGATTGAAGATTCAGGATAGTTGCAAAGTGTTGTCAACTGATGTCCCTGAGCTGCTTTCCAGAACCATGTCCATGGCCTAGAAAAGATGGCTATACTGGTTGGGGAGATTGTCACTGCCTATACACCAGCTCTCTGGAATAGCCTCTTAACCTTTTGAATTGGTATGGAAACTGCTTGTTGGGGATCAACAGACCCAAAAAACGTGCCTCATTCTACTTACCTTAAAATTTTCCTATGCAGAGTGTGTCTTCTGTTCGAAAAGTCGTGACCCTTCAAAGGGCATATCCTTGAGGGAAGCCTATACACCACTGGGAAATCCTGTGGAACACAGCCACGCTTGTCGACAAAGTGCAACACTGGTGCAGACTGCCCTCCCCAGGCAATCTGTAGTATCCAGACATGTGCAGATAACATATTTGGCTGTGTCCTGTCCCTCAAGAATCGTCTGGGCCAAAGAGGCTGTAAGGTCTTCTGGGACTACTGGCAAGATCTCACAGGCCATGTCCCACAGGGTATGTGTATAGCAACCTAGTAATAAAACAACATTCCACATCCCTCAATCCTCTTGGATTCTTTACCTGAAGAGTGGTTGTGAATGAGTTGGGATTCACTTTACTGGTTGAGGCCTGTACAACAAGGCTCTCTGAAGTAGGGTGTTTGGTAAGAAAATCATGATTGCCAGAAGCCTGTCTGTGATGCCTGGCAATCGGCCTATTCACAGAAGGGTAGGTACAGAGCTTCGACCAAGTGGCCATTAAGATACCAGTGAGGGTCTTGTTAAAAAAGCAAGGGCTCAAAAGCTGCTGGTCCAGAATATAAAATCTCTGTCAGGATGTTTGTTTTGGTCTCAACTGAAGGCAGCTATAAATCCAGCACCTCATCCGCTCTCCAGACCACCTTTTTATATGACTCAAATTTTTCTATTGATGGCTCTAGTCAAGAGTCAACTTCTACCTCATGAGAGGTGTCAAACCCACTGGCATCATGCAAATTCTTGTAGAAGGCATCATCTATGTAGTAAAAAGGAAGAAAGACATCCCCACCATCATCATCAACGTGCTCGGGTATCTTTTGTTCTGGCATAGGTTCAGAACCAGCGCTAAAAAGAGAACAGAGCCTTTGCTAGTGCATACGATGTGGCAGAGGCACCGGGTCAGAATCTGGGTCCATGACGACTGCCTGCGCTTTTGTGATTTCTTAGCGATACATTGGGTGAAATCGAGCCGAAGTCGGTTCGGTGTCGGACATCCTCTTCCAGTGCCAGTGATGTCCAAACCAGTGTCGATGTGGAAGGGACCCACGTGGGTTTCGGAGCTGGAGTGGAAGTATGTAGCAGGATCAATATGAGGCTTGTAATTGATCTCAGGGGTCAGATGCCAAAGAGAATGGCTCTGCCATCTGTAACACAACTGAGGTCTCCTGACATTCCATGGGGTCCAAAGGCATGTCAGCAGGAGCCAGTAGCACACCAGAATTTTGGAGCATGGCCTCATTGAAAGCTTCAATCTGCTGCAGTGTTGTTGATGGCTCAGGAAACTCAGAGCACACCAGGATCAGTTGAAGAATCAGTCCCGTAACCGGAGACTTTGAAGGTGTACGACTCACAATGTGACATCCTTGTTTTTAGGTTCAGAGTAGCAGAATGGGGTTGAGACCCACTTCACCTTTTTTATGTTTGTGCTTGGGCTTCAATTTCTACTTATCAGAGCATTCTAAGCACAAAGGTGACTGCTCACTGGAACGGCCTTGGTACCAAACCTGAGTCCATGCCCACAACTTGAAATGGGAGCATGACTTAAGCGAAGGACACGACTTCTTGTGTACAGCCACATACGGCTTCGCCTCCCTCTCCAGGATCACTTTTGGAAGCATAAAGGGACATTTATGGCACACATTGTGGCCCAAGCACAGACACCAGAGACACTCCTCTTGTGGGTCTTTGACCAACATCTGTTTTTTGCAGTCATGGCATGGTTTGAAACTTGTTGTTTTGGGTGGGGACATTGTTCCATAGCACAATTGGATTTGTTTTAAGAATTGTAAGAAAAACGACAAGAGCACCAGGTTACCTCTGAAGGCACAGAAAGAAAGGAAGTGAGGTCAGCACGCAGGGGTGGCCCTTATATGGGGCTCCGTTTCAGCAGTCCTAGAGCGGTATGGAGCCAATTCGGAGCTGTACTGCTCCACCTCACTAGGTATCTCTCAAAGCCCAGCATCTCTAAGCAGGAGAATTGCTGAAGAAAAATTTCCAGATCCAGTCTGACGCATGAGGAGTATTGTGGGGTTAGGAGTCTGTGGTTAGAAGTACCTACCAAAAATGCCCAAATTGAAAGAGCAAATACTAGCTAAAGCCCCAAGTCCACATAGCTTACAGCTGAGTTCTACATGATTAGACTATCCTGTCTTAGGTTTGAAGCAATATTAACTGATAAAATGCCACCAAAAGGGAAACCGCCTGATCAGTGTAAACATTTATACACCAATAACCAGTTTCTTCTTTTGTTGCTTCCAGTATTGTGTTCTTGGATTATAGGTGCAGGATTTAAAAGCCTTTATAGGTCTGATCTAATTATTTTATACACTGTGGAGAATCTGGAGATATTAAAATGATATTTGATCTTTTGGTATTATGCAATTCTTTCACTGTTTGGGGAAGTGGCAGTCACATACGAATCATGGCCAGTATGAACTATCACATTTACCCATAGACCCAGAATGGGTAAAACTCTCTCATACATCATCTCCCTTTTCTAACAAGTCAGTATTGATAGCAGGTGAACTGACACACACCCCAGGCTTTAAATATTCAGTGCAAGGGGTAATGACAGGTACCTGTGAAAAGAGTGTTGTCACCTTGCACATGGGATAGTGGTAAAAATAGGACACAAGACTTTCTACATACCCACAAAATTCATAGTTGCAAGGAGCCTCATTGTTATGTGTGATACCTTCAGCTAATCCTGGCTTTTTACTCAACTACACTTTATTGCTGGGGCTTTCGAGCCCACAGTTACAATGTTAACAGCAACATTTCACATCCCAGAATACGGTGTGAAGTGGGTTAAAAGGTAATGACGGACTTAAAGTGAGACATTTGCCAAGGGAGCATTTGACAGCTATGATTGTCCACACAGCAGCAGCACTACCTTAATGTAGTAAGGCAAAGATTTTGGAAAAGCAGTGGCAAGCATGCTTCAAGCATCACTTTTCAGGTACCTTAGAATGTAGGGGTACAAGTTAATTTGGTGTAATTCAGAATTGTAAATGTTTCACAAGGTACTATACGGTTGGCAGGATTGACTTCTCCTACAAAGTTATAATATTCAGTAGGGTGTGGGTGAATGACCCCCAACTGTGTCTAGGAATTTGTTTATTAAAACGTTTCCGTTCAGTTTGACACTTTATTCTGAAGGTTTTCCATCCATAAAAGTAACATACATAGCAGTAAACATTTCATACAATTAAAAACATAGTTAAGTATTTTCAGAGGGGAGATTACAGATAGCAGCAAATTATTAAAAGATAAAGTGCCAAGTGCCTTCACAGCATGTCTTAAAAAGATCCTACAAATTGCTAAAATAATAAAGTGCCACGTGCCCTCACAGCGTGTCTAGGTGTAAAAATGTTTCACTGTCAGGCAACTGAATAACAGATAAAAGCATAGCTCTGCACTGCCTAACGTCACGGTATTTCCTTTTAAAAAGTGGGATCAAAAATAACCTTGTAAAAAATTCATGAAATTTACAAGACAATAAAAAGTGTGACATGGTTTGGCCTGTTTTATTGTCACATGAACAGGGAATAGCAGCAAGGTTTGTTTCATACCCACGCGGAAAACACAGTAAATATTTAATGGTGTCAGCTCGAAAGCTAAATACCAGAGAACGTTCCCATCTCCCGCAAGGCTGCTCTAAATACACAGGACATGCCACAGAGGTACACAAAGACAGATAAGCGGTAATCATATGTTTCCCTTCTGCACTTTTGAAGCGTCTTTCCTGTGCTAGTTCATAAAAGGCTGTGGCTACTTCCCTTTTATTAAAGCCAGGGCATAAATCTGTTTCTAAAAAACCTAGGCATGCTGATTTTTCCTAATTCAGATTTAATGTATGCCAACCACGGAATTCGGAGGCCATTATCACAGGAAAGGCAGTCAGTTATTATATCTCTTGTAAGTGTTGCCTTCTCATTACTCCAGATAGAAAGCCAAAATAGTAAGGGCCTCACTCTAATAAAATCCGTTATGTATGGGAGGTTTAACTCTTTGTGACAAATAATATGAGGAGAGGAAATTGGTACTCCAAGGCGTCTCCTACAGAATCTATTTACTTCATTTTGTAAAGTTTCACAGTTTGCAACCCCCAGATTTCAGAACCGTAGGTGGCAATGGAGACACATTGAGATTTATACATTTGCTGCATGGCTTTCGGTTGCCCCCCACCACGAGGTTGGGGGAGGGAAAACAATGAGCTGATTGCCTTTGAGAAGTGCATTCTGCGATGTGCAATGTGCAATGCTTGGTGACCAGGCTCCAGAGGCAGAAAACATGACTCCCAAATATGAAAAAATCTTAACACTAGTTCAGGAGTTATCACCTACTTGCATATGGGACAATTGTATGCATTGTGGGCCGCAAGCCATAATGTGTGATTTTGTAAAATTGGTTCAAAGGTCTAGGTTGGTCATAAAATCAGTAAACGCAGATACTAGGAGACGCAGTGCTTTGGGGGTGCGAGCCATTAACACAGCGTTGTCTGCATTTAAAAGTGTGGGTAGGGGGTTCCCTTTAACAGATGGAATGTCACTAGTTATCGGAACTAGGGCCTAGCGTAAATCATAAATATATAGTATGAACAAAAGCGGGGCAAGCACACACCCTTGTCGAACACCCCTACCAATCTCAATATCCCTAGACACATTTCCATTTTCATTTAGTCTAACTCTGGCTCTCATATCCCTATGAAGATAAGCAAAAAAATGGACAAGGGAGGCATTCAGACGCTTGAGCAACAGCGTGTGCCGTAGTTTGGTTCAATTAACACAGTCGAAAGCGGCGCTTAAGTCCATAAAGGCCATGTATAAAGGCACAAGCTTTACGACAGTATATTGACCTATTATCAAGTTCAAATTGGCACATTGCTCAACTGTCCCAATCCTACTTCTGAATCCGTGCTGGGAGGAGTGCAAAATGGATTCTTCTTGGACCCACTCCTGAATTCTATTGTAGATTACGCGTCCCAGAATTTTAACAGTTGTATCAATCAACGAGATTGGTCTGTAACAAATGGGGTCTTCACAGTTGCCCTTCTTAAATATATGGACAATGATAGAAGTGCGCCAGGAATCCGGAACATCTGTGAGTGCCAGGTTATTGAACACATTAGTTAAGATGGGAGACCAAAGTTGGATATTGAGTTTGAACAAATCAATCGGTATGCCGTCAGGCCCAGGAGCTTTACCTCCCATGCTTTGTGTAAGGGCCTCTTCTACCTCATCCACTGTCACCCTGACCTCAGATAGGTTCCTACTGTCTATAGCAAAGATATCCTTGATTGAGGGGGCCACATAAACTTTATTAAAATGATCTTCTCAGGATTCACTGGTGATATGGCAGGAGATCGGGGAAACCGTCAGATTTTTACGTCTCATATCTGACACTATAGCTTAGAAGTGTTTACTATCTTTCATACTGGCTGCATGTGATAGTGACTCCCATTGGTCTGTTAAGACTTGCTGCCAACCCCTAGCCGTGACAACCTTGTAGTGTTTCCTCAGGGCAATAATTAGTTCTTGATCTCTGGGTTTGATGGGAAACATCCATTACAACGCAGTCATTACAACGCACTACCTTTACAACACAGCTGTTACAACGCAACAGCATTTACATCGCATGCCATTACAACGCAGCCATTACAACGCATGTCACTACAACGCATGCCATTACAGCGCGTGTCACTACAACGCATGCCATTACAACGCATTATAAGGTAAGTAATGGGGATTTTTTACGTTTTAGGGTGGGTATGGGTTTTGGGTACATGGGAATAGTAATTTTTACCCCTACACTATCCAACACTTACCCTACTATTGCACTCACTGGAGTGGGAATAGTATTTTTTACCCCTACACTATCCAACACTTACCCTACTGTTGCCCTAAAAGTATTATGCGTTGTAATGGTATGCGTTGTAATGGTATGCGTTGTAATGGAATGCGTTGTAAGTGTAGTTTCTAAAAATGCGTTGTGATGGCATGCGTTGTAAAATCATGCGTTGTAATGGATGTTGCGATGTAAAAACCACGTTGTAAAAGCATGCGTTGTAAATGTTTGCGTTGTAATGTCATACATTCGGTTTGATTATAGCACTTTTACTTTTTAATCAATTAATAGTCCTGTAAACCAGAGTCCTGACAGAGTGAGTGTGAGGGATGCAAGAGAGGTGTGAGTGAGAGTGTAATGCACAGATTTGTTATTCTTAAACAGTCTAACATAAATCTATTGGATACGCTGCAAATGGGAAAACACT
Organism: Calotriton arnoldi; assembly: GCA_963921515.1. NCBI lineage: Eukaryota > Metazoa > Chordata > Amphibia > Caudata > Salamandridae > Calotriton > Calotriton arnoldi. The sequence continues at coordinate 1,780,264 of CAWUFW010002968.1, forward strand.
ACGCACCCTGAATTACTTTGCCTTTAAATTAAATATGTGCTTTATTACAACATGATTTGAAACACTGGAAAACAAAGTTTTTGTCTCTTTTGGGAGTAAGGCAGCTGAATAAAAGCTGATTAGTGCTGATTTCAAAAGGTTTGGAAAACACTGAGAAAACACTACTGAAATTCACAAAAAATAAACACTGAACACAGGAGGTTTGCCCATGCCTCCTACGCCCTTGCTAAAAGTCTTTAACAAGATCCAGCTCACTAAAAGAGTTACCCCAACAATGACTGAAGCCAATATACATATACCTCTAATTCTTAAGCCAGACAATAAAGCCTTAGACTTTGTTTTGCACTGGCTAATAGCCTTCTGAATGCAGCTGCTAAGTCGTTGACCTGACTCCTCGTGCCAAAACTACTGGGAGTGATACAGTCTTTGACCCACCCGCATCAAACTGGTTTTATAGCTGGCAACCACACAAGGGATAACACTAAGAAGGCACTACACCTCCTAGACATTAGAATTGTAAAGGGGGAAGAAGGCTAATATTTTTGTCGCTGGATGCCAGAATGCCTCTGACAGAGGGGACTGGATGTCATATGGGATGCCTGCTTTGTGATCAGGATAGAAAGCCCCTTTGCTGATTATGCTGTGATAGAGTACTAAAGTATTAAATAAGAATGCCTACAAGGGATTTCACTTATTAAACATAGTCAAATTTAAATCAAAGAATAAATCGTGTGTAAGGTTCCAACTGGTAACCAAACACGGAGTAAATCTGACATGAATTGAGTTATTCTACATAGGTCAATCAAAACACAAAAGTAAAAAAATAAGAATAAACGGGCATCACTTTTCTTCAAAAAATACACATTTAATGTTTAACAATGAATGATAGGGGTATCATCACAAATACTATAACACCATGACGATGGAAAATTAACTCGACCTACAAATCATTAGTGTTTACATTCAGTCCAAGATGACAGAAAATGAGAAAAGGGTCTAAACAATAGAGCACACTTCATCAGAAGAAGTTTATCATGTGTTGACGGAACAGAATGTGGCAGTCGACGTTTCGGTCTGTAGTGGTGAGAAATCCGTCAGACCATCTTCAGGACAAAGGTAAGTATCTAAAACAACCCCTTAGATTATTGAGGTACTGTTGCATATGTCAATAGATCCACGCAACACAAGAATACAGAATGAAGAACTTCATGAGTGAAAACTTCACAACTAGGAGCCTCAGAGTAGGCTAATTGTGAAAACGCTCGTGTTAGAAACAGAGTACCGTAGAGTATATTCAAAACCGATGACGTCGTCAGTTAAGTCAAAGGCTTGTTACTTGCCGTGCTTCTGAAACAGCGTATTCAGCTTCTCCAAATCGCAGTGTAGAACGCTGCGATTTGGAGAAGCTGAATACGCTGTTTCAGAAGCACGGCAAGTACAAGCCTTTGACTTAACTGACGACGTCATCGGTTTTGAATATACTCTACGGTACTCTGTTTCTAACACGAGCGTTTTCTACAATTAGCCTACTTCTGAGGCTCCTAGTTGTGAAGTTTTCACTCATGAAGTTCTTCATTCTGTATTCTTGTGTTGCGTGGATCTATTGACATATGCAACAGTACCTCAATAATCTAAGGGGTTGTTTTAGATACTTACCTTTTGTCCTGAAGATGGTCTGACGGATTTCTCACCACTACAGACCGAAACGTCGACTGCCACATTCTGTTCCGTCAACACATGATAAACTTCTTCTGATGAAGTGTGCTCTATTGTTTAGACCCTTTTCTCGTTTTATGTCATCTTATACTGAATGTAAACACTAATGATTTGTAGGTCGAGTTAATTTTCCTCGTCATGGTGTTATAGTATTTGTGATGATACCCCTATCATTCATTGTTAAACATTAAATGTGTATTTTTGAAGAAAAGTGATGCCCGTTTATTCTTATTTTTTTACTTTGTGTTTTGATTGACCTATGTAGAATAACTCAATTCATGTCAGATTTACTCCTTGTTTGGTTACCAGTTGGAACCTTACACACGATTTATTCTTTGATTTAAATTTGACTATGTTTAATAAGTGAAATCCCTTGTAGGCATTCTTATTTAATACTTTTGTATTTGCCCAAGCCTCCAAGGGTATCTTGGGTTTCCCACTTTATTGTTATTGTGATAGAGTACTGGCAATTTAAAAACAGGACCAGAATCAATAAAAGTGCTCTAATTAGATTGATATTTGATGTGGAACTAGACCCGGCTGCCCATTGTCACAGCACCTTTTCGCAATCAATGAGGAGCTCTTGGCAGTTTGTATTAGCACGAATAATCAGATTAAAGGCATTAAATGTGGGGGATGACAGGGGGCCTTGAAATTGCCCATGTTTGCCGACAACGTTCTACTCGGGTTCACAGCTCTGCAACGTCAATACCAGCAGTTATGGCTGTACCCCATAACTCCTATCATATCTCGGGCTTCGAAAGTATTTTGAAGTTTTGTAAAAACTGTGTGTTAGCTCAAGTTCCTCAATGATGCTCTTTTTTCTGTCCTGATAATGTAATCTGGTGGAACAAGACTGTCAGTAATGGCCTAGAAATTGTTGTTCAGTCATGATTCAGTAAGGAATAAGACATCTAGGTTGAAAGATTGTCAGATACTGAGGTGTGGTGCACATAAGAAGAGTGATAGTTATGGAGAAGGCCTTTAACGGTAGTGTGTTGCCTGCTGAGCAAGTGGTTGTTTGTAGGGTCATAAGTGAGGTTTTTTTAGTTTGTTGGGTGGTCTGCATCTTTGGCAGGTATGTATGGAGTATTTTGTCGTTCAAAGAATAAGAATGCTGTAGTAAATCATTTGGAAGCACATTTTCAGAGCGTAGATGAGAGTCTAGTTAATTCGGGAGTTTAAGATAAGGCATGATAATTAATATGTGTAACCTCTATATTCCTAGAAAACGATAGTGCTACGGCAGTGCAATCTGCCATTAGGCCATTGATATGCTCTAACAGAACTGCTAGAAATGTCGGTGCCTTCCAATCATGCCTCCTAGGATTTCATCGCAGACCCGCGTCTTAATTTATTCAGCCAATAATGGTGATGCCATAATAGTGTGTATGTCCACTCCTCAGTAAGAGGACTTCGCCAAGTTCCCTGACTCGTGGGAGTTTGATCTTGCTGTCTGATAAAATAGGAGTGTTTGCCTTAACCAAACTGTATGCACTAATTCTAGGTCAGTGAATGCGTCCATTGCTTGGCGGATGGAAGTTTGTGACTTGCTTATGTTGACGGCACGCGCTGGTGTGTATTGTGATAGCCAGCTAGTGACTAATCTGGTTGGTGTTGGATGTATGTTAGGAGTTCTCTCATGTTGTGAGTGTATGCTGTGAGCCAGAGAAGGGTGCTCTTATGTGTGTGGTGACACATATACCCACCTAGATGGCATTTCTGTGCAATGTTAGATGTGCGTGATTTTTAAAGTGTGCTGTTGAATGTCCTGGGTGAAAGTGCTGTTCTACGTTAAGTGATACCCAACTATAGACATATCTGTTCTCTGTTGGATCTTTGTGTAGTCTGCTGTTGATTGTGGTCTACCAGTGTGAATTGTAGAGGTGAGCGACAAAGTAAATGAGCGAGTACTGTGTGCCTATGGGGGCATTTAATGACATTTGCAGCATGCTGGAAGGTACACAGAGGATCAGTTCAAAGGTGCACCGTTACCTCTCTCCTCTACCTAGTTCACCTTTTCCAGGCCTTGGTACATCTTTGCAGGCTAAGAGACAGGCCATGGTTGGAATTATGCAAACTAAGAGGCTCTGAAATCCCATAGTTGAAGCTGCAGACTACGTGACAACGTGACTGTACAAGGGGCCTAAGCACAATGATAAGGCTGTAAAACACCCGACAAAAAGAGATAATATGAGCAGCCCGTAGTAAAAGGCGGAGGGGCCCCACCGCGCCACCTATTTCTGAACCATGAGGAGTGTGTGTCAGGCTGAGCAAAGGTCACCTTGACAGACACTCTTTATGTTCCAGTCAAGCACCCAGGCGCTATATATGCACTAAATGTGCAGCTGCCTGGCTGCCTAAACCGAAATTTGCCAGGCTGAAGATTTCACAGACTGGTGAGTGTGACCTCCTCAACCTTAGAAAAGGTCAGCCAATGAGAGGAGACGGCTCAATCTTTCTTTTGTCCCTTCCTTTAGGAAATAACAGAGGCTTCCCCCCTGCCATCTGAGATGAGGCCTGGTAAAATTTTGTGTTTGTGCTGGGTGGAAGTATGTATGTAAATGTGAGTGTGCTTGTATGCCCGCTCCACATCTACCTACTGCACATTATGGGCCGCCACTGAATGTGAGGGCTCCGAAGCCTACAGATGAATCTAGAGCAGTGGTCTTCAAACTTCTTAATGCCGCGCCTCCCATGTTAATAAGAAAAATCATTGGGCCTCCCTCCGTTTTTCGCAATTAACCTGTTAAATTGGCAATGTTTAAATATATCTAAACATATTTAAACATTACAGTTAATTCCTGTTACCCCTTTTACAGCACACTCAAAGTCAGGATATAAATGACTAAAGATGTTAGTGAGGCCCATTACAAAGTGGCTTACTGGCGCTCATTTTTTATCACTTAAAACAAAGCATGATGCTTCTCTTGGCCAGAGTTTGGCGCCCCCCTGAGATCACTTAAGGCCTCCTCAGGGGGGCCTGTCCCCAGTTTGAAGACCTCTCATCTAGAGAATATCTGACAGCAATTTGCAGTTTAAGGTACCTAGAGCCACAGAAACATAGGTGCAGATTGGCTGGGACCATGTGACAAGGTAAGTAAGGCAATCCCTCTGCGCCCCATTCCCTCCTATCTATACATTTGCTCTAGACAAGGGCATTCTGTATTTTGACATCTGCAGTGACTGCAGCCTGCTAACCAGACCCTGTCACATAAGTAATATGTCATGTTTAGGTCTCGCATAGACATGCTTTGCGAGACATGCAGTATACAGTATAGTGGGGGGAAGCTCCGCCCACTTTCCGTCCATGTTTTTCATTGGCTTAAATCAGAAATGCTGCATTCTGATTTGTTTTTGGCATGTTTGTCCCTCCTCCTGATGGCCATGTCGTCATTTTAATCCTTCCATGGCTATCGGCCCCTTTACTTTACAAACTCTTTTGTTCCTCTGCCACCCCCCCTTCCCTCCCGCAGTCTGTAACTCTTCTTTATTATCGGGCATCTCCTGTTTCTTTGCAGTGTCTGCGCACAACAAAGGCTGCAAGCTATTGGGAGTCTTTGTCTGGTGCGTGTTGGGGGTTGGGCATTCTGGGAAGTGAGGCACAGCATCTGGAAGATAGCATTCAGGGAACGGAGGGGCTGGGGCATGCTTGTCAACACCTCCGGTGAACACAGGGCCTATAAAAAGGCAGCAGACACTAGCTTGCTGCAACTCGTCCAGGTTCATGATGCACGCTCCGTTTCACAGCACATAAAATAACAGCCGCAAACTCCTATAATCTTCCGCCGTAAATCTAGGCGCCTGATGGCCCTACCACTGTAGGCCCCCAGCATCAAGTGCCTCCCGCACCCTTGGATCATTCCGGGAAACCAGTGGATCACCCCGATCAGGCCTCAGATTTCCCGAAGAGTCGGATCCGACAGGCCGGTGGGATCAGTGAGCCTTGATGGTGCTGCGGCTGCCGTAGCGTGAGATGGAGAAGACCCGGCATGTTAGGGTGAGAGTCCGACCCCCTGCCCCAGAGCCTCCATTAACCTCTATCTGAACAAAGACCCCCCCCACCAAAGGATCCACCCCATTCTACCTCCCCCCACTGCATGCACGTGCCCCCCCCCTTAGCCCCCATTCACATCACTTCCACTCTTGATGTCTGCCATGGAGGTTTCTCCTATTTACCCATCAACTCCTCGCCTCATTACTGCGAGTGGACCCCATAAAGAACCTAGGACCGCGCATCATGTCATAGAAACTCCCCCCACGCCATACATCACAGGCGCTGGAGCTGTGTTCATACTGTGGGCTGAGATGTCATGATTTCTTACACCTCGAATAGTAACCTCGTAATTGCAGCGCTCAGAAACCCTAAACACGAGGGTGCCTGGGCACCCTTGGCTCAAGCTCCTCCTATTAGCAAAGATGAAAGGAGAGTTCTGCAGTCTTTGGTGTCTGTGGTTTGGAGGGGGCGGCCTGTGTGTTGGTAGGCAGGGGGTGGGTCTTACAGTGGGGTTAACGGAACAGGAGCAGCGGGACCCATGGGAGTAGAAATGTTACCAGCAGCTGGAAATGATTACGTGCAGTGCTTTAAGGGGAGCTCCTGGGGTCGAGGAGCTGTATGCGTTGGTTAGGTTGTTCGTATTGCTCCATGTACTCACTAACGCTGTTTTCCCCGGACTGGCCTTTCCTGTGACTTCCTGATGCATTCTGGGTGCTCTAGGCTTGGTTTACTTACACTGATTTTTCAACAACTATACTTCGTGTAGTAATGAACTGGAAGTAAAAAGCACGCACCAGACGCAGGGGTCTGTGATGAACATGGCGTGAGTTAGGTGGTCACCCAAGGTGAGGGGCTGTGATGGTACCAGGTGGGTGTAAGGTGGGTTGGTAATCTGCAGATTATGTGGGTAAAGATTATTAAGAGAGCTGCTCTTGTAGGTGAACCAAAGGAAGCTGTTTTTTCTTTGCCATGCCTCATTAAATGGGTTGTTCTTGTGGGTGAATGTTACTGATGCAGGTAGAGTTAAGTTCATTTACTAATGTGTTCTGGTTGTGCTGTATTGGTGCATTGTTTTCATCTGGAAAAGCTCACTTGGGGGAGCAGTTCTTTCGGTTGAATTCTATTCATGCAAGCTTTCCTAAGGACAGGATACATTGAGTGAACTGTTCTAGTAGGGTGCAAGTTATTAAGGCAGATTTATCTTTTAAGAAAAGCTCATTTAGAGAAGCATTGTTTTGGCTGTATCATATTGGTGCCGGTTATCTCATCGGGAAAGCTCATTAAAGCGGCTATTATTTTGGTTTATCTATATTGATCCAGGTTTTCTTAAGGATAAAACTTAAGAAATGAGGGGGCATATTATCAAGGGCTTTATCGCAGCTTTAGCGGCACTTTTTGCCGCTAAAGCGGCGATAATTTTATCGCCCTATTAGCAAGCTGTCGCTAACAGGCGTTAGCGACAGTTTTCAGGCGTTAGAGGCCGCGTTTTCCATCGCCTTGCATGTCAGCGATAATTATCGCTAATGACATGCAAGGAAGGCGTTCCCTACTAAAAGCGACTGGAAACAGTCGCTAACTCCACTACCCCCTATTAGCAAGGCAGGCGAAGCGATAAAATAATTCGCGCTAAGCGCGTTTATCGCTATATTTTATCTCCTGCTAGTGAGGATGACTTACCTGTTTAAAGTATAGGAGGTGGATTCTAATGCTGAATCCACCTTAGCGATAATGCGAGAATATCGCTGCTTTTCCAGCGATATTCTCACATTTTCCCGCTATCGCTGGAAATATCGCTATGGAGATAAACCTTACTAATAGGGTGTTATCTCAGCGATAATTTCCAGTGATAGGTGGCGTTAACAAATAACGCGCTAAGCGCGGTTAGCGATAAATATCGCTAATCCTTGGTAATATGCCCCGAGATCTTTTTGTGGGTGAATCCCACTGATGCTTTTTTAGGTCGAGCCTGGGCAGCACATGCGCTGCTCTGCGAGGCATGCTGTGTTCAGGTAGGGACTTGAAGCTCCGTCCACTCTCCGCCCATATTTTTCATTGGCATGTATCACTGTCCACTGTAAACTGTGACTGTTCATTGGTCAATAGGCTTAGTAGTCCCTCCTTAGTACAGCCTTAGCTCATTTTGTAACCTCCCATGGCGACACCCCCTGTTAAATCTGTTGTTACTCAGTAGGCTTTAATTACCGCCTTTGAGCACTATTTTCTCAAATAGCTTCCTCCTGCCTGCTCTTGCAGGCAGGACACGCTCTCTCCTAACGCTTTTTACATTTTTTTTACAGCACAAACAAAAGTCCTTTCATTTATCTGTTTTAAAAACACATAAATAAAAGGCATTGTCATTTACAATGCCAATAGCTCAAACTCTCGTAAATGCGAGGCCTATTCCATTGCAAATGCTTGTTTTGCTGTTGCCATACCCATTCGGAAGTGAAGCTAGGGAGTCGCACTGGAGCCATGCTCTCCAGTTGATGTGGGCCAAGTGTTGGCTGTGAGCAGAAAATGTGTTTTGAAGTTCCGGAGGCAGGGCTGATATTGTAAGGCAAGGGAGAGCTCTGGAAAGCTGGAACAAAAACTCAGCATCTTGAATTTTGGGTGTTGGGAAGTATGGGTAGCTTTTATGCTGTAAAGTAGGCACTCGGGCATGAAATTCATTACTGTGCTGATAAAGTGAATGGAAAACCTATTTTTTTTAAATTAGGAATTGCCTGATGTCACCACTAATACTGACTGACTTGCTCTTTAAAGCACTCTGCTTGGCCTAATCCAATAGAGACCGGAAAGAGTTAGGAAAAAGGACTTATCCTCCTTCTGCACGGTATAATTGTTGTATGCATACCAGAGAGCCATAAAGAAAGTGGTCTCTAGCCCTGCCTGAACCTCTGCTTCGGGCATTTTGCACCAAAATTGGTGGTGACAGTTTCCATCTCACCAACAGGGATAAATGGGTGGTCACGGTCCTGTTAGTGAAACCAGCTCACCTCTACTTAACTTTCCCCTGCGGTTTGTGGGTGCAATGGTCACAAATCTGACGAAGCTGATGCCTGCCTGTAAGAATTCAGTGTGTCAGCTGGCAGTGGGCATTTCTTGTGTCCGGGGGAGCAGGTCCCTCCCCGCCCCTCGCCCGCCCCCCTAACTCAAAGAAGTGGATTGGAATTTCATGTGACAGTCCTAAACGTGTGAGGAATATTCTTCAGTGTAGCACTACAACCAGAATATGTAAAAAACTTTAGACTGTAAAAACTCCGCACTGGAAGACAGGCAGTCACTGACAAACAATCCCTAAAAAAGATGCAACCTTGTTAGACTCAACTTTGCTGGTGTTCCTGCTCTTTTCATTTTGTCGCGAAGTTCGGGGCTATAGCGGGTCCACCTGATCATCATATCTGACGGTGGGGAGCCCACCTTTGACATAGTCAGAATGTCCTGAGGGAGATTTCGTTTCCTCCAGAAAAGTTTCCAGGCTTCCTTCAGCTTCACAAATGACCAACTTGTATCCGACTGTTTTCACTCATGGTTTGGCCATAAAAGGTATCTAGACACCTGTCCAACGTATGGAGGGCATTGTCTTTTTTTATTTTCTTCACTTCCTGCATCATAACATTGAATGCCTTTGCCCCCACGCTTTCCTATTGGGCATATGTTATTTTCTTTAAAACGTTTGATCTCAAGAGCCGATATTCATTTCTGTGACATTTTTCTTATTTTTGGTCTCCTTAACTAATGTGATTTGAACCCTTTAAATTCTTTGTTATTAGCAGTCTGTATTCATTTCATGCTTTGTGATCACAGGAGCGGTCTTAGTGCATTACTGCATCTCCATTTGAGGCGCAAAAGGGAGGGGGCTTTGGAACACGGAGAAATGTAGAAACACGTTCCGTGGCTTAAGCACACCTTTTTTGTCATTTCAAAGACAATTTTAGGGTTCTAGCTACTGCCAGACACATCTTGTCTATACATAGAACAGGCATGTATAAGCCATAACACACGCAAACATCTGCTGTATTACCATTTTGTGTGGTTCCCTCATTTGCAGAGGTTTGGGTGACGTCTCTGGTGCCAGCCAAGAAGTGTGTGCCTGTGGCACTTGTGACCTCTTGTTGACAAACCTTCTAACTGCGCACCTGGGTCTGAAACGTTCTGTGAAGTCGAGCTAACCTAGATTATGGATTGGACTGGAGGCCTGTCTTCACATGTGCTTGCCGTGCCCTGGAGGCTAGCATGATCTAGAGCCGGGGTGAGGGTAGCACAGTCATGGTGTTACGTCTATATTTGTTAGGGGAGAAGGCAGAAGAGAGAGGGACATATCTGGTCCGGTGCGTGCTGCAAGCTTTTTTTTGTGTGACTGTGTCTATGCGCTAGGTGCAGTGTGGAGTGCAGCCCATGATGTTGTTTTTGAGGTATGATATTGAAGTACTACCTCTCACGGTGGTCTTTCGTCTGTTTTAGCCTTCACTTTTTCCAAGTGTGTGTCCCACACATCGCTGAGTGGTGTGCCTTTCTGGGGCAAACGTTAGGAGTGCCAGGTTGTAACCTCAACGATCACCCATTTTAGTAGGTCTCGAAGCCAGAGGTGTATAGTTGGGGCCTCGGAGGACTTCCTCGCCCTGGCTAGTCACTGTTCTGTCAGCACGGTATGTTCTAGGTCGCCAAACTTTCTGGCATATTTGTTTTTACGTGTGCGTGCCGTTACTCCAGTAGGCATTTTAGCGTGTCTGCCAGTAATGTCCGCCCTGGTCTGTCCACCAGGTTCGACGTTATCGCTGTCCAGTAGTGTGTAATGATTGGGCAGGCCCATACTATATGGTAGAAGTCCGCCTGTGGGCATGGGCATCTAGGGCAATTTGGGGTTGATTTCGAGAACATTCAGTGTATGGGTCTCGGCGTTTGATGTATGTAACTCAAGTGTGTGTACTTCAGGTGGGGATTTCTAGATACCCTACGCTTGTGTTCTAGTGCCGTGTTCCACTGTTTGTCTGCGAGTTCTTGGCCCAACACGTTTGCCCATTTATCGTGAAGGGCTTGGAAGCTGGTTATGTGTGTATCTAACAATGCTTTATACAATACCGTGATCGCCCGCCTGGCACTGCCATGGGTAAGCTGCGTCTGCAGGGGAGCATAGGGGTTCCAGCTCTTATTGCTCTGGTCCCCATAATGTTTCTACCTTGAATATGAGTGCATTATAAGCTATAAACAGACCCTCCTCTATGCCATTTCGCTCTTGCAAAATCCTGGAATGTCAATAGTGTTTTGTGGGTGTAGAGGTCCCCTAATGTGGTAAGGCCTACTTCTCCCAATGGTCAAGTGTTGTAATGTTCAATCACTTTTCGGAAGATTCAATAAAGATGCCTTTAAATTCTATATTTATCACGTCACATTTGCTGCGCTTCAAATACAGAGGTCAAATGTCATTTCAGGCAATGTCTTTTGACAAAGTGCTGCTTTATTTTAACATGGAGGATTGATGTTTACAAACTACTCTAACTTTGCAGTCAGAAGAAGAAAAGTAAAACGAATTATGTGACAATCTTGATGGCAGTACAGGTGCGTGAAAGGAAGGCTCTAAGATGTAATTTTTGGAACACACAACAAAATGTAAATAACTATAAATAAACTATGCATTTAACAGGAAATCAAAAACAAAGCACTTTCATTTTGTAATTCTGAAGTGGGATGGAAACAAAGATTATAATAGGATCCAAACAAATCAAGACACTTATTTGGTGATACACAAATGATAAATATTCACTGGAACCCGATTTTCACACATTATCATTTGTGTGCAGTATAGTTTTATCAGTAAAACTATCTATACAAATGTAGTAGCCATTTCAATGAAAATGTGCTGTCTGTATATGACAGTGCTCTACCACGCAATGCTTTAGTTATATTTAAAAATCGCCCACCTCATGTCCATTAAAACCAGGTGGGGCACGAAAGTTTGTCGTTCTAAAAATTGATTTGTGGTTTTAAAACGTTTGAGAACCACTGCTCCATACAGTAGTGTAGGGTAAATGTGAGATTATTTTTCCGTGTAGCTGGCCGACAAATGTCTAACAGCGGTACCCCTGTGTAGAGTGCTCCTGAGACTGCTACTCTTAGGGTGAGCCACGACAGATCTTGTGAGTGGTCTTCCTAGCTTGGTATGGCAGCACGTGATGGCCACTGCATCTCATCTTGAAATTCTTTGCCTGGATGAAGGCTAACCTATTTGAGGGTCTAAAAACAATACTAATAGTTGGTCTGATTTTCTAAATCTTTTGTTCTAAGTACATTTTCAACATTTCAGATCGAAAGAATGTAGTGCTCTCTCTGCTGCATGTTAAGGATGTTGAAAGGCAGCTTTATATATGACTGGTTCATTGATGTGTGAGTCAGTACCTTTAGTATGCAAAAGAGATTGATGTTCATTATCAATTTGTCATTAGTGTAATGAAGAAACAGCTCTTCTACAGTGAATGCTTGAATATCGCTCATTGATCTGGCTGATGTCAGTGTGAGAAACAGTGCTGTTTCCGATGAAAGTTATTTGATTCTTGCCAAATGGGTTGGCTCAAATGGGCTTCTCATTAAATGTTATAAGACGGTATTGAGTTTCCACCTGATCAGTGGATATCTTGTTGGTGGGAAAGCCCTGAAAAGCTGCTTGAAAAATTCTTTGATGATCCTGGTGTCTCCTACGGTGAACAGTAGGAGTCCGGTGAAGCCTTATTATAGCTGCAAGATGTACTTTAGTTGATGTGTATTTAAGCCCAGGTTGAGCTAGTTCAAGCAAGTAAGGCAATATTTGATGAGGCTGAACTGAAAATGGAAGAAGTCTTTTGCCAGATTCTGCTCTTGCCAGTGCAAGAATGTATTTACAGTCCACAGGAATATCTAGTCCAGAAAATGTACTGTATTCAGGAGCCATAATAGCTTTCAGTGAACCTGGGCTCGGGTGTAAGACTTAACCCTGGCACCGGAGAGTAAGTCTGTCTGTGATCGCAAAGGAATAGGAGCTGCCTTCGGGAGATAAATCAGGTCTGGGAATCATTGCCTGGGCCATGTTGGGGCCATCAGAATTAGCCAGCATAGTGCTCGCGTCAGTTTCAAGGCGAGCTTTGGGATCTGTGAAAGGAAGTAACTTTGGGTTTCTGGCCTGAAAGATGTTGCACAAAGTCATCTTGTCTATAGAGCAACACAGCGTCTGCTAATTTTCTGGAACTGATGCCCTCTTTTATGGAAGATAATTAACCAGGGATTGTGTCTTCAATGGCAGGTTAGTTAATGAAGCAGCCAATGATGAAGGCTTCAGGCTTTTTGGATGGTGACAGTGATGCTATCAGTGGCATGGTTGATGATGGTTTTGACAGACATTTTTTCAACTTCCTTTCGAGAGCTCTCTTGTACAATTTAGAAGGAGCCTCATAAGAAGTAGGTGCCAATTTGTATGTTGAAGAGGATTTCTTTATCACCTTGGAGCATTCTGAGAGCAAATGTGTCTTTTTTTCTGTCTAGGGGGCCACTTTGAACAGACCCATCCTTCCGAAAAAGTGTATTCTTGGCTCTGGTTTGTTGGATGCACTGAGGAGTCTGCCCTCATGGTCCTTCAACATTCGAATGAAACATTTCTGCAGATTTTACAGTAATCAATCTTGGGACTCAGATAAATGCAGTAAATGCAAATTTTATGTTGATCATCAGTGTCGACCCTTAGATTGCCACAGGGCCTTAACAAGCATTTTTAGATGTTTCCTCCATGTTAAAATAATTCAAATCCATGAATAAAGGGTGAGAACAACACAGAGAACCCAAGAAAAAGGATAGCCAGGATAAATAGTAAAGATTTGACAGTAAACAAAGGGGTCAGATTTACCAAAAAGTCACGTAACGCAGCAAGACAACTTGCTGTGCTGTACCGAGCTGCGTTTCAGGGAGAAATGTGCCATATCTACTAAGATATGACGCATTCCTGCTCTCTCCCTGCACTGGAGCACTGATAACTACCGTGCCCCAATGCAGGCATCCGTGTGCCATGGAGCAAAGATGCCTGCATTACAGGTAGGATTATTTTTGTGCATGAAGGGACACCTTCCTGCACAAAAACAATCCTCAGAGGCATTTTCCTCTTGCTACGTGTGCTGCAGAATACAGAACATGTAGAAAGACAAAATAACAAGGAGACAAACATATTTATGCCTCTGTTGAGAAAGCGTAGTAAATTGATGCAATCCCAGATTTACTACCCGTAGTAAATCTGGGTTTGCACCAAAATCCATTGTTGGATGCGTCGGACCACCCGCACTCCACCCATGCAACGTGTTCCCAACAGAGAGAAAGGCAATGCAGCGATTTTCTCTGCCTTGCGTTACTTTGGATTTACTAAGCCATGCAGAACCACGCAAGGTGGGTTTGCATGGCTTAGTATTTATTTATTTTATTTGAATAGTTTTATAAAGCGCGAACAAGACCCATACGGGTATCAGAGCGCTGTACAGAATTGGCGAAAGCAAGGGTACAAACACAAGGGGACAGTTGGTGAAGTAACAACAAAGGGAGAAATCGATCAGGTTAAGAGTAGGGGGTATCAGCGGTGCCCTAGAGCATGAAGAGCATAACAGCATACAATTAGATGCACCAGTGAAGTGCAACAAGAATCAGAGTATTAACAAAACAAGAGCAAGCTCACAAGTAGATGCAGTTAAGGTGCCCTAGAGCAATAGAGCAAAATAACATAAAAGCATACAATAAAACGCATCAGTGTAGTACAATAAGAATTAGAGTATTAACAAAAACAAGAGCATGATCACAGGTTGAAGCTGTTAAAGTTCGTTCAAGAGTAGCCGTTTGACAAGTTTCTTAAAGGATGTAGTGGAAGGATTGGATCTGATCTCGGAGGGCAGGCAGTTCCAGATTCTCGGAGCAAGACCAGTGAAAGCACGATTGTAAGATCTTTTCTTTTTGAATCTTGGAGGTTTCAAGAGAAGGCTGTACGTACTTCTAAGGTTCCGGCTGGAGCCCGACAGATCAAGCTTATTTGCCAGGTAGATCGAGGTGTTGTAGTGTATGGCTTTATGAGTCAGGCAAGCTATCTTGAGTCGGATTCTGGCTTCGATAGATAGCCAATTTAGTTGCAAAAGGTCGGGGGAGATGTGGTCATACTTTCTAGAGCCCGTGATGAGTCTATCCGATGCGTTCAGGGTAGCTCTGAGTGGGGCCAAGCTAGCTTTGGGAAGTCCAGCAAGGGTCACCAGACCATATCCCAATCTAGAGATAACAAGGGATTGAACCGCCGGCCTGAGGTCTTCGGGGAGGGGAGGAAAGGTTTAATTTTCTTAAGTGCGTTAACCCCTTCCCTGCGGGGGTAATTCCCCCACGGTGCGGGGGGTAAGCGCGGTGCCGCGGTGCTCGTGGATGAGACCAGCTCATCATGAGTCACGGTGGAGCTGTGCTCATGACGAGCTGGTCTCGTCACGACCTCGCCCACTGATTAATTCACCCGCACAGGCGGGGAATTAATCACGCGTGGGCGGAGCGGCGCCGTTATGACGAGACCAGCTCGTCATGAGCACAGCTCCACCGTGACTCATGACGAGCTGGTCTCGTCACGAGCACCGAAGGAGTTAAGTTGGAAGTTGGCTCCCCTAATAGTAGCACTGATGTGCGCTTGCATGTTTAAGTGTTTATCCAAGGTGATACCTAAAGATTTGGCAGAGTCTACAACATGAGGGGTGCAGTTCAGAGCAGTAAGTTGTTTAGTCCAGTCAAGGGTAGGAGCAGAGTGATTGGGTGGGGAAATCAAAAGAAATTCCGTTTTGAGAGTATTTAACAGCAGATGGTTCTGAGCTAACCATTGTTGGGTTTGTGCAAGTGCAGCATTTAATGTTTTTATGTCCTCTTGAGAGGAGATCTTCAGGTACAGTTGCGTCTCATCCGCATACATGTGGTACTGAATGTTCGCAAGGTTCAGAATGACAGAAAGTGGTTCCATAAAAAGATTGAAGAGAGTGGGCGAGAGCGCGGATCCTTGGGGCACTCCTATCCTGACAGGGGTACTGGATGCAAGGGAATGTTTAACTTTGATCCTTTGCATGCGGTTATGCAGGAAACCAATTTAGGACCAGGCCCGAGAGACCCATCCTGTGTTGAAGAAGATCAATCAGGTTTTCATGTTTGATGGTATCAAAGGCTGAGGAGGGGTCCAGAAGGACCAGGAGACAAGGGACATTTTGGTCAAGGGCTCTCAAGGCGTCATCAACAATGTTCGTTAGTGCCGTTTCAGTACTGTGCCTTGATCTGAAACTTGACTGATGGGGGTCAAGGAGTTGATATTTCTCAATGTGGTTGCAGAGCTGCGAATGGACGCATTTTTCAAGCAATTTAGCTAGTGTCATAATGCTGGTTATATGTCGGAAGTTGTTCGGATCTGATAGGTCCGCATTGGGCTTCTTAGGAATGGGAGTAACTTGCCCAACCTTTATGCAGTCCAGACTCTTTCCCTGTAAGAGGGGTTCTTGAATGATCCTGGACCAAAGAGGGAGAATGGCTGAATTGAGTTCTTTATAAAGCTTAGCGGGTAAAGGATCACAGAAATGGTTGGAGGGTTTAAGGGTCGCCATGTTGTGTAGGAGCTCCGTGACATCTGGGAGGAGAAAGGAATTCCAAGAGGCGTTGTTTTTGAGAGAGCAGCCCAAGGGCGAGGATATTGTCGAGGATTCTGCCTGCTCAGCTGATCCTGCGGAAGGTTTCTTAGGCCTCAGAGTTGGGGTGACAGGTAATAGCTCCAGCTCGATTTTCCTTGTTTTTTCAGAGAAGTGAGCTAAATTTCACTTAAGCCCTTGCCTTGCATTGCATGACGCAATGGCAATGCAGGGTCATAGTAAATCTGGGCCTAGATTTTTCTGCCTTTAGGATCAGCAAACATTTGTGGCCCACTTTCCACACAATGTGACACTCTCACCTCCTTGGTTGGAGCTTGAGCTATTTTCAGTGAGGCAAGTATGCTACTAAAGGGACACTGGTTTAAGATCTTTCAGACAGGCTATGTGTACATTTGCTATTCTAAGGTTACCATAGAACTCCCAGTTCGATGATGGGGAATGATTCAAGCATGTGAATCTATGAAAGATCCAATGCTGGAGAATGTCTTTATCCATATGCCATTACAGATGCAAGGGCAAAGAGCATGTTGAGAGGTGCACTACATTATCAGGAGTATGAAGTGCTATATCAATGTTTCCACACTGCACAGCTTTGAACCTGCTAGGAAGTGGGTGCACAGTCCGTACGCCTTTTGAGAGGCAGCACCATGGTCTCAGGAACACCCACAGAGCTTGTACAGTCACACATTCTACTTGCCTGTAGGGGTATTCCAGCCCCCTTCTTCAAAGAAGGTTCAACTCATTGTATTAAAAGACAGAGTGACAGTTTGAACCCGCCCGTCTGTCTCTTAAATATTGTGTTGTTCGTAGTGCAGGTGGGAGTTTGTGCGTTCCCTGAGAACACCACTTTTTTTTGTAATACAGCTCACAGTCCCTTTCTGTGACGGGAGCACCCAATTAGTGTGCACTCAAGTACAGACATTATTATGTGGCATATTAATGTAATACAACGCTTGTTGCTGCTAGACACAGCCCTCTTTTAAGGCTCTATTGCCCCCAGAAGCTCTTTCGCTACTTACTGACTAATTTTCACAAAAACATTAGACATGCCTACCCACCTACCTGGCCAATCGCACTCTCACCCTGTGTACACTGGTAGCCACTCTCTTCCCATGCAGTCCACTAGTCACCCTCCTGTTTCTAGGGGAAAACTATAGTTAATCCGCTCCCACTATACTGTGTGTAGCACTGCCACCTAAGATGTCATGCATATACGTCATTCACTCTGTAAATAACGACACTCATTCTAATGACCTAGTTCTACTCTCACCAAAGTACTCTGTATGGAGGGGTCATTGGAAATATAAACAAGTGCAGAGGATAACCTTCAACTGATGAACAACAATATAGGGCTCCTAAAAGTAAGAGCATGAAACTCAAACTGTGCAAGTGGAAGTTACTGTTGATGGTGGGTGGGTGTTCCAAATGCTTATGACCCCAGTAGAAAAGCCCATATTATGGTCTCGTGATGAGCCTCCCAACAAGAGGAAACTTGTTGAAATAGTTCCTGCTAGTGCTATTGCTAGCCTAGACAAGTAGGGGATTAAAGAAAATTCATCACCGAGAGTACAGGAGGACTGATGTTTTTCATCAGGACTGCATGGCCAAGCATACGTCACTTATTCTTATATTAGACGCTTATGGGTCGCCTTTTCTGCTATCCTGGTTTAGTGGCCCTAGGTCTAGAACTCGCCTTCAAAGATACTAAGAAGTCATGTAGTGTGTAAGCACTTGGCTCACTTGCTGAGACCGAAGAAACTAGAATGGTCTAGAAATTGTAAATGACTCACTCTAGCCAGTGGCTGTATTAGGCCTTAAAACTAACATTTATTTGGCCAACAGGACCCCTCAGGATCATGGATCATCTGGTGGATGGTCTTACTTTAAAAACCACTTTGGAAACCTGAGGGTGTAGGTAGGCCATAAAGGGCAGACTGTCCAGTCTATTAGAAACAACTACAGATAGAGGGGATCCCTACTAGGCAAAGACATGATGTGCAGGCACTTGCAGTTCTGTTTGAATGCAAAAAGTTGCACTGCGAGTGACCCCTGGAGACCACACCTCTTGGAGACCACCAGACCGGTCACCTCTCTCAAGAGAGAGGTGTATCAACAACAATTTTTACATCAATTTTACTTACCCATGCCTTAGTTAATTAAAACCATACATTCAAAATGGCTCAATATAAATAGGAATCAGATGCAGGAAATATTTCAGCTAAAACAACAATTTCATCTGTTAAAATGATTCAAGGCACGATGTGACATGCATACGATCTAACTGATTACAAAAGCTGAAAATTAGCAAACAAATAAAAGTAAAGTGCAATTTTTGACATACGTGCAGTTTGCAAAATTACTTAAAGTGTGACAGAGCTGTTCCTAGTGTTCATGGCCCGAGTAAGTAAGAGACTAATATTGTCTGCGTTTAGCAATTATTTTGAGTAGTTGTCGCTCTCATGTTCTTTTCTACAATGTCCATACATTTCACAAACCCCACTGTAAAAAGAAAATGTGTCACTTGAAGGCCTGCCAGTCTGCAAGAAAGGATGCCCAACCAATTGTCTGATGTGCAGACTAGGGGGAATATGAGGGCTTTGTGTCATGCTTGCACCACGCAACGCAATACATGCACAACGCAAACCTCCAAGTCATATTTATGAAGCCATGCAAAGAGACTTTTCGTGGCTTTGAATGGCTTAAGAAATATGGAGCAAAGCAATGCGTAAATCGCTGCTTTGCATTACTCTGCGCCAGGGAGGTGTTCTATGGGCATTGCGGTGGGTGTTCCTACTCAACTCCCATGGTTTTTGATGCATTCCCAGATTTACCAAACCTGGTAAATGCACCAAAAAGACATGCCTCCCCAGGTGAGGCGTAGCAAGGAGAAACATCTTTATTTCTCCTTGTTTTTTTCCTCTTGCTATGTGTGCTGCATTTTGCAGCACACACAGAACGAGCAGAACGCCTCTATGGATTGTTTTTGTGCCCCTTCCTACCTCCAACACAGGCACGCTTGCACCATGGTGCAAGGGTGCCTGGGTTGGCAATAGCCTGACAAAATGGCACCAGTGCAGGGGGAAAGGACAGGAATGCGCTGTATTGGATAAATAGGGCACATTCCTGCCCTTTTCCTGCACTAAAATTCTCCTAACAATGCCCCTATATGTATAATGGACTCCTTGTACCTGCAGTTAATGGCGGATGTTTTTCTTAACCTTTTCGGAGTACAATCTAGTGTGGGCAGACCTCCAAACCGCTACTGCAACAGTTCTTGCTTGATCTTTTTTGAGATACAAAGACCCAAAATTGGTTGCAGGCCTATCTCATAATTATTTAAGATCAGCCAAGCATGTGCACGGTTTGTTAATTCCTCCTTATCTTCCAGTCATGATTATCGCTGCATAGTTTTTGAGACTAGTCTTTTAAAAGTTGTAAAGGTAACTGGCGCTGTCCGTAAATTCCTTGGAGTTGTGTGTCAGTGTTCTGTGGAATTTCAAACAAGTTATAGAGAATTCCCCCTAATTGTATTATCAAAAGCCAGAGCCTTAGACTAGGGTCTGTCTCAAACTTGATTCAGGTACCAAGGCTTTTAATACAAAATGTGCTATGATCTTGGCCAGGAAAACACCTGCCATATGAAAAAAGGGCAGAAAGTGTGGGCTGGGGCAGGATGGCAGAGAGATGAGACATCTTTCTCTTGGCTCCCCACCTGGCCTAACACCCTCAAAAGCGGCCCTGACTCGTAGAAAGTTTGGCGGCCCTGGTACGCGGGTCCCTGAACATACTGGTAGGATGGGATGATCCACAGTACAAATTACTGACTGAAGCCCCGCTAAAAGACAGCTTTTCTGCAAAGCATGGGTCAGACGTCAAAGGCCTCATTGCTTCAAAGATAATGGCTCACAACCAGTCTGGCCAGCGGGCAAAGAACTGTCATCCTCGGGTGGGGCGTTAATGCATGCCTTGTCTGGAAGGCCGCAGCACCAGCAGCGGTCCCTCCATTAGGGCAGAGGAACCCCCCCCCCCACCCGAAAAATAAAGAGATAATATAACAGGTTTTAAACCAGTTTTATTTTAATCCCCTCGGACCCACCCCCAGGACTCTGACGAGTCTTGGGGGCGGGCCCAGGGGATGACAATGTGGTGAGGGAGTGGTAGTGCACTCCCTTGTCCCTTCACTGCACATGAGGGTTTGGTCGGCCGTTTCAGGCTGTCCAAACCCTCATGCGCAGTGAAGCTTTCTCCAGCCCAAGCTGCGTTGCTGGGGCTGGAGAAAGCAGGCACAGGCTCCCAGTCTGCCTGGGAGCGCAAAGTCCCAGCGCTCAGGCCAACCCTGATGCTGCTTTCCTGCAGCGTCATGATTGCCCGCAGTGCATTCTGGGAGCCTGTGCCCGGAAGAGCGCGAAGCAGCGGACGGCGGCGATCGGGTAAGTAAATTTTTTAAATGATTTTAATTTTATACCCTGACCCCACCCTTCAACCTCCCCAGCTCCCTCCTCTTGCCCGCCCCGCCACTTTGGCAGGGGACGGGCCGCTACTGCGCAGCACCCTACAGGGACGATGCATAATTGAAAAAAGGCACACAGAGAAATACATTTCCGTCACTAGGAAACAAACAGCGAGGTGCTCAGCAGTGCTCCAAAGTCGGGGTAGAGACCTTCAAGCGACGAGGCACTGGGAGTCCCATTGAGGACCCCCAAAGTACGAAAACCTTACTGGGCCTGCTGTGAGGCGACACATTAGCAACGGCTGGCGAAGGACCCCAGTGGTACCCTCAGTTACCACCATGTGAAAGTCCCCAGAAAAAAACAGCTTTTCCTCCTGGCCTGGTGCAGCCATTAGACACAGCAGACCGATGGGGATAGCAGAATCCAGTTGACCCCATCAGCAATCTAAGGCAGACAAATAGAGACCCCCGGAGGTGAATTGGGACCCAGTGGCCATGCCATGGTCTGTTCCAGTTCCTTACATTTGCTCAAACTAACCGGCATAAGAGAGCACATGGACGGCCTACAGGAATGAATGGCGATCACCATAAGACACTCCCTTTTTGTGGCTCACACAGCCTTGCCCAAATAAGAGTAAACCAGGACTGCCTAATGAACTGTGGCACCCAAAGTACCTATCTGAAGCCCGAAGAAGGAGGGTCCGTGAGCCCTTCACCCCACCCATTCGATTTGGAATACGAAGAATCAGCTTGGATCCCAACAGGGAGAAGATGGAAGTCCAAGTCCTTGGCTACTGGTAGAACAGCCATAAGAAAAGATTGAGAGCCTCAACCTTTATTTTCACTTGGGTTACCCAAGCATGCAGGACACTCCGTAGTAAAAAGCAACAAAGTTGGGAATCAACAAAATAAGACCCACAGAATGTCCTTCCAAACAGCATCAATTCCTTTAAGACATGCTTACAAAACCATCAGGAACTAAAGTGGACCCCCATTCCCATGACTAGCAGTTAGACAAAGGGAACCCAGACTAATCATCACCCTCTCAGGGAAAAGGGGGAAGACACTTAGAACTTCCTTGAGGACTTACTCAAGGGACTTAGAATGACTTTGCAAATCTTGGAGACGAACTACAGCAGAAACTAGACAAAGTAAAAAATATATATATACGAGTTGAGGGAACAAATTTTAACACTAGAAGAAGTTTGAAACAACAGAAAAGAAGAGCTGGAATTCTTCATAAAAGAGATGCTAGAGGTAAGAGGCCAAACAGCTACCCTCTAAGCTGAACGTTTTTTTAATAAATGGTATTTTTCCAAAATGTACATTGCTGTAGCTTTTGCATAAAACAAGCAACAGTTCTAGAAGCATGCAGCAGTACATTGTTGATGTTTGGGGTAGACTATATGTGTCATAGCATCCAACAAATGCTCATTACACAGTTTGTGCTCACAAGTTTAAAACTTCAGACCGTATAAATTGGGTGCGGCAAAGACGCAGCATTAGTAATTTCACTGTCCCATTATGTACTGGAGAGCTGAATTGTTCGCCCTCGTAATGTGCATAGTCATTTGGGTTTCGTACTGGCAACGTATTCTTTATGGGGTCCTCAGACGTCTTTTGGCCTTGAGGCTGGCAGCTGAGTGTCCACATATAGCTCCGCCTGCTCCCCACACATCATCATATCTTTTAGCAAGTCTTTAAATTGGGGTGTACCTCAATCTCCTCATCTTATAGCCAGTTTGGGACATCCCATCAAAGTTGCCATGGACAATGGCTTTCTATATTGTGTTGGGGGACCCACCATATACCTCAACATAGCCACCATCGTGGATATATGCAGGAGTTTATCGATCAATAGCTCAGCTGTGCCCAAAATCTGGCAGTTGGTGGGCAGTTCCATGCCAAATGTGTGGTGCCAAACAACTAGGACAGCTGGTATTATTCGACATGCCATGGTTAACCATACTCACTGGGGTTGTTTGCAGTTGGTGAGCAGTTCCATGCCATGCGTGTGGCGCCAAACATCTAGGCCAGCTGGAATTATTCGACATTCCATGTTTAACCATACTCACTGGGGTAGGTGTTACCTTATGCAGGTACTTGTAATTAATCAGTCTATATTTCCCTTTAGAAGATGCCTCTTTGGTCTGTGCAACAGTAGAACCGTTGTTTCTCTGAGATTTCTATACCTACATCTAAGGAACAAATTTTGGTATGTGTTTCTGGCTTCGACTGTGCCTTAAGTGCTACTGAATTTATGCAGGTGATTAGTTGTTTTGGGACCGGGTTCACCCTCTAAGCTAACTTGACGTCTTAGAAAACAGGTCCAGAAAAAATAACATTAGGATACAAGATGCCCCTAATGGCGTGAAAGGCAAAGATTTGGAGGGCTTCATTCAGGAACTCTTCAAAACAATCCTAAAGGAACATGTGGCCCCAGTTAAACTGGATCACACCCATAGAACAGCCCCTTCAGACAAATGAATAACTTCCCAACTGATATTTTAACAAGAGTACACAGATTCCGAGAGAAGGAGCAGATAATGTTAGCAGTTACAGGGCTCGAAACATCTGTTTGAAGACCATACATTACAACTTTTCCAAGACTTGTCAATCGTAACCCTGCAGAAAAGGAGGACATTTTGCTCTGTTACGGAGTGTCTAAGACAACAACTAATACCATACGGATGGGGTTATCTTTTTGAGATCATTTTAATGCATTGGCAGCAACAAATCTGAACAACATCACTACAGGAAGCAAAGGACATTCTGGACCTCAACGGTGAAGAAGGAAACCAACAGGATCGACATGCAGAGGAAACTAAGTTAGCTGGACCAGTGGCTATGAGTAAGGCACAGAGACCAGAACAAACCAAGCATAGAAACCATGCAGAAAGACAGGCTTTCTTTTATTGAACAACTTCGCTGGACACTTTGGGAGACAGGCAATGAGAACATTTTAGAAGGTAGAAGAAGGTGATGACAATACTTAAATGCATGTATTAAAGAAAATATTACACCAGGAATTTTGCAGGTTACACTGGCGTGGGACCCAACGAGGAGGAGGGAGGACGATGGAGTTGAATAGGATGTTAAATGCCTTGTGTGGCTGTTGGGATGAAATATAATTCACACCACCACTGGGTTTTGGTTCTTTCGTTATTAGAAGTACAAGGCGGATTTGGAGAGAGGGAGCTCTCCTGCAGACAACAAGATCATAAACAAGCAAAGGAATCAATATTCATGCTCCACATTTATAGTTCGCATATTCCTTCCCCTTAATCCAAATTAAAATATTGCTTTTATATGAGGGAACAGATCACAATGATCTCCTTTAACATGAATCAGCAGCTAAAACTATAAGGGTACTACAGGCACAAAGGAGACTGAAGAGCAATACCAATTATGTACAAAGAAGACACTTATTACAGACACAGATGTATGGAGGGTGAGTTCTCGATTTTTCTCTCAAACACCTTTACACCTTAGAAAAAAGAAAACTAAAGGGACAGGAATTCTCATATGCCAGCATGTGGGTTTTACTAGGACAGCCATACATAAGGACAGGGAGGGGTGATGGACTGCTATTAATGGGTCCCTAAGGGTGAGCGATGTGTATCTGGTAGATGTATTTGCCCGCAGTATCCACCAAGAAGCATTTCTAAGGCATACAGTCCAGGAAATAGTAGCATTAGTAACAGGACACCTTATTATGGGAGGGGACAGGAATCTGGTAATACATAGCAAACTAGACCACTCCATTCAGAGAGATGGAGGAACAGCGGTCTTATCAGGAGAGGGACAAAGGTGGTTGGCCAACATCAGGCTAATAGGTAGTTGGTGAGACACACACCCAGGGGAAATGGCCTATTGCCCTACTCTGCAGCACGTTACAGTATGTCCTACTTTTAGAACAGGAACTCAAAAATATAATTACTAGAATTGAACATTGAGTCATGTCCTTATCAAATTGTTCTCCAGTCATTGGGACTATATAATGTGACCCCCTCAAAAGAGCTGTGGTGCATTACCGGTGCTCCAGCACTAAACTACTGAGAGGTAAGCTCACCAGAAAGATGATATGTGACCACACCAAGAATTCCTGATACACAATGACACTCGGGGAAACCTCACTCACAATAGTGTGGCACTCACCTAAGGCAATAGTGAAGGGGACATGTATAGCTGAGGGTGATCGCCTGTATAAAATACAGGAGAGCGTCTTTAAAGAGTTATAGAGGGAACTCCAAAAACTTGAGTCATCACATAATATAATTCAATGGCAAAACATTTGGAAGCAGATCGTAGGGGTTAGAGGAGGACTTTACATGCTAGAGTTTTCCCCTTAACAAGGTCTGGCAAAAAAATTATGAGGGAGCTAACACAGAGCTGGGAAACTTTTAGCCTCTAAATCAGTGCTTCTCAAACTTTTTAGAACCACAGCAGAATTTTTAGAACAACAAACTTTCACCATGCAGTGACCAAGCTTCATTGGACAAGAGATGGGCAATTTTATAATGTAACTAACGCATTGTGCGGTAGAGCACTGTAATTTACAGACAGCACATTTTCCTTTAAAATGGCCACTGAATTTGCAGAGACATACTGGTTTACTGATAAAACTATATTGTACACAAATGACAATCTGTGGAATTTGTGAATATTTATCATTTGTGCATCACCAAGTAAAGTGTCTTGATTTGTTTTGATCCTATTAAAATCTGTTTCCATTACACATCAGAGTTATGAAAAAATTTGCATAATTTTTCCTTTCCTAGCTACAGTTCTTCAACAGTCATTTACATTTTGTTGTATTACAAAAAAAATGACATCCTAAAGCGTTGCCTTTTACTCTCCCTGTATCCCAGGAAGATTGTCACACAATTCACTTTACTTTTCTTTCTCTGACTGTAAAGTGAAAGAAATTTGTAAACATCAATCCCCAAGTTAAAAAAATAAGCAGCAATTTGTTTGAAGACGTAGCCTGACATTTGACCTCTGTTTTTAAAGCGCAGCAAATGTGACATGATAAATACAGAATTTACAGGTATCTTTATTTATTGCTTGGACATTCGCGACCCGCCAAGAATCGGCTCACAACCCGCCAGTGGGTTGCGACCTACAGTTTCGGAAACGCTGCTCTAAACTGAGGAAACAGCACTCCCTGATGCAAATCCTAGGCATTAAAAGGCAACATGGGAATATAGCTGTATAAAATATTGAGAGTATTACCAAAACTTTTGCCAGTTAAACCAGTTGCACCAGCACACGCAGTCTGATATTTGAAAGGATCAGGCATGTTACACCTCACACAAGATCAGAGAGAAGCTCTCAATAGCACAGCATAGGAGGACATTATATAAGCAGCCAAGAGGATAGAGGGAGTAAAGGCTCCTGGACCAGACAAGTTTACCCCGTCCTTCTACTAGACCTTCTGGCCAGA
This sequence comes from Calotriton arnoldi, assembly GCA_963921515.1. Classification (NCBI taxonomy): domain Eukaryota; kingdom Metazoa; phylum Chordata; class Amphibia; order Caudata; family Salamandridae; genus Calotriton; species Calotriton arnoldi. Next base: position 1,806,528 of record CAWUFW010002968.1, read on the forward strand.
ACTAATTGTATTAATGGTGTAAGGGTATAAAGAGATGGCGAGCTTGTGGAAGGCCACACAGACAATGTCTGATGGCTTGTACTTCTTAAAAAGTGTAAACTGGTAGACAAGTTTGGTTGTTACTGGCTGATCTCGTTACTAAATGTCGATGTCAAGATCTCTGATAAAATTATAGCCAGTTGATGCCTTGAAATCTTACCAAATCTTATTCACGGGGATGAGCCAGGTTTTACCCCAGAACCATGTGGGGCACAATACCAGAAGGTTACATATTTAATCGATAGAGCAACCAAGAAAAAGAGAGGGGTCAAATACAGTTGGATGCTAAGAAAGCATTTGAACAGGTGGACTGGACTTTTCTGCAAGAATTACTCATGAAGAGAGGCCTTTCCATAACGTTGGTGGGTTACCACAATCCAATAGCCAGAGTATGGGTCGATAGTGGAGAATCACAGCCAGTGTATGTGGGATGAAAGACCCGGCAGAGGTGACCCTCCGAAACCTGCTTTTTGCTTTATACCTAGAGCCTCTTGGCAAGCACATATGAAATAATCCTTCCACTTGGGGAATGACCCTTGTATGGGACAATATAAAATTGTCCCTCTTTGCAGACGATATCTGTCATACAATTGGAGCAAAAAAGTTTGCTCCCTCCATTAAAGAAGGAATTGCAAGAATTTAGTGAAATAGCAGGCTTCCAACTCAAAGTGACCAAGTCCGAACTTCTAGGGCTTCATTTATCAGGGGAAGATGAGCTCTGATTGAAGACCATCTCTCCGTTTAGTTTTGTCCACAAAACTATTAAATATCTAGGCATGCACATAGGGACCACTAAAAAAAATGCCCATGCTGCCACTTTCTGCCTTCTGCTGCAGAAGGTGAAGAGTGAGTTACAAAGCTGGTATAATCGTGGTCTCTCGTGGCACTGCTGTATCACCGTAGTAAAAATTGCAATATTACTGAAGATACTGTTTTTCTTCCAGACTATACCACTCAGGGTTGAACCCCAAATCCTCATGATGTCTCCAATTACAAGGACAAGCGACCAAATATGGGACCTGTTAGACTTGGCATCTTTTGGCGTGTTTCCCCTGACTTTTTGCTTTCTGACCTCCCGGTTTTGACTCTGTTTTTGCTGGTGTGATGATTCTGCGCACTTTCCTCACTGCGGTCCAGTGGGAAAGTGCAAGTGCTCCTGTATAAAATGTGTTATGGATTGGTGTTTCCATGATTGGCCTATTTGGTTTATGTGTCAGTCCCTTGTAAAGTGCACTGCGAGTGCCAGGGCCTATAGACCAAATGCTGTTGGTGGGCTGCAGCACTGGATTGTGCCACCCACGCAAACAGCCCGTAAAGTGTAACTCGGGCCTGCCAACGCAGAGCCTGTGCGCAGCCTGGGGCTGCCATGTCGACTCTGGCAAGTGCACACACTTGCAAGTCCCTAAACCTTCCCTTTGCTACATGTTAGTCACCCCTAAGGTAGGCCCAAGGTACCCCTGTGGGCAGGGTGCGGTGCGAAAGGTAGGACATGCCCGGGTGTGTGCGGCATGTCCTGATAGTGAATTACAGCCTAGTTCGTTTTTCACTATTGCAAGGCTACCTGTTCCCCCTAGGCCAGAACGGGCAGTTTTGATTATTACAGCTTATAATCCTAACTGACCCCGGGAACATGGTAGAAATTCGAGTTTAGTATGCCTGGACTCAGAATGATAAAATGCATCTTTTAGTGAAGTTGGTTTTAACATTCTGTGTTTGAAAATACCACTTTTAGAAAGTGGGTATTTTCCTGTCTAACCATCCAAGCCTGCCTCTGCGAGGTTGTGTATTCCTTGTCTGGAGTGTGAGTGACAGGGGCTGGGGGATGCCAGGAGACAGGGTGAGTCAGCACAGGGCTGAATAGCAAGATCTACATGTAGATGGGTGGGAGGGGTCGCACCTGGGCCCTGAATAGGACAGTGCCTTCCCTCCACAATGCTGGCTCCACCTCCTGTGGTGCGTCTGATGTCCCTGGCCTACTCACTGAAAGAAGGGACGGAGACTTGTCAACAAAGTGCTCCAGAACTGGTTTGGACTAGGCAAAGGCCTCTCTGCCTTCAGAGAACAAAGGAATTTGGGATATAAATATTGGGGCCCTGACCCCATGAATTTAGATCTCGCTGGAATCAAGGAACCTGCCAAGACGAAGAGCTGGAAGAGCTGCCAGGAGGAGTACTGCCCCTTTGCTGTGTTGTTGCTTTGTTGGGTTGGCCTGCAGCTGCTGCTTCTGCCTTGGGCAGTGAAATGACTGGACTGAACTTTCTACAAACTTGTGCGGAGTATCTCCAAGGGCATGGAACCGAGCTGGCCTCCTGTTAAGAAGTCTCAGGGACTACAAAGACTTCACAAGCCTCTGGGTACCGCTTCTGGAACGCTGTTTCAGTTGCCACAGAGGAAGGGAACTGCAACCGACTCCGTCAACCGAATCCATCCCTGGCCGGTGACCTGTTTGCACCGCAGAACGCATCGCCCGCTTCGCATCGCAACCCTGGTCTCACCGTGGGCGACGTCCGACGCCGCCAACATCGAGCCGCTGCTTGCACCGTGACCTGTGGGCACCGCAGTTCGCATCGCTTCACTGAACCAACCGGACCCGACCGACGCGGTCGCTGCAACTGGCTCAAGAGTCGAGACCGCACCGCATTTGGGGGCACCGCTCGCACGTCTGCGACGCACCGCTCTGACTCGCACCGCTGTCCGACGCCAGCTCCCACACTCCGGCTAGGTCGCCTGCATCGCAACCTGTCAGCACCGCATCGAGCATCGTCTCACCCTGCATCGCACGCCTTGGACTCACCAACTCCGTCTGCACGACGCTCATCGAGCCGCTGCCTGCACCGCATCGAGGACACCGCACCTTGCATCGCTCCGTCTTGCACCGCAACCGCGACGAACGCCGACCGGCTCGTACACTCCGTACCAGCCACAACGAGAAAGGTACTGTAACCGAGTCTGTTCACGACTCTGCTGGCCCGTATCGACGCGGTCGGCTGGAACTGTTAGACTCTGTGGTTTTCAGCATCGCGGTAGGCTCGGACGGAGCTACCGACTCGTACGAACTTTGCTTTTGTGCTATTCCTGCAAAGAAGAAGTTACCGTATCAAGCATTCATTCGTAAAGTATAGTATTGTGGATTTTTGTCGTAATTGGTCTTGTCTTGAGTATATAAAATATTGGTTATTTTTCTAAACTGGTGTGGTGTCCGTTTGTAGTGCTTACACTGTATTACTGTTGGTTATGTGCAAATGCTTTACACACTGCCTCTGAATTAAGCCTGACTGCTCGTGCCAAGCTACCACGAGGGTGAGCAGGGGTTACTTCACGAGTGTAACACCCTTACCCTGACTAGGAAGAAGGGTCCCTACTTGGACAAAGGTGCAAGCCCTTGCCAACTAGAGATCCCATTTCTAACAGGACCAGATTGGTGAACCAGCATATCTCGCCAAGCACCCATCCCCATTCACGCCAGTCTTTGACAACTCAGACTTTGGCCCGGGAATGGACAAGGAAGTGTTCGACCTTTGGCGACAAGGGAGATGCGTGAAAGTAGGGGACAGGTTCTCAAAAGGGGAGGTTATAACATTTTAACAAGTTGATTAAATCAGATTTAGTCTCCCAGAAATGAAAAGATTTAAATCCCTTCAGATACAAATTTGGGTGCTGCAAAAGGGAACAAAAGAAGCTGCCACTCAATCATTAACTACTTTTAAGTAATTACTTCACAATGTGACCGATAACGCACGCTTGATTTCTAAAATTTACAAAATAGAGGGGACCATACCTACTGAGACCAACAGGCAACTTAGCTGGGTGAAACAATTCGTTTTTCCCTATCAGAGGAACAATGGAAATTTCTGCAATGCAACAAACACAAAGGGATTTGACATGTAGAAAGGAAGGTCACTTATAAGATGTTGCACCGATGGCACTGGACCCCAGGCCACCTACATACCATCAAACAATCTTATCCTCAGTGATGGAAAGGTTGCAATCAAGAGGGTACACTTCTGCATATACTCTGGGCCTGCTCGAAGCTCCACCAATATTGGGAGGGGATCCTAAAAGCATCAGAGGCAATGACAGACCCCACCCTTTACCAAAAAAATCCACGCGTCCTACTCCCAACTGTATACCAGACATGAAATGGGGAAAAGCTGGGAATCATACCAAATTCAGAAATGTTGTATTGTTGGCGGCAAAACAAGTGGTTCTTGCAAGCTGGGGGCAAAGTCAAGTACCAACCCTAAAAGAATGGTATCGGAAAATTCGGTTTGTTCTGAGGAGAGAGAAAATTACATGTTTCAGGACGATAGAAAGCATTTTGAAAAAACTTGGCGTCCAGCCTTGGAATACCTTCTGAAAGATTTTAGAACACTGGGGCTTTGAGAGCTCTGCAACTGACTCAGCTTAAATGCCACAACGCGAAACGCGAATATTACTTTTGATCCATGGCGACAAGGGTGTGATAACAACACGTTATTCCTATGAGATCAAGTCGCTGAGTCAGGAGGGTGAGGGGCGGGTGGGGCAGGAGGCAGTGTAAAGAAAATGTTTCTTTTTCTCTCTTGCTTTTACCTTGTTGGAAACATTTCAGTAAAATTAATTGAAACCTAACAGGACAGAAAAGACTCCATGGAATGTGGTACTATCTTTAGCACCAGCTTGTTGATGAGAAGGCGGAGTTTCGGGGGACAGGAGGGGTGGGGGGTAAGATAGAAGGTAGTGAACCTGAAAATGTTCAAAAGCAGTTCCTTAGCTCTTTAAATCTTTTTTATTAGGTTGAGCATTCGAGACCTCTTGTATATACTTTAGTATATACTTATTATATACTTATATGTGTACGTACTTTGTGGGCTCTGGAGATCAGCCCTAGGACTTGTCTGCTTCCGCTTAGGGACTTTTTTTTCTGTTCAACTGCCTCTATTTAACTGTCTTGATAGAAAACGAACAGCAGAGGTCAGTAAAATACCAGAATTGCTTTCTGCTGAGAGACTTTCTTTTTTTTTCTGGCAACAGCCTCTATTTAACTTTCTTGATAGAAAACAACCAGCAGAGGTCAGTAAAATACCAGAATCACTTTAGCATTCTCTAGATTCCAGTCCATAGAAATTGTCTTCCACGAGCACCCGTAGACAATAATATATTTTTCAAATCTTGTATTTTCAGTGATATGACCACCGAAGGCTCTGATTTTATATTAAAAACAGAGCTTTGGACTATACCATTTCCCGCTGAAAGGCAATATTTCTCTCCATGTGTTCCCATACCTGGCGTGTCACGCAGTTTGGTGCTTACTTTCCCTCCATGTTAAAGAACAGTAGAGGTTTCAGCACCCAGGCATGTGCTGCATACCTAAATACATATAAGTTCCCAAAGGCGAGACCGATTGCATTGCAAATGCTTGTTAAACTTATGCCGTATGAAATACAATTACAGTGGTTCAAAAACAATGTATTAAATCGGTTAGTTGCTAGTGAGCACGAGTTCTCAGCAGGCCGGCTCCAGGATTTTTGATCTAGGAGAGCCAGGAGGAAGCATGGGTGGGCCATGAAGATGAACGGCAGTGGCTAAAAAGTACAAAAAACGTTGTGGTCATCTGATATTTTAGGTGCTCAAATTTCTCCAATTTTGACATTAACACAATAACCACCACACAATGAGCAACATACTTCCCTTTCCCTGTTGCAAGAATTCCTCCACCAGGACTTCTGGGTTTGGTTAAGGGGAGGGATGCTGCTTGCCAGAACTTTAAGATGCAGGAGTGCAGCTACTCATGGTCATAAGAAACATTTCTACTGCTACGGAGGACTCCTTTCCTGCTTTTCACTTTAAAAAGAATACTCTGGCAGCTTAGTAGTTTGCAAAGACGTGAAGTTTAAAAATGTGATGCTCTAAGCCCTGTTACTATTTTGCACACCCCTATCCAAAACCATAATACACAGTTTCTATTATTTATCTTTTTTTACATGCATATGTTCACTGTAAATAACAGTTATGGTTCTGGCTCAAATCCACTGCAATTCACCAGTTGTGGTTTGTAACACACACGAAACACACACCACAACTCTCATCACCCCTCCATGCTCAAAATACCAATTTGCCAACAGAACAAAGACAAAGAAAAGAACTATCAAAGAACAAAAGAGAGGACAGCACAAGTTATGTGTGTTGTGGTTTTGTTAATCATAACTGGTGAATATCAGGGATTTTCTGCATTTGAGCCAGAAATATAACTCATTCAGTGAATATAAGGGTGCTTCAAACTCAATTTTTGGCAAAATATTTAAATAAAGTTTACATTTCAGATTCCATTTTGGGATGAATGTGGGGTTACACAGACGAAGTTAAGTGAACTTTGATTAAGGATTTTATAGATTATAGAATGAAATAACTTTTTTTAAAGTATATATTTTATTGAATAAAAAAAATATATGTTTCATTTAAAGAATTGGTAACTTTTCATGACAACGCTGCAAAAGAAAATATGGAATCTGCAAGATGTACATATTACAATTATGACCAAATAATGTCTAATGCTGGCAAAATGTCATGGTAATCCACCTGTACACTTATAAGCAGCTTCAACTACATAATATTTGTTACAGGTAGGTTTTAAGTTCTTTTAATGAGAAAACACTTTGCTTGTGTTTCTATGGTACATTGCTACCTGTTCTCCTTGACTTGCTGTCCTCACTTAACCAAGGCCATTATGTTACGCTTAGCTCCTCTAAATTTTTTATAAATATCTTCAGAAAGCCCCTCTTTTTACATTCCACTTTGTTCGCTTCCATGTACCAGTCCATATTGCAGGTCCATTCCTCAGTGGTTGGTGATAATGGGCTGCCCCATCATAGTGCTATACCATTCCTTGGTAGGGGAACTCCAGTGTTGCCTCCAGCATCCTACCAACGTAATCCCACTATTTCTGTATGATCGAGCAACTCCACAATGTTTGGATAAATGCACCTTCTTGGCCAGAACCTCATAAGCACAGTTGAGTATTAGTTCACCCAAATATCCACAGCTAAACCCTTGTGTAGTACAATGTATGGAACATTTTCAAATGGACCAAGCAGAAACCATAACTTGCTGATAACTCTCGGGGTGTATGCATATGATTCCTACTGTAAGGAAATGGGTCCTGCCCATCAAATCCTCCCCGATGCATTTATTACCACCTGGTATATGACCTTTTTACTATGGGCAAGCCCACAACCTGTGACTCACCCACTGTAAGTCATGGTAAATGGACTGCACATGTTTACAGCCGGTGTCCCCCTTTTAAGATAAGGCCTCTGCGACGCAGGAAGGGTAATAAGGGGCCCTTGGCTGAATACACGGGAACAGGTGTGCACATGCGCGAGGGCTGTGTGTGGGAGACTCCTGTCATGCGCAGCCCAGTAACTGCGCACAGGTAACCTGACACAGAGGGACGCAGGATTGGGTATTGACCTGGGGCAGGCCTCAATGTTAGGGTATACTCATAGGGAAAGTATGTGTGGTTTACTGTCTTGTCTACTGTGACACTCCATTATACACCTATGGGGAGGGCTGCCTTAGAGTTCAGCTTCGCTTCCCTTTGGCCTACAGAGACCAGAGACGTATCAAATTAGGGCGTAATCTGTGTAGGGAAAATCAATTCTGCAAGTTCCAAAAAGATATCTGTACAGCTAATGGGTCATCTAGGAATGTCATATTTCTCTGGCTCAGCTCAGGATCAGAGCCCAGGACTTTTGTCACCCTGCAGGGCTAAGCTAATTACATTTCTCTTCAGCAGCAGGAACAAAGATCTCCCCACACAAAGCTAGCAATTAACAGTACTTGACTTAGCTCCTGGGGAGGTAAGGGGTTTAAGATCTTGAAATCCTCTAGCTCTGGCATACTATCTGACCTGCTCTCCATCTATACTCCTGTGCGGTATTTGCGCTCTGCAGGCCTTCAGCTGGTTTCTATTCCACTAATAAAGAGGGCCCGCGCTGGCGGGCGTTCGTTTCGCGTACTGGCAGCTAAGCTTTGGAATGGCCTTCCAGGACATATCCGGAGTATGGATAATTATTTGGCTTTTCGAAAAGCACAAAAAACCCATCTGTTCCCCCAGTAGTCCCTTGCCCTTTCGTATGATATTATGCCACCCAATGGCCCTTTTTTCTTTTGCCAAGTTGGACTTTAGTTGCAGCCGTTATCTATGCTTTTAGCGCCGGGACGCCCCTTTGCTAGGGCAGCTGTGCGCTTTACAAGACATCATAACATAACATCTGCATCAATCAGCTGTCACACTGTGCCAGGGAGGGGCCACCCTAAGCCCACTGAACAGAGGGAGCCCAGACCTCTGAATCCAACACAGGGGGGGGGGCTTCCTTTCAAGATTTGGTGGGAAAGGCCCTGGCAGTGATGTCAGCGAGGGACTGAGCTGAGGCCCCCAAAGCAGATGTGGCAAGTGACTCCTGGGTGACACCATTTTTAAATGTCCCAGTAGGCTGTGCAGGAGGGTTGGGAGAGGTGATGTGGCGGGGATAGGCCGTGGGGGGTGCCTCACTTTTGGAACCTCCCGCCCCCAACTTAAAAGGTCTTGTGCGAGGCAGAGAGCTCTCTTTGTTGTGATTTTCTGCTGGACACCCAAACTGGAGGCAGCAAACATGGACAACTGGAAGGAGGAATCCCCTGATACATATCCAAATACTTTATTTCGGCATACATGCCTTAAACGTTTTCACATACACAACTCATTAAGAAAAGAAAAGTCCATTGTGATAACACATTCTCCTGAATAAATATTAAAAATTCACAACTTTAACTTAACATTAGTACTAAAAGGATAAAATCCAATCGTAACATCTTAAAAAGGTAACATCATTACGAGATAAAAAAGTGCATGTATACAAGAGGATAATGCAATCGTGTTGCCAAATTATGTGCAGTAAAAGCCTCCTTGGTTAATAAATTTATGTTGATGCCAGCTTCTCTGCTGTGTTTAGATACCCAGATTTGGTCAATACGACATATTACTCGATGGTCTCTCATTTGCGTCCTGGTTCTGTTACTTGTAGGTTGGGGCAAGATTATAACAAGCCCACCTTGAGACAAGAACTATATTAACAAAAGGAACCGGCCCCTTTCATGATCTTCCTTCTTGTGCCTTTTTCCTAATGCCCCACATATGGCCCAGAAACGTGGCAACTGCACAGACAAAGAGTGGTCTGGTATCGGATTTAAGAATTCACAAGGCATCCTGATAGTTAGGTGTGCCAATTTGTTTGCAAATTGGTTTTATCCATTTTGATCAGGGACGTACATAGGCCGGACAGGCAAACATAACATGAGCCACGGACTCTGTGAGTGCCTTGCAACCGGGGCAAATACTTGGTGTTAGGACTTTACTATGCCATTTAGCTACAAGGTCATTCAAAAGGAGAGTGCCAAACCTGAATTGTATATAAAGCTTTCTGTCATGGGGTGTTTGAATTAGATTGAAATAAGGCTCAGGGAGCTGACCTGTTTGTGGAACATAAATTCTGTTGTTAGCTTTCCCCATTGGGACCTACAGCAGTATAATTGTGTAACCCAATCCCAATAGTGCTTCTTTATTATATTTTTTTGGAGCAAGAGTAGGTTGGTACCCCGAACCCCTATGTCCGAGAGAAGTCTCCTTATATTGCTTAGCCACCCGATCTTACCACAGTTGTCTAGGCGGATTACTTCCGCCATGGCTTCGGCGTATGGTGATAGTTCCAGGGTCCTCCTGATTCTGGCCCAAAATAGCAATGGGCAGAGCTTGGCTACGTCTGTGATGGATCGTCATCCCATATCTAGATTAGGGGATGGAGTGGAGTTCTCTGGGGCAACATCACTAGATTTCTTAAGACTTTGTGCTCTGATCTAGTGAGCTCCTCTATTTTGTCAAACCCCCACAGTTCTGACCCATACAAAGCAGAACTAACTGCTTTTGATTCATACACCTGCAGGGCAGCGGCAATTGGTCTACTGGAAGAGGAGCGATGTTCTTTCCCCAAGGCCCCTATTAATTGCTTGTATTTCAGTGCCTTCTTTGTTACAAGGGGTTTCCAGCACATTTTCTCTGATAATTTTACACCTAGGTAGTCAAATGTGCTTACTCTTCAGTGGAGCCCCTCCCAGGGTAGGCCTACCCTTATATGATGTGTTCGGCTTAAGGGTCATAAATTTAGTTTTCAACGTGTTTACCTCGAGGCCCCGAATATCATAAAATTGTTTTTAAACGATTTAGGAGTAGCTGTAGCCCCCCGGGATTTTTGACACCAGCAGGGTGTCATCTGTGAATAATAGGATCACTATCTTTTCCCCACCTAGAAATGGAGCACCAGCGGGCTGTTGTGATAAAAATCGTACAGCGTTGTTCATATAAAGGGAAAAGAGGGCGGGTGCCAGAACACATCCTTGACTTACTCCCCTACTAACTGGAATTCGGTCTGTCAGTTGCCCCTTTGAGTCCCACCTTACCCGGGCAAAATTGTCTTCATGAAGTCATACAACCAGATTGAACAGATCAGTTGGAATTCCCATGTCTTTCAGAACTTGCCACAATTTCTGTCCGGGCACTAGATCGAACGCTGTTTTTAGATCGATGAAGGCTATGTACAGACTGCCCTGGCCAATGACCACAACTTTCCAGTATAGGAGGAGGAGACGAAAGACCTGATCTATTGTCCCAGTCTTGTCTCTAGAGCCTGCTTGGTATGGTGACAAGATGGCATTTTCGTCAGCCCATGTCTGTATCTTCTGTAGGAGAGCACGGCTAACTACTTTTTGTAACGCGTCTATTAAGCTAATCGGCCTATAGTTGCAAGGTTGTTCTCAGTCCCTTTTTTATATATTGGGACCACCTCCACCCCCGCCAAGACACTGGGCCGGAGCACTTCTGGCTATAGCATTTGAAAGTAGTAGAAGATAATGAGACCAACTAAAGATGTCGGATAGAAAGAGGTCCCCCGGTATACCATCAGGCCCTGGGGCTTTCGCCTGGACTATTCAGCCAATTGAGCCCTCGATATCACTTAGGGAAAAAAGATCACTTCCCAGGAGCTGGGTTATACAAGGGGCCTCCCCCGCAGAAGGCGGGCATCAACATCTGAATAGAGCTTTTTAAAGTGATCGAACCATGCTGGGGCTGAAATATAGTTTGGTGGTGGAGGGGCCCCTGTTTTGTTGCCTCAAGTGAGTAAAGACCAGAACTGCTTAGAATCTTTGGCAGCACAGGCTTCCTTAATTGACTGCCAACAAGAGCTCTTCCTTGTAGTTCTAATTTGACCACTATCTTTGGATTTTATTGCCTTGGCTAGTTTAGATCGCAGGGTTCTACATTCTTTATTAAACCAATATTCTGGGGCCCCTTTTTTATTACCAAACTTTATGGGATGCCTGGCTATGGTGAAATAAGAGCCCTATTGTTCGAAGAGGTGAGAATGAACATTGTTTACTTCAGCTAACCCTCCTGGTCTCTCGAGCAGGGACTGTAATTCTATTGTACCCGACACCCGATCCTGGTGCATACCTAGGAGCTTATCTTCCCGTAAGATTACCTTCCGCCACTTTAAGCAGCGATTATCATTGGATGGATAGACTTCCTTAGTTAACTGTTGGGCAGGGGCCTGTGTGCTTAACCACCCCACAATGGAATCATACTTAATCAGTGGGGATTATGGTCACTATCAGTTGTTTCACCCACAGCCATATCAATAATACTCCTCCAAAGCCTCAGATCTAACATGATGTAATCAATGCAGCCCGGGCTATTTACCCTGTTAAAGGTGTTTGCACCAATTCTATCTGATTTTGTCCTACCCTTACCTGCCCTTAGCCCTAACTCTAAGCTTAAAGCATTTACTTGAAGCACCACTTGCGACCAGTTCTTAACCGGGGCGAGGTCTAATGGTGGGACTGAACACTTTAGATCTTCCTCATTTGACTCCGTCACATCAACTTTATCAAGGGGTTCGAATGTGACATTAAAATCGCCTGCTATTATCAGCGAGGATTGTGTCAATCTCCCATCCAATAGCTCCTCCAAATGTTGAAATGTAGCCGATGGCCTACCCCTCCTTTTTCCTCTGGCATATATATTATATATCTCAATAGGTTTGCCTAAACGACCCTTAAGACGAATCCCCATGATGTCCGGACTATCTGAGCAAACAAGTGGAATCTTGCAGCCCAGGTCTATCTTGACCCATATTATCAGTCCCCCTGCCGGTCGGCCTAATCTCGTTGTAACTGCTGGACAACAGTAACAAACATACCCTGCCTTCAATCAATCAATCAATCACGGAATTTGTAGAGCGCACTACTTACCCGCGAGGGTCTCAAGGCGCTGGGGAAGAAAAACGGGAAAAAGGGGGGGGGGTGCCGCTACTGGTCGAACAGCCAGGTCTTGAGTAGCCTCCTGAAGGTCAGCAGGTCTTGGGTCTGTCGTTGGCTGAGTGGAAGGGTGTTCCAGGTCTTGGCGGCGAGGTGGGAGAAGGATCTGCCGCCGGAGGTGGTTCTTCGGATGCGGGGGACGGTGGCGAGGGAGAGGTCGGCGGAGCGGAGCTGGCGGTTGGGGACGTAGAAGAAGAGCCGTCTGTTGAGGTAGGCTGGGCCGGTCTTGTGGAGTGCCTTGTGTGCGTGGATGAGGAGTTTAAAGGAGATTCTCCTGTCGACGGGGAGCCAGTGCAGGTTTCTCAGGTGGGGGGTGATGTGGCTGTGGCGTGGTACGTCGAGGATCAGGCGTGCCGAGGCGTTTTGAATGCGTTGCAGTCGTTTGATGAGCTTGGCCGGGGCTCCCGCGTAGAGGGCGTTTCCATAGTCGAGTCAACAACTGACGAGGGCCTGGGTGACTGTTCTTCTTGTATCTGTCGGGATCCACCTGTAGATCTTGCGGAGCATTTGGAGGGTGTTGAAGCAGGAGGAGGAGACTGCCTTATATAAAGGAGCTATGCTCCAAGTCTCCTGTAATATTTGCATATGTCAAAGCCCTCTATAAAGTTGTTCCAGTGTGGGAGGGACATTTTGCTACTTAGCCCTGCCACGATCCAGGAGACTATTGAGAGTTGGGGAGTAGGTCCTAGTCTAGCATGCGCTACATTACTCGGGCTTTCAGGGTAACTAATAATGGGGGCTATTGCCGCGTTCTTATCCATTAAGCTGGCACCTAATTGGGCCCCCGCCCCCTTCACTCCGCGGCACGCTGGGCGTGCTGGGGGACCATGTCCCACCACAGCCAGGCAACAGCAGGAAGATGCGGCAGGTCAATGAGGGCCTCCGGCTGCCAGAAAGAGTGTCCCATGCTGCAGGAGTGTACAGGCGTCTTTACGGCATTACGGGAAGGCAGCCCCACCTCCTTCACTCTGCGGCGTGCTGGGGGTCCGTGTCCCACCCCAGCCAGGCAACAGCAGGAAGATGCAGCAGGTCAATGAGGGCCTCCGGCGGCAAGAAAGAGTTCCCCGCATTGCGGGACTGTGCAGGCGCCTTTACAGCGTTACGGGAGGGCAGCCCCGCCCCCTTCACTCCGCGGCACGCTGGGCAACCGTGTCCCACCCCAGCCAGGCAACAGCAGGAAGATGCAACAGGTCAATAAGGGCCTCCGGCGGCCAGAAAGAGAATCCCCTGATATCCATCTGGAGTAAGGACTCTGCCTGCTATCCCCCAGTGACCAGTGGGGCTCTCCCCAGGACCAGGGAAGCTGGCCCCCTTACACCTCCTGAGGATTAGTTGGGGGAAAGACTGGACTTCTGTGCCAAGGAGAAGAGATGCCTCAGAGGAAAAAATGGAGAAAGGCTGGCGCAGGAAGCCAGTGAAACTAGCTCCCAGCAAAGTTTGCCGCTTTAGAGTCCAGGAGGCCTAGGGAAAGTGCCTCAGGTGACTAGTGCTTGCCACTAGGAACAAAATGAGCCCAAGATGAAGCAAATCGGCCCAACAGGCCTGAGACATCAGCAGAAGGATATTGACCTTTGATCCCCCCCCCCCCCCCAGCACGATCCCAGAGGGCATGGAGCTCCACTGCCCAGCTGTTCTAAACCCCCTGTGTGGGCCATGGAGCGGTGGTCTCTACACAAAGGATTGTTTATCCTTAAAGAAAAGGCCGGGAGGCGGCATGAGTGGGGCTCCCTCCCTAGCGTCCAGTGGGCCTGAAGACCCCAATCTGCAGGCCGGTTTATGAGTTGGGGGCCCAGGTGCCCAACTCAGGGCACCCGATGTGGATGATGATGGGGGAGTGCCATCGCGATCCCCCCTCAAGAGGTGAGAGGTGAAGGCATGGACCGGGATCCCTTCCCTTCCCTGCTGCACTCTTCCCAACGGGCGGTGGACCTGCCCCACTCCCTCGAGGAGGCACAGGAGAATTACCACAAAGTACTGAACCTAAGTTAGCAGGGTCCCAGAAGGAGTGACCTATCCATGATTGCCTCCATTCTTAAAGCACTCCCCAGGCTGGAGCTCTATAGCGGAGAGTGCAGGACCATCTAGGAGCTAAGGGTATGGGATACAGATATTGCGGCTTGAAGATGGTTAAAAAATGAACATGTAGTGAAACACTCTCTAGGGGTGAAGTTTATACTTACATATTTGTGATCAAAATGTGATGCTGTTTATATAATTGTGTTTTCAAAGGTTGAGAGTATTTAAAAAGCACACAGACATGTGAAGTTCAATTTTTTAAAATGCTTTATTGAAAGGTTTTATTGAAACAAGAACGTTGACAGAGATTACTGATCATCAAGTTACTGATCAGAATGCATATGCTTTATTAACATTAATTAGTGCATTTACACATGTGATAAATGATTGCATTTACTTCTAACATGATGGTATTGGACATGTGGTTTGTTAATCATGACCCCTTTAGAGGGTCAGAGGTGATTATGCAATGTCATCACAAGGTATTTTCATTATCCTTATGTATATTTGTAAATTACTGTGTATTATTAAGTAGTGCGTGTGTAATTAATGTACGGTTCCTTTTTCAAAAGAAAAAGCACAGACTGGACAATCATTTATTGAGTGTTATTATTACATGCCAGCGAATGGTGATTACTAGCACACACAACCTCCCTTGAGTAGGCCTTGGACTGCTCTGTTCCGCTACCCTCAGAGAGTCAAGTGCTACACTGGGGTGTTCGGTTCCCAGTGGAGGGCAAATGTGGATCCATTACTTGTGCAGCTAATGGCCCATTTCCTTACACCTAGCATAACCCATTTCTATTGGGCCGATGTCTTTCTCCATCTGGCTTTGATACCATCCTGTTTTTTTTTTTTTTTTACAGACCGTTAAGGTAGTAAATATCAGCAATATTATTTTTGTGCCCTTCTAGTCTCTAATAACCTTACTTCTTGAGTTGGCACTTCTAGCTTTCCCATCAGCCCCTTTATGCAAGAAGTAACAGTATGCTTGAGTTGCTACTATTTAGATGGATGCATGTTTTGCAACCTGAATTCAGTTTGCAATTGTGTCAATGGTACTTAACATTTATCAACTGAACTCTGCATAAAAGACGCTTTATTTATACCGGAAAACAAAATAGCAGTGGCATTTATTAAACAAACATGGACACCATACTGTGCACCCCATAGCTCTGCTTTGCCACTTCTTCAAAATACAGATTTCAACTGTATATAAGGGTACAATGGGTGCACACTATGAGCTGTAAAACATATAACTGTACCGAAATACATCAGTTAAGGTGCTTCTGGAAAAAAAAATAGTGCTATACAAAACACTTAACTAATTGTGAATGATTATCACTATTACAGTACTATTACGGTCCAACATAATTTAGGAATTATTAAGGTATTTTGTATAGTGTTATAATGTATTTTCTTTTTTACACCTCAACTGATGTGTTTCAGTAGTTTTTAGATTTTGTTCCTTATTGGTTGTAGCCTGCTGCATATGTAACTTCTACATCTCTTGAAACTTCAGTTTTTTTTTAAATCTTAAAATAATGATATATACATTTGTTTTTAGGTCTCGCCTGAGTCAGCACCTGCGCTAGTGCATGTATTCTCGCTGTCGAGACATTTTATTTACTAAAAGGGGCTTAGAGCCAGCCATTGCTTACTATTTTCTGGCTTCATTGTCACTTTTATTTGCTGCTTTCTAATTGTCTGGTGAGTTCTTATATCTGAAAGAAAGAGTTAGTTATAGATACCTTACCTTAGAATTACCCCCAGGCGTTAGACTGGATCCGGAGAATTTTTTCATCAGCAGTACCCCTGCACGTCGAAAGGTGGCGTCGGTCGGCTCCGCGTTCATCGTTGGCGTCGTGGTTGCTGGGATGACGTTGCGGCAGCTACTTAGACGCCGCCCTCGCGCGCTGTCAGTTCTTTCTTTTTCCGCGCCAGCCAGCGCAGATCCGGAGAGAGCGGTACCTCCAGTCACTTTTTGACTGACTTTTTGGTGACTTTTGTCGACACCGTTTTTGAGTCTTCAACTCCTGGTGCACGTCAGGGATGCCCGGCTTCAAGGCTTGCGGTTCCTGTAGCCGACTGATGTCGGTGACGGATCCGCACAACGTGTGCCTGTTTTATCTGGAGCGCGACAATGACCCCAAGTCGTGCTCCGACTGCCGGACCATGAATCCGAAGTCTTTGCAGGAGCAGTCTCGAAAGCTTCTCAAGGCCCGGCAGTCGGCTCCGTGCTGTACGAGGTCCCGGTCGCGTGGGAGGTCGAGGGACCGGTCGCGGAGCCACCACCACCAGTCTTCTTCCAAGTTTACGCACTCCTCAGGTAAGTCGAAGCACAAAAAGAAGTCGAAGAAGCATCGTCGCTCTTCGACTTCTCCCCGTCGTGTGGCCGACGCGACGAGGGATGCGGGTGGTGCCCCTCCCGCGAGTCCGAGTTTCTCCCCCTTCCAGGGACCCGGAGCGACCCCTGCCCAGCTTTGCCAATTTTACGAAGCGATGCATGCCATCTTTGGGCAGCCCGACTCCGCCAGCGCGCCTTCGGGCCCCGCGGACTCGGCTGGGGGCCCTGGGCCTTCGACGCCGGCAGCTCCGGCCCCGGCACCGCAGGGTCTCCTCGGATCCAGGCCTGGATCCGGATCGGCACCGGTCGACCTGGTTACACCTCCCCCGGCGCCAATTCCACCGGTACCACGTCTGCAGCCGATGCCAGTTGTGTCCCCAGCCGGCGTCGACCCTGGCCTCCACCTCGATGTAGTCAAGGAGCCGGACCGGCGTCGACCGACGCCGGATCCGGCGCCGACGGGTACTTTTGTGCCCTTGTTCCACCCTGGCTCTTTTAGACCAGATTGGCAGCCAGAGGAAGGTGAGGAGGACTGGGAGGGGTCTGGAGACCCTTTAACCGACCAGTTGGGTTACGAACCGGACTGGAGAGAGGAACTGGGGGAAGCCAGTGGTCTGGATACCTCACCAGACCTTGGCATGTTGTCTCCTCCTACCGTGGCTACGGAGGAGGGAGCGTCTTACGCCGTGGTGTTGCGTAGGGTGACCAAGGCTCTCAACCTCGAGCTACCTACGGTGGCAGTCAGGACTAACCTCCTGACAGAGGTGCTTCAACCAGCAGCGAGCACTTCGGAGCCCCTGCTACCGTTTAATGAAGCCCTCACTGACATCCTTTTGGGCACCTGGTCCAGGCCCAACACAGGGGCTCCTGTAGATAGGATAATTGACCGACGCCACCGCCCGGCTCCGGGCGACCCCACTTTCCTCTCCCAACACCCCACCCCGGAGAGCTTGGTGGTCCAAGCCTCCACCTCCAAGGGCGCATTCCCTAACGCACCACCGGATAGGGAATCCAAAAAGCTGGACCATCTTGGGAAGAAGATGTTTTCTTCCTCCAGCTTGGGACTGCGGTCGGTAAACAACACATGTCTGTTGGGCCGTTACACCCACTCCGTGTGGAATACGGTGGCGCAGGTGCTGCCCCAGTGCCTGGAGGAGGCCCGGGCCGTACTCTCCCGTGAAGTTGCCGAAGTGAGAGACGCAGCAAAGGTTACCATCCGCTGTGGGCTGGATACCGCCGACTCACTAGGCAGGACGATTTCCACATCGGTAGCCCTTCGACGCTACGCCTGGCTGAGGTTGACTGGTTTTTCAGGGGATGTCCAATCCACTCGTATGGACATGCCCTTTGATGGCCGTCGCCTATTCGGCGACCAGGCAGACAACGCACTGGAGCGCTTTAAGGACTCTCGGGCTACGGCCAGGTCCTTGGGACTCTCCACCACCCGCCCTGCGCAGTCTGCTTTTCGCCCCTTTCGTGGCTTGCAGGATGCTTATTTTCACATCCCCGTCCTGCCGGCCCACCGGCGTTACCTGCGGTTCACTGTAGGCCACGAGCACTTTCAGTTTAACGTGCTCCCCTTTTGCCTTACCAGCGCCCCTCGGGTGTTCACGAAAGTGATGGCGGTGGTCGCAGCTCATCTGCGCAGATTAGGGGCTCCAGTCTTCCCCTATCTCGCGACTGGCTGTTGAAGGCGAGCTCGCCCCAGGCTGTCGTCTCCCACCTCCAGACTACGGCCGACCTCCTGCATTCGCTGGGGTTCTCCATCAACATGCCGAAGTCGCACCCGACTCCCTCTCAGAAGCTCCTCTTCATCGGAGCGGTTCTGGACACTACGCAGTTTCGGGTCTATCCCCCCGAACAGCGAGTCCGGGATATTCGGGCTATGATTCCGATCTTTCAGCCTCTATCCCGGGTTTCGGTCAGGATGACCCTCAGGTTACTGGGTCTGATGGCGTCCTGCATCCTGCTGGTGGACCATGCCAGATGGCATATGCGGGCTCTGCAGTGGGACCTGAAGTTCCAGTGGGCTCAACATCAGGGGAACCTGTCCGATTGCGTCCAGATCTCGGAGGGCACTGCACACCAATTGCAGTGATGGCTAACAAACCAGGACTGGGTCGACGGCAGGTCCCTGCCCCTTCCCCAACCTGAGTTCACAGTGGTGACCGATGCATCACTTCTGGGAGGGGGCGGTCACATGGGGGAGGCAGAGATCAGAGGCCTCTGGTCACCGGCGGAGTCCGAGCTCCACATCAACCTTCTGGAGCTTCGGGCGATCCGTCTTGCACTAAAAGCATTCCTTCCCTCTGCCCGGGGAAGAGTAGTGCAGGTGTTCACGGACAACACCACCGCCATGTGGTACTGCAACAAACAGGGCGGGGTGGGGTCGTGGACCCTATGTCAAGAGGCTCTCCATCTCTGGACATGGCTGGAACATCAGGGCATATCTCTGGTGGTTCAACACCTGGCAGGTTCCCTGAACGCCAGGGCGGACAAACTCAGCCGCAGGTGCATGATGGATCACGAATGGCGTCTTCACTCAGAGGTGGCGCAAGGTCTCTTTCAGCAGTGGGGAGAGCCTTGGTTAGATCTATTCGGCACCAAAGAGAATGCGCAATGTCAGAAATTCTGCGCATTGGAATTTCCAAGGCGGCACTCGCTAGGCAACGCTTTTCGTCGGGAGTGGAGTTGCGGTCTTCTATACGCCTTTCCGCCTATACCACTTCTGCCCAGAGTGCTGAAGAAGATCAAGCGCGACCGGGTCCAAGTCATTCTTGTGGCTCCGGATTGGGCACGAAGAGTCTGGTATACCGAGTGGCTACACATGGCCATCGATCCTCCGATCAGACTGCCTCTTCGGGAGGATCTTCTGTCGCAGCAGCAGGGGACGGTCCTCCACCCGAACCTGTCCAGCCGCCACCTCCTTGCGTGGAGATTGAGCGGCGGCAGTTGACGTCGTTTGACCTGCCTCCCGAAGTCTGTGATGTTATTTTGGCAGCCAGGCGTACCTCCACTAAGACGGTATACGCCTGCGATGGAACAAATTTGTGGCATGGTGCGCAGCAAAATCTGTGGATCCCCTTTCTGCCCCTCTTTCGGAGGTTCTCTTGTTCCTTCTTTCTTTGGCCCAGCAGGGCTCTGCTCTGGGCACTCTTAAGGGCTACCTCTCGGCCATTTCAGCCTTTCTTAGGCTTCCTGATCAGCCTTCTCTTTTCAAGTCCCCTGTTGTAAATCGCTTCCTCAAGGGCATTACTCATCTTTTTCCTCCTATTCCCTTCGTAATGCCTCAGTGGGACTTGAACTTGGTTCTGACTTACCTTATGTGCGCTCCCTTTGAGCCACTTCATAACTGTCCTCTCCGACTTCTTACCTTAAAGACTGCTTTTCTGATTGCCATCACCTCTGCTCGCTGGGTGAGTGAGCTCCAAGCTCTTTCTTCAAAACCTCCTTTCCTGGCTGTTCATCCGGACAAGGTTGTACTAAGAACCAGACCTTCCTTTCTTCCCAAGGTGGTTACTTCTTTCCACATTGGCCAAACCATCACTTTGCCCACCTTCTTTCCGCCTCCACATCCTTCAAAAGAGGAAGAGAGGCTCCACCGTCTGGATCCAAAATGGGCGCTTTTCTTTTATTTGGATCGCACCAAACAATTCCGGGTGGATGACCACCTCTTTGTGGGCTACGTGGGCGCCAAGAAAGGTCGGGCCTTGCACAAACGGACCATCTCTAGGTGGGTCGTTTTGTGCATTAAGGCTTGCTATTCCTTGGCAAAGAAGGAGCCTCCAGTGGGGCTGCGCGTTTATTCCACCAGGGCGACGGCAGCTACTACTGCTTTGGGATGAGGTGTCCCCCTCAATGACATCGGTCAGGCAGCTACCTGGGCATCTCTGCACATGTTCACTAGACACTACTGCCTGGACAGCCAAGTCCAGAGAGACAGCTTTTTTGGCCGTTCTGTTCTCCAGGACTTTCTGGTGTGAACTTGGTTCGCAGACCCACCTCCGGGGTTGGTATTGCTGGGGTATCTATTCTAAGGTAAGGAATCTATAACTAACTGCTTCTTTCAGATGAACAAGTCACTTACCTTTGGTAACGATATATCTGTAAGAAACATAGGTTAGTTATAGATTCCTTACCGCCCACCCATCCTCCCCGTTCTGCGAACTGACTTCTAGGGTTAAGGATTTCCTTTCAGGGCCCTAGTTTTGTGCATCAGTGGTTAGTGTCTTGCATGGCTCTGCGCTTCTGGCGTGGAAAGTCGTGTACAGAACTGACGTCAGCGCACGTCTAAGTAGCTGCCCGACGTCATCCCGGCGACCACGACGCCAAAGACGAACGCAGAGCCGACCAACGCCATCTTTCGACGCGCAGGGGTTCTGCTGACGAAAAAATTCTCCAGATCCAGTCTGACGCCTGGGGGTAATTCTAAGGTGAGGAATCTATAACTAACCTATGTTTCTTACAGATATATCGTTACCGAAGGTAAGTAACTTGTTCTTCACTTCCTCTTGTTTTGTTTGGTGCATGGACCAAGTACTTCTTCCCTGTGTTGTTTCTTTCTGTGCTGCTTCCTACCCACCTCCTCCCATCCCGTTGTTCGTGGGCTTCTTCCCTCCCACCCACCGGTTTGTGCTGCTTTTCCCACCCACCCCTCATTTTCGTTCAATTCTCCTGTATTGCTTATTTCTTCTTCCCTATGTTGCTTCTTCCCTCCAACCTCTCATTTTCTTTCTTCTTACCCCGTGTTGCTTCTTTCTTCTTCCTCCATGAAGCTTCATCCCATGTTGCTACTTCCCTACCATTATCCGTGATGCTTTTTCCCCTCTGTTGTCTTTTCCCTATCACCCTCCCTCTCATTGTCCATATTGCCCCACCTCCCATGCTGCAGTGTTTACTTGCATCATTATTTAATTCCTGCCATACAGTTCCTCCAACCAATCGCAACTGGAAGAAATCACTATTTGTTCTGGTAATCTAAGCTGAGAGGCCAAGAGTTGGATGGGTTTCAGTCTGAATGACTCCAACCACGTGATCCGGTTTATTATGTGCAACAATGAATACTGCAAGGATTCAACTTCAGTAGAAAGCTGTCCATGTGCACAGGGCATACGCATACCAAGAACCAAGTGGATGTCACTTAGGCAATAGTGTAGCTATCCAATTCAAAGGGTCTTGTTTTTTCTACCTCACAAGGATGAACATTTACCCGACTAGTATTTGAGTCTGAGAACTGGTGCAGATTATACAAAGATTGCTGCAGCAGGCACTTAACCAACTAGGCTATTTTACACGGTAGTAGAGGATCAGGGCTCCGCTGTTTCTAGTCACATCTGCACCAGGCTCACAAAAAAATATGTCAGAGCCAAATACGTTTATTAGTTTGTAGTGCAAGGTATACAAAACCCCTCCCTCAAAAACACCTCCGCAGACTGGCCCTTATAGCCGTGTAAAGTGGATTGTTGGGCCTACTTCATACATCTAGTTAATCTGAAGTCTATGTGTACGAATCTCAGTGGGGCCAACACAAACTACCATCCTTGTGAGGTCGAATACAAAAACAAGTATCTCTTAAATATAAATATACTTGTTAATGAATCTTATAGAAACCTTTTGTGACTGGTCACCTGGGAATACCAGTGGTCAGAAGCAGACAGGCCAAGTGGAAAATTCCATCTACACAGACTGGCAAGCAGTCGAGTGACACTACCCAAGCCAGAACTACCCTTCAGAGGACCGAAGGCCAGTCACCTCCACACCCGGAGCCGTTATTGCTCCAGTCTACAAACAAGGTGAACGCTTCTAAGAAGAGCCATGCTCCCACCATGCTGGTAGTGACGGTTATCTACAACTTGGGCATTTTCTCATTTTCCACCTCAGGCCCCCTTAATAGCACAATTAGAGCAACAAGTATTGACAAAAGGAATAGGTCTCACTTATGTGATAGCTTTTGGCTTTGACAATGCCTTTTAGCCCTGTTGTATAGCAGTGTGGCTGTGCAGCATGGCTAAAGTTAGACGAAAATGCAATGACGCTATAATTTTTAGCCATGCTGCTCATATAGCTTTTTTCTATCTTTTAGCCATGCTGTATGGCCACGCTGCTGTACAACATGGCATAGGCGAGACCAATTGGCTTTGCCAATGCTTGTTTAATGTAGAAAGTGTTGCTGAAAAATTTGCTAATTTGTAGCACTGCAAGCAAGAAGTGTTTCTATTGGTTGACCAAGTGACACCAATTTGATCTGCCTCAGAATGATTAAATCCTGAGATGGCCTTGCAGATAATGAAACGGGCATCCTGCAGGTTAGACATAGAATGCTGCTTTATAGTGGGACCAATCACTGCTAATGCTGCAAGCTAGGAATGGCCTCACAGCAGGAATTTTTAGGAAAGGCAAAATTACTTGCAGAGCATTTCTGTCATAGTGCTGATTTGGACTCCTAAGTACCTTGGATTGGGAGCTGCAGTCTCTTTTGTTATAGTGAAACTGTTCAGGAGACCTGTTCTTTCGTGCCCTGTGAAACATTATTAAACAAGCATTGGTAAATGCATTAGGTTTCGCCTATGATTAATAGTAAGCTGGTTTTTGTTGCAAGTTGTAGCTTGCTGAGTAGTTGTGCAATATAAGTTACAGAAAGTCTGTTAAAGTGTTATGACTTGTTTATGTACAAAAAGGCAATATATTGTGCTGTTACTAGTGTTCTAGTGCGGGTAATGAAATGAAAGAGGGCAAAAATAGAATTAATGAATGTAATAGCAATATTATGTGTTTTGAGGAGTTCTAACAATTTTTGGGCCCGGTGCAAATGCAACTGCTACACCATTCAAATCATGCCCTTAGTGCCTGCAAGATAAATGCATGTGTTACGTTTAGTATTAAAATATAGCAACATTTGGTGTTTATAGGAGTTATGACAACTTTTGGCCCTGGTGCCACTGCACCTGCTGCACCATTCAAATCATGACCCTATTGCCTACTAGATAAATGTACTTGTGACTGTCTTGTTTAGTATTAAAATGTAGCAATAATTTGGTTTTAGTGGGGTCCCTAGAGCTTTTGGCCCCAGTGCCACTGCACCTGTTGCACCATTCAAACCAAGCCCCTTTTAACTGCAAGGTAACTGGAATTGTGACTGCCTGTTTAGTACTCAAATATAGAAAAATTATGTGTTTAGAGGAGTTCTGACAACTTTTGGGCCTGGTGCTACTGCACCTGCTGCACCATTCAAATCATGACCCTATTGTCTGTAAAGTAACTGCACGTGTGGCTGCCTGTTTAGTAGTAAAAAATTGCAATATTTGGTGTTTAGTGGGATTCCTAGAGCTTTGGGCCCCGGTGTCACTGCACCTGCTGCACTATTAAAATCATGACCCTAGTGCCGGCAAGGTAACCACACTTGTGACTGCTTCTTTATTAGTTAAATATAGCATTTTCTGGTGTTTAGAGGAGTTCTGACAACTTTTGGACCAGTGCCACTGCACCTGCTGCACCATTGAAATCATGGCCCTAGTGCCTGCTAGATAATTGCACCTGTGACTGCCTGTTTAGTAGTAAATTTTAGCAATATTCTGCGTTTAGTGGGGTGCCTAGAGCTTTTGGCTCCGGTGCCACTGCACCTGCTGCTCCTAACTGAAAGTTAACTGCAATTATGTCTGCCTGTATAGCAGTAAAATATAGCAATATTAGGTGTTTAAAAGAGTTCTGACAACTTTTAGGCCAAGTGCCACTGCACCTGCTGCACCATTCAAATCATGACACTGTAGCCTACAAGGTAACTGCACTTGTGACTGCCTGTTCAGTAGTAAAATATAGCAATTTTGGGTGTTTAGTGGGGTGCCTAGAGCTTTTGGTCCTGGTGCTACTGCACCTGCTGCACCATTCAAATCATGACCCTATTGCCTACTAGATAAATGTACTTGTGACTGTCTTGTTTAGTATTAAAATGTAGCAATAATCTGGTTTTAGTGGGGTCCCTAGGGCTTTTGGCCCCAGTGCCACTGCACCTGTTGCACCATTCAAACCAAGCCCCTTTTAACTGCAAGGTAACTGCAATTGTGACTGCCTGTTTAGTACTCAAATATAGAAAAATGTGTTTAGAGGAGTTCTGACAACTTTTGGGCCTGGTGCTACTGCACCTGCTGCACCATTCAAATCATGACCCTGTTGTCTGCAAGGTAACTGCACTTGGGGCTGCCTGTTTAGTAGTAAAATATAGCATAGCTCTTGTATATTAAATGTATTTTTAACATGCTATGTTTATTACAACATTTAGAATTTGATCCTAATGACCAACTAGAGTAAGTTGAAACAATCAATCCGATAATGCCTACAAAGTGCAAAGAAAGATACTGAGGCATGAATAAGAAAGGCCACAAATGTTCTAAGGTGAAAGTATCTGCTTTACACAACTAATTAATAAAAAGCAAGCATTCCACCATACTGTTAGAAGCTGTCTGCCTTTTCCGTGGGAAGAGATCTTATCTTGACTGTGAATGTGGCTAAAACAGTGTGAACAGCTTTAGTAGAAGTATCGTAAATGCGTGCAGCCAGGGAAAGTTAACAACAAAAAACATTCCACACAAAAGCGAATGAATACAGTAATTCGGCTATGGGAACTGATAAGAGCCCCCTTTTAAGAGATTTTAAATACAAGAGATTTCACAAGCACAGCGCAAGCGCTGTGCAGGCGAAACCTAAAAACTGAAAAAAGCGGGCTGTGAAGTTCTGATTGGCTTTGGGTGGGCCATAGCTCTTCATTGGGTGGGCCTGGTCCATCCTCTAGAACCGGGCCTGGTTCTCAGTGCACAAGATTGTGATGACGTCTGATGCATTGCGTGAGATTGTACGAGTTGTGTAGTAGAGCGGTAGAAACAGGGTTAAAAGGAAACAGATTGAGAAAACTAAAGAAGAAAGAACAATTTAACAGCCTTAAAGGCGTAAAAGAGAAGGGGTGTCTGACGAGGCGAGCACTGCGAATAGGTTTTGGTTATGTGTGATATCGGAATGGTAGCGGAGTTAGGTTACCTCATCCTTCAGCAAGACTGATTAAATTCAATGAACAGTGAGTGACATATAGTGCAAAGGTGGACTAATCAGGGCGTATGTAGAATCCTTGGGACTAGAGGGCGCTTTAGCTGAGGTAAAAATCACAGAGGAGTGTTGCTAGCTGGCAGGGTGTCATAGGAAGGCATGATGTGTCATGGTGTGCGCAGTAATGTACAAGTGTAGTTTTAAGGTGGATAGCTGTCAACCTTGGCTTGGGATTAAAAAAAAAAAAAGTTATTATCTCATGCCAAGGACAAGGGAAATTTTCGGAGGCCTCTAACTCAGTGCTTCCCAAACCTTTTAGAACCACTACCTAATTTTTAGAATGACGACCTTTCTCGACCCACCGAGCTTTAATGGACCCCTGCCTATGTCCACTACCTTTCACAGAGAAAGTCTACAGGAGCTAGTGTGTGTGGTCTACAAATTCTTTGCATAGCCATCTAGTTAGATGCCAGCCCTTTCCCTGTTGTGGATGCACTGACATATTTTTGTGTCGGGGGGGTTTCTTCGATTTGGCATGCCAACAAGTGTGCAGTGTGTGAAGAAGTACGTTATACTTTAGGACCTGGTTTGGGGTACATTGTGTTATGTGCTGGGTTCCTCAGGGGCTAGTAGTTCTTGTTCCTGAAATAAACCTCTCACAGTTTCTAACCCTAGTGCCGGCCAGTGGTTTATGTTGGCCAGTGCCAGGGCGTTTCTGGGGCTCAGGAGACATACAAGTGGGGGGCTGGAAAAAGGGCCTCTACAACATGGGCTGAGCCACGCGGGCCATTTCCACGCAGGCGGAACAATGCTTGCCTAAACCACGCTTCTGCCTTAACCATGCATATGTGTGGTTAATATCTCAATAGGTATCATTGGGGGAGTCAGTTCAATCAGTATGTAAAATACATTACGAGGAAGGAAGAAGGGAGACTTGCAACAATTTTTTCAACTGTGCTCATGGCATCATATATTTAGGAGCAAAGATAAAAACTATACAGTTGTAACAGCACTGTAGCCATAGAATGCATAGGCAGCCCAATTTGGACTTGGTGCACAAATGTGCTCGTGACACATATAGTTGGCGACGTAAGTGACAAAGTGAAAACAGCGAAAGGCGCACAGTGACAAAAATGTGAAAATATATACAAGAGACTGTGTGGTTCAGCACGAAATAATTTACAATGATGGCGTGAGGACCGATTGAGCAATTTAATTTGAACCACACGGAGTTGTGGCGCCGTCAGTTGCGCTGAGGAGTCGACGACGTTTCGATCCTATTGAATCAGGATCATCTTCAGGACGGGGCTGCTGTGAAAGTGGTGCTGAAGATCAGGATAGTGGAGGTGGCCTGGAAGTAAGGTGGGCCGGTTCAGGGAAGGCTCAGCGGGAACCATCCGGGGGAAGGTGGGCTGGAGGCTGAGTAGGACACGGTCCCGTGTCCGCACTGGTACGCTGGAGTCAATCCGGCGTGGATGGCTGGGCAAGGAAGTCCGGGCGGGTGGGTCTTGGGTTCGGGCAAAGGGGTACGAGAGGATGGGCTATAGGATTGTTAGGACGCCGTGTATGTGAAGGCGGCACGGAAGGTAGCGAGGCCCGGCAAGCCTGGAGCCTCTAGGTCATTTAAACAGCGTGGTACCGGTTCCGATAATCGGTAATGGAGGAGTGAATCCGTTGGCGGGGGAGTGTTGGCGCGTAAGTCAGCCGGTAACCGCCACGATCGTGTCTGTGTTCGGAGGGGGGTTAAAATAATCACTTACCTGATCTCGCCCTGTCTATCCCACGTCCAGTGAGTCTCTTCCGGGAAGCACCCAGGCTCCCACAGCCAATCACAACGCTGCAATGCAGCGTTGTGATTGGTAAGCACCCAGGCTCCCTGAGACAATCACAACTCTGCAATGCATCATTGTGATTGGTCTGAGCGCCGTGGTTCGGCGCTCAGCCAGGGAATGGGGGCCTGGGCATGTTCTCCATGCAGGCTGTAATGCAGCCTGCATGGAGAACATGCGAAGTGTGCATGAATGTTTGGCCGGCCCCAGAGGGCCGGTCAAACATTGATGCACACTTTACAGAGTGCACACCACTCCTCCTCCCAGACATCAGGGGAGCCAAGCCCCGCCCTAGCCTGACCATATGACCATATGACTAATAAAATAATAATAACTTCAGTTATCATTTTATTTTCTCGTTTACACTGCTCCGTGAGCAGTGGGGTGACGCTCCACCGCCTTAGCAGAGGAACCGCCACTGGCAAAAAGAAGAGAAGAGAGGGGGCATACCTTTCTGGTGCTGCAATAGACGCTAAGGGGCTCCAATATATGATGTCCAACTTGAATTCATACTGAGGGATTCGTTTAGAGCAGCTTGATAAGGCAGAGTATACAACACCCTAATCCCAGTCCTCTAAGTAGTTCAAAGAGGTATTGCCGGTCTAGAGAGTGAAAGGCCTTCTTTAGGTCTAACACTGAGCACACAGCTCTTGGAATGCCTTTGGTGCTATTAAACAAAAAATCCTGTGCATGTTTAGGGATGCATTCCTTCCACGAACAAATCCATTCTGGTTGAGATGGATCAGTTGGAGGAAGGGGAGAAGAAGCTGTCAAACTGCCAGAATCCTATTTCGGATTTTATAATCCGTGTTAAGGATTGGTAAAGTACAATGTGCGGCCACCAATTCATATCATTTTTCTAGTTTAGGGACCAAGAGATCAGTGTAAGCATCGTAGAACTCTATGGGGAGGCCTTCTGGGCCTGGCGTCTTGCCTGTAGCTAAAGAGCAGATTGCTTCCTTTATCTCTGCTGAAGCGAATGGTGCGTCTACGTCTTATAACTG
The DNA here is from genome assembly GCA_963921515.1 of Calotriton arnoldi. Lineage (NCBI taxonomy): Eukaryota > Metazoa > Chordata > Amphibia > Caudata > Salamandridae > Calotriton > Calotriton arnoldi. Next base: position 1,835,183 of record CAWUFW010002968.1, read on the forward strand.
TTTCAGGGTAATATGCGGGTAGGGAATGTTGTTTAGCTACTCAGAGTGCTTGTGGGGCAGCATGCCTAGAGGGATCGTAGAGAGGTTGGTAATAGCATGTGAAGGTGCTATGAATGTCTTGTTGGGCAAAGAGAGAAGGGTCAGGGGATGTGCTGATGGAGATTATGGGGCACAGAGAGTGGTCTTGACGGATGAGTCAAGCTACTAATGATCCTGGCTTGTCCTGGTTTTGTTACATATGTGTTGTATTTGACACAACGCAGTCGCTTGATGAGTGATGCATGCTTAGTGTGGGCTTCTGCGAGTAGGTGGGTGTCAGCAAGACAGGTGGCTTGGTAAGTCGCAAGTTGAAGTAATGAGGTTTCAACCTCATTCAGTTGAGATTCTAATGTGTCAGGCGCCAACTACTGCTCCAATACAGTGATTCCTAAGCGTGACTTTGAAGGCCTCCCATTCAACCACATTGGAAGATGCAGTGTCTTGGTTTGTGACTTCATGGGTTTGTTCTCGTAGTGTGTTGTGGAAGGTGGCTTCTAGGAGGGCAGGTTGCATACATGTTGGGATCGGGCATATATGCGTTCCTAGTCCACCCCATCCTGAGGGGGGTTATGATCTGAAATAGTCCAACCCATGTACGTAGCATGGGTAAAGAGGGGGCACAGAGATGCTGACCACAGAATTCTATCTAGCCTAACGTGAAGACCATGGTAGAGAGAGTAGAAGTAGTATGTCCTAGCTTGGATTGCGATGACGCCATATATCGACTAAGTCCCAATATTGTAGCTATTGCGTTAGGTGTTGCACATTATCGAGGCTTGTGGTGGTGGGGGAATGACCTGTTCAACATTACGTCAAGGGCACAATTAAAATCTCCTCCCAGGATCCATGGGATAAGTGCCCGAGGCGCTAGGTGGTGTGAGAGTGGTCAGGAAGGGGTATTGATCTACATTAGGTGCATAGAAACAGCTAGTTATTTGGAGATTGCCATCTAGTTATCTCTGTATTAATAATATATCTCCTCTCCTGGTCCAAATCTACACTCGGGTTGGAGTGGGACTCCAACCCTAAACCAGATCAGTCTGCCATGTGCAAATGCCGAATAGCTAGTGAAAAAGTTGACCCCTCCAATGCTTCTGGAGCCATGAGGATTCCAAATAAGTGAAGTGTCTTTCTTGGTGAACTGCAATATGTGCGCTCCTGTGCTGTTGGAGTGAATAGAGTAGCTTTTGGTACGAATGCTTCTAATGTTTGAAGTAATTATGATGTTATATTTTAAGCTGCTTGTGTTCTGGGACTGCTGTTAGTCACCATCTGGAGGCATAATGGGAGAGGGGGATGCCCAAGAACAAGAAGTTTATTTCCAGAGCAAACTCTATGCCATGCTCACTTGCAAGGGTAGAGGGGGAAGCAGTTGAGCCCACGTTTTGCTAACCATAGGGTTTTGAAATAGAAGGGGCATGGAGCAAACAGCTCCTCGTCCAAACTGGTAAGCATTGCTAGGGAAGTGTTCATATGTAGTTGCAGAGTGATTCGCTGTTAGAGGCCCTGTGTTGTGTACAGGTGTATAAGTATACTTAAGTAGCATGTTGCGCCCATATTTAGAAATAAAAAAAAAGAGTATAAAGAAGAGGGAACAAATCACTGGAGGCATAGTTATCAATGTAGGCTATTGTAGGAAAAGTGTGGATTTGCTAACCCTGCTACAAATGGCATAGTTCGCTGTCAGGGCAAATTACATTGATAGTTTGTACATAAATGGTAGGGGCACGAGATATCATGTTGGGTTAACGCGATAGTCATCTCATATCGCACTCGGACTGCTGCACAGCGTTAGAGCAGTTCATACTCGTTATGTGCATAATTCAGATAGTTAAAAACAATATTCTTGCAAAATATTAAAAATTCATAAAAATTCTCAAACAACTTGCAAACTATTAAAAATTCATAAAAATTTTTAATAGTTTAAAACAACTTTTGAGAACTGTTTGAGAATTTTGAGAATTTTTAATAATTTGCAAGTATATTGTTTTTAACCATCTGAACGATACACAACGAGTATGGTACATATGTATATGGAATAATGGTGATATGATTCTGTCAATACATGCATTTGCACTTTGTCCTAATTTTCGAGATATTATGGATGTTTTTAAATAAAGCACAATATATTTGATTATAAGTTTTAGTTTTTGAGTTTATTGATTATCATTGCCTCACAATTCAGCAACCTGGATGTTCTTTTTCTCTTCCATGTTTATTTAATCCAAAATATTTTTGGGGGAATAGTTGTGTATATTCTATATCATACATGTCTTCCATCCGGTTTGCCGAGTTACTATCTGGATTAGGTTTGTTTTTTGTTGAATGAAAAGGGAATCCTTGCTTTGTGCTTTCTCTGATTCAACCATGAAAGCCAGTGTGGACAGCAAAGGAGAAATTCAGTCTTTGAAATCTTTTGCCTAAAAGAGAGATGGTCAGCCCTGCAGTTCTGCTAGCATGCTAGATGCATCGGATGGCCCGATTTTAGTGGCAATAAATGTAGGATTAAGAGCCGCTCAGCAATTAGGGAGCAGCCATCTTGGCTTCCACAGCCACTCTAAGAGTTCTTCAGCTCTACAGGTGACCAGGGCATGAGCCTCGGAAGGTGAGTGCCATGGGACTCGATTCCTTGACCACAGAGCAGATCATCCAAGACTTCCTGCAACACCAGCATCTTAGCCATCTCTGGATCAGTGTGTGATCCCACTGAACTTTGAGGTACATCTGCATTCTCCACAACTTCATATGAGCCAAATGCCAATGTGGTCAGAGGAAACCTTAAGCCCTAGAGATCTCTATAATACTGAGACTGCTTATGGTGCAAAAGTTGGCCAAGATTGAATGATAGCAATGCCCCACAAGGTGTTCAACAACTCCAATAAAAACGATTCTCTGCGAGGGAACAAGAGACGTATTATTCACTCTCAGAGATGGCCTGAGAATGAATAGCAGAGGAATGATCCAGGGAGTGATTTCAACAAGTTTAAGAGAGCCTGGACCAGTGGGTCACCTAGCAAGGGATAGATGTTTATGCTCTCTTGGTACAATTGGTCTACAACAGCAGCCATTACATTGGAGAGGAGTAGGGGCAGCCTCAACCACAATGGGAGCATCTGGTATTAGTAGAAAACAACCCCTTTCCATGATTCTCAGTAAAGTCCTATAAGGGCCCCACACTGAAACCTGCAAGTACACATTCATCACATCAGTTGCATGTAGCCAGTTTCCAATTAAAAGGGCAGAAACAAAATCAGCTGAAGACTCCATTATGAAGGACTAAATGGGCAGAAAAGATTAAATATTCGTCACAGGCCCAAACAATAAATATACTCCCCATTTGTCCACTGCAAAAAAAAAAAAAAAAGTGTAAACTCTGCATTCCTTCCCTTGTAGGTAAATGACAGATGGCTTCCAAAGCCAACAGGTTTCTAAGCATCCACTGAGACTGTGTAAAAGTGGGGAGAGGGAGAGTGGGACAGAATGTGAGCCCATAACTGAATAGGTTCAAGGGCATACGATTCAGTAGTTTTCATAATGACCCTTCATTGTGCATCCTGTACACAATATCTATCCACTTACTGGGGCATGGTCTCACTGGAGCACCCACATCCTAATGGAACTCAATTGGCTCCCCTTGCCGGTCCACACCATCTTCGGAACCAGCTGCATCATTTACAGAGCTATCACGACCAAAACCCCTGCTCATCTTGCAGACAAGCTCACCATCTCTGGTGCTTCTCTGCACACCCACAACCAGGACGCCATCACACTGCAGACAGCGTAAAAAAAAGAAAAAACAAGACAGCAGGCTCTTTTCATCTATGCACCCAGGATCTGAACACCATCCCCATATTCATCAGGACCACCCCATCGCTGCTCCAATTTATGAAATAGCTAAAGACTCCCCTCTTTAAAGAACACTACATCACAATGCAGTACCTGTTCATAACCCAGCTTCCATTCCTGTTATTCATTGATCTAGGAGCATGCACGCATCACCCAGGCATGGTGTCATACGTAGGTACAACAGCTTAGCTGACTATCTAGCAACTGATGTCAGTGTTTGTTAGTTGAAGTTGCAGTTGAGTCATGGGCCATGATTAATTAACTATCAAGGCTCCTGATGGAGGGAAATCCAGCTCTCAAGAAGTGACGAAATGTCCACGACCCCTGGATAAGAGATTATTTCGCTTCTTCCGATTGGTGCAAAAGGCGCAGAAGCTAGACCTCAATTTGTTCTTTCTTCCTTTGGCATTGTTAGAGCTGTCTTGGGAGATCTTGTTGTTTGTCAAGCTATGAAACCCCTGCAAGGAAGGGAATTTATCCTTGAAGGGCGTAAGTACCCGAGAAGGGATTTGAAGGCAGGCTAAAGAGAACAAAGAGTACTGAAGAACTGGACTGTAATAACCACTAAGTGGTCTATTGTTGACAGGCAGACTACGTAGATCGCGCTTTCCCATCAAGTGGAAAGTCAAACACCTCCTGTGTCTTATAGTAGAAGCGGAATTGCGCCCGCTGTTCTTGGCAATCCATTTCCACTTCATAATTCATACTACAGGCAGCAGTTTCAAAGTGCCTCAGAGCAAGCCAAGGCAGAAGATTTGCTGTATGTTTTCCCTCAATCAGGACAGGGGTATAGCCTACCAGGCACCCTCTATTGTGATCACCCCTGCCAGTGGGCGAAGAGAATCTTCTTGGCAAGCGTTTTTTCCTGAAAAATGTGTTGCACAGGCAGAAGAAGTACTAGTACCCTTAAGGAAATTAGGTTGTGAAGCCACTTCGGCATACTATATAGGGCTTTAGTAAACAGAGGAACAACATTACTCCAAGATCCTAAGTGCTTAATCACTGTATTATTAGAGAGGGCACATCAGTATCTGATCAGATGACTTTAGGCCAGAAGAATAACTTGGTATATGGAGAAATTAAAGTAGTCTTAGACCTGAGGGTGGTCCAGAGTAAAGAACCTCCGAGTTCTTCTGGTAGAATCAATACCAACCAGTTAGACTGTCAAAAGGAATTTATTAATTGGTTCTCAGAACCAGGTACTCCAAATCATGTGGATAAACGACTTTATAGGTCATGAGAAAAACAGCATTGCTTAAAACCAGTTGCCAACAATGTAAGAATGAGGAGGAAAGCAGGGAACCCAGCAAGATCAGGCAGAGAACTTCATGAGTGATTTTCCTCGCTAATCTAGCCATCCTTCCCAAACGTTAACTCCATCAAAGAGATTGGTTTCCATTCAATCTCTGAAGATCTGTGAAGAGTAAGAACTCTCTCAAGGGCTTGGTTGGATTACATGCAGACACCTCCAGCCAGGCGGTATCCAGGCTTGATGAATTACTGCAACAGAAGCTTCTCCTGATTAATTTGCTCACCTAGCCACAATACAACACCTAAAACAACTTTGCTCGACATGCTATTCATCATCGCTGATACCCATAGGGGCAATCTCCCTCATTGCCCCTATGAAAGAAATTAATCTGATACTACTCATCACTGCCTAGGGTAGAACATACTACAACCACAACTATAGCTCAGCGCATATCATATCCCCCGGGTCCTTGGTTAGCTCTTGTTTCATTTTACAGCCTAGTCTCAATAACAGCATACCTTCTGCTCCTACTATAGTATTCCCTTACAGAGTTGCCAACAACCCTGTAGGCGGATTGTTATCAGACTTGTATCAGTGTGGTATGCCCAGGCTCTCCTGATCGAAGCCTGAAAACGTCCTGGCCAATGATTGGTTGGCACACCTAAACAGGGCGTCTCCATTCTCCCATGGAATTGAGCCCGATGGCTTAATAGACACAATTGATTTAACAAACCCTAAATGCAACCTGTACCCAGCAATATTGATTAGTTCCTTGTCATGCATGGCACTATCATCTCGTCCCTGGAGTCTGAAAGGTGGCTTTGTCGACCTCTCGCTTAGTGTCAGGATGAAGTGCAACCCACACTCACTTAGTGCTTTGAGCATCTTCAAACAAGCCTGGAAAGTGCTCCATTCTTTACAACTTCCAATTCTTCCTATCTACATTTCAAGGGGTTCACAATAACCCTCTCATACTGCATCCTGCACACATTATCTAACTATGTACAGGGACACGTTCTCAGTGGATCACAATCATAGGTGGTGATTGAGGCTGGAGACAGGACCTTTTAAGAGACATGCGTCACACAGATCCCATACAGCATCTGGAATCATTTAAGTTGGACTGCTGGTGGTGGCAGCCATGTAGAAAGGAGGGCCTATTCTGCCTCGCCAACATCTTCATTTTAGTCCTAATTCTGGCATGTATATTTGGAATGACTTGTAAAGCACAGCAATAGGAAGGGCAGTTAGGGTCAGACAGCCTAGCTGTAAGGCCGGATTCCTTACTCCGGTCTCAGCACATCCCCATTACTTCCAGTGTCTTCGGAAACAGAGTGTATGAGAGCCTAAGTCAGTGAGGGAGAATCCCTGCACACTGAACTTCACTCGAAGTAGTAACTGTTAGGAAGCAGGGAGGGCATTATCAAGATATATGCAATCATCATCATCAAATAACTTTATTCGGTTATTTGCACTAAACCATCAAAGTATACAAAAGATAAAACATGTCTATTTACAATTTAAAAAGAATGTAAAAACAAATCCATATCCAGTTGCTATTAAAAAGAGGGACATAAAAATGACCAGCCAAGCATGCATCAAAATTCATTGAATAACAGCTGTAAGGCATGCTTCCTACTATAAACCGTACAGCGTGCAAAACCCAAAAAAATAAAAGGGGAACAATCCTGCCATCCGCAATACATAAAATGCATATTTAACATGAAAACAGATTATATTACGGTGCAATCTGTGATAAAAGCTTCTGTCGGATTGTCCAGAAGGCAAATAAAAAACGGCTAACAGCAAAAACTATCGGCTCAGATACATCCGCTTTTAAGATTCTATACGTAATCTGATGCTGCCTTACTCCTAAACTGAGGCAGATTGGTTTTATCCACCTCCTGCGTGACAGATGGTATCTAGGACAAAAAAATAAAACATGTTCTTCAGTTTCCTTGACATTAGTTCAGGCAGGACATGTATCTAGTAGTAAGCCAACCTCCTCCTTTCTAGGAAATTTTAGGAGCAAATTGCCAAATCTGAATCTAACATATAAGCTTTTTGCGAGGGGGGGCGAAATTTGGTCCAAAAAAGGTTCAAATTGCGGACATGTTTTTATTGCTAAAAATTTGGATGATAACTGACCACTAGACAAATTATTAGTGTAGTGATCTCCCACCACCTCCCAGTATCTGACATTAATGTCAATAGATCCTCTCTTGTAGCTCTAGCTGGAAGTTCCCACAAATCCATCATGTTCATTTGCTTGCACCAATCTGCGATGTGCTTAAACCATGGTAGTTTTGATGCACCATTGATCTTCATGACCTCCCGTAGAGAGTCTCGATAATCGGTAAATTGGGGGATTATCCATAGGCGCAACCAGTAGGTTAGGGGTTTCAGAGCAGCCAAATCACCAATTCTCTTCAATCCGAGGTAAAAAAAAAAAAGGGGCATTAGAGGAGTTGTGATAGGTGCCGAAATAAGGGACCTAACGAAGATGTTTTCACAAGTCGTTAGCTTGTTAACAGAAGTGTAGCCCCAGATCTCAGCTCCGTACATGGATCCACTTTGGGCTTTTGCACGATAAATTTCCAGAGCTCGGGAGAGGGGTTGGGTATAAGATTGTTTATGAAATCTTAGTATGGATTTGGATCTTTGGCATAGAATTAGATAACTCTTGTTTAACTGATATTCCCATTTAAGTAACTCATTCAGTCCTATGCCTAGGTAGTCAAAATTTTTACCCGTTCAAGGGGTTCATTTGTAATCTTAATCTCCCGTAGACCACCCCGTATTTTTCCAAACACCATGTATTTAGTCTTAGAGGTGTTAAATTCTAATCTCCTGTCCCTACAAAATTCTAGGAATCCGTCCAGGAGTATTTGCAAGCCCATGGGTGTTTTAGATATTAGTAGGGAGTCATCTGCAAAGAGCAGGATAGGGACTTTCTCACCATTCAGGGAGGGTGCATCATTCCTACAAGCCATTAAGCGACTCGCCACATCATTTATAAACAGGGAAAACAGCGTGGGGGCGAGAACGCACCCCTGTCGCACCCCTCGCTGTATCGGTAACTTCTCTGATAGTTCGCCATTCTTCCCCCACCTAACCTGGGCATAATTATCCATATGGAGGCGGGCTGTCACTGCTACCAAATCCGCAGGAGCACTTAGGTCGAGCATGATCTTCCAGAGCAAGTCGCGTGGTACTAGATCAAACGCTGCTCGCAGATCCACAAATGCTACATAAAGCTTCTGTTTCCTAAGTAGCACATATTTCCAGGTTAATAAAGTGAATCTGAAGGCTTGGTCACACGTGCTTACTTTGGATCGAAAGCCCGCCTGGTAAGTAGACAATATCATGTGGTCATCCATCCAGCATTGTAGTTTATCTAAGACTTGTCCTACCCTTACCTGCCCTTAGCCCTAACTCTAAGCTTAAAGCATTTACTTGAAGCACCACTTGCGACCAGTTCTTAACCGGGGCGAGGTCTAATGGTGGGACTGAACACTTTAGATCTTCCTCATTTGACTCCGTCACATCAACTTTATCAAGGGGTTCGAATGTGACATTAAAATCGCCTGCTATTATCAGCGAGGATTGTGTCAATCTCCCATCCAATAGCTCCTCCAAATGTTGAAATGTAGCTGATGGCCTACCCCTCCTTTTTCCTCTGGCATATATATTATATATCTCAATAGGTTTGCCTAAACGACCCTTAAGACGAATCCCCATGATGTCCGGACTATCTGAGCAAACAAGTGGAATCTTGCAGCCCAGGTCTATCTTGACCCATATTATCAGTCCCCCTGCCGGTCGGCCTAATCTCGTTGTAACTGCTGGACAACAGTAACAAACATACCCTGCCTTCAATCAATCAATCACGGAATTTGTAGAGCGCACTACTTACCCGCGAGGGTCTCAAGGCGCTGGGGAAGAAAAACGGGAAAAAGGGGGGGGGGTGCCGCTACTGGTCGAACAGCCAGGTCTTGAGTAGCCTCCTGAAGGTCAGCAGGTCTTGGGTCTGTCGTTGGCTGAGTGGAAGGGTGTTCCAGGTCTTGGCGGCGAGGTGGGAGAAGGATCTGCCGCCGGAGGTGGTTCTTCGGATGCGGGGGACGGTGGCGAGGGAGAGGTCGGCGGAGCGGAGCTGGCGGTTGGGGACGTAGAAGAAGAGCCGTCTGTTGAGGTAGGCTGGGCCGGTCTTGTGGAGTGCCTTGTGTGCGTGGATGAGGAGTTTAAAGGAGATTCTCCTGTCGACGGGGAGCCAGTGCAGGTTTCTCAGGTGGGGGGTGATGTGGCTGTGGCGTGGTACGTCGAGGATCAGGCGTGCCGAGGCGTTTTGAATGCGTTGCAGTCGTTTGATGAGCTTGGCCGGGGCTCCCGCGTAGAGGGCGTTTCCATAGTCGAGTCTGCTACTGACGAGGGCCTGGGTGACTGTTCTTCTTGTATCTGTCGGGATCCACCTGTAGATCTTGCGGAGCATGTGGAGGGTGTTGAAGCAGGAGGAGGAGACTGCCTTATATAAAGGAGCTATGCTCCAAGTCTCCTGTAATATTTGCATATGTCAAAGCCCTCTATAAAGTTGTTCCAGTGTGGGAGGGACATTTTGCTACTTAGCCCTGCCACGATCCAGGAGACTATCGAGAGTTGGGGAGTAGGTCCTAGTCTAGCATGCGCTACATTACTCGGGCTTTCAGGGTAACTAATAATGGGGGCTATTGCCGCGTTCTTATCCATTAAGCTGGCACCTAATTGGGCCCCCGCCCCCTTCACTCCGCGGCACGCTGGGCGTGCTGGGGGACCATGTCCCACCACAGCCAGGCAACAGCAGGAAGATGCGGCAGGTCAATGAGGGCCTCCGGCTGCCAGAAAGAGTGTCCCATGCTGCAGGAGTGTACAGGCGTCTTTACGGCATTACGGGAAGGCAGCCCCACCTCCTTCACTCTGCGGCGTGCTGGGGGTCCGTGTCCCACCCCAGCCAGGCAACAGCAGGAAGATGCAGCAGGTCAATGAGGGCCTCCGGCGGCAAGAAAGAGTTCCCCGCATTGCGGGACTGTGCAGGCGCCTTTACAGCGTTACGGGAGGGCAGCCCCGCCCCCTTCACTCCGCGGCACGCTGGGCGACCGTGTCCCACCCCAGCCAGGCAACAGCAGGAAGATGCAACAGGTCAATGAGGGCCTCCGGCGGCCAGAAAGAGAATCCCCTGATATCCATCTGGAGTAAGGACTCTGCCTGCTATCCCCCAGTGACCAGTGGGGCTCTCCCCAGGACCAGGGAAGCTGGCCCCCTTACACCTCCTGAGGATTAGTTGGGGGAAAGACTGGACTTCTGTGCCAAGGAGAAGAGATGCCTCAGAGGAAAAAATGGAGAAAGGCTGGCGCAGGAAGCCAGTGAAACTAGCTCCCAGCAAAGTTTGCCGCTTTAGAGTCCAGGAGGCCTAGGGAAAGTGCCTCAGGTGACTAGTGCTTGCCACTAGGAACAAAATGAGCCCAAGATGAAGCAAATCGGCCCAACAGGCCTGAGACATCAGCAGAAGGATTTTGACCTTTGACCCCCAGCACGATCCCAGAGGGCATGGAGCTCCACTGCCCAGCTGTTCTAAACCCCCTGTGTGGGCCATGGAGCGGTGGTCTCTACACAAAGGATTGTTTATCCTTAAAGAAAAGGCCGGGAGGCGGCATGAGTGGGGCTCCCTCCCTAGCGTCCAGTGGGCCTGAAGACCCCAATCTGCAGGCCGGTTTATGAGTTGGGGGCCCAGGTGCCCAACTCAGGGCACCCGATGTGGATGATGATGGGGGAGTGCCATCGCGATCCCCCCTCAAGAGGTGAGAGGTGAAGGCATGGCCCGGGATCCCTTCCCGCGGACGTGGGAGTGCTGCTGCACTCTTCCCAACGGGCGGTGGACCTGCCCCACTCCCCGTGCCCATGTCTGGGGGAAGTGGGCAGTCACCGCCATAAAAAAAGCACCTTGCTTGCAGGAGCGGGTAGGGAGCGAGAACTGCCGGCTCCCGCAGCAGCACAGTGGAGTACTGCCCACGTGCGAGTCTGCTGGAGGGGCTAGTGTGGGCTCCCTGTGCTGCCACCCAATGTCTGAGGCATGGGGTTTCCCGGGTGGGATGTGGCACTCACCAGATAAGATGCAATACCACGTGAAGCCAGGCTGTACCGTGAACCAGTGGGCGAAGCCGTTAATAGAGTATGCATGCTCCCAGTAGTGAGCGCCCGTAATGCCATGCAGGGGCTCTCCAGTTGTCGGTCTTTCTGCTTGTGGTGGCCCCCAGAACGGACAGGGGGCACCACAAATGACATTAAAAAAAAAGGGTGGGGGAGCTGCAGGAAAGCTGTAGTTCCCTCGAGGAGGCACAGGAGAATTACCACAAAGTACTGAACCTAAGTTAGCAGGGTCCCAGAAGGAGTGACCTATCCATGATTGCCTCCATTCTTAAAGCACTCCCCAGGCTGGAGCTCTATAGCGGAGAGTGCAGGACCATCTAGGAGCTAAGGGTATGGGATACAGATATTGCGGCTTGAAGATGGTTAAAAAATGAACATGTAGTGAAACACCCTCTAGGGGTGAAGTTTATACTTACATATTTGTGATCAAAATGTGATGCTGTTTATATAATTGTGTTTTCAAAGGTTGAGAGTATTTAAAAAGCACACAGACATGTGAAGTTCAATTTTTTAAAATGCTTTATTGAAAGGTTTTATTGAAACAAGAACGTTGACAGATTACTGATCATCAAGTTACTGATCAGAATGCATATGCTTTATTAACATTAATTAGTGCATTTACACATGTGATAAATGATTGCATTTACTTCTAACATGATGGTATTGGACATGTGGTTTGTTAATCATGACCCCTTTAGAGGGTCAGAGGTGATTATGCAATGTCATCACAAGGTATTTTCATTATCCTTATGTATATTTGTAAATTACTGTGTATTATTAAGTAGTGCGTGTGTAATTAATGTACGGTTCCTTTTTCAAAAGAAAAGCACAGACTGGACAATCATTTATTGAGTGTTATTATTACATGCCAGCGAATGGTGATTACTAGCACACACAACCTCCCTTGAGTAGGCCTTGGACTGCTCTGTTCCGCTACCCTCAGAGAGTCAAGTGCTACACTGGGGTGTTCGGTTCCCAGTGGAGGGCAAATGTGGATCCATTACTTGTGCAGCTAATGGCCCATTTCCTTACACCTAGCATAACCCATTTCTATTGGGCCGATGTCTTTCTCCATCTGGCTTTGATACCATCCTGTTTTTTTTTTTTTTTTTTACTGACCGTTAAGGTAGTAAATATCAGCAATATTATTTTTGTGCCCTTCTAGTCTCTAATAACCTTACTTCTTGAGTTGGCACTTCTAGCTTTCCCATCAGCCCCTTTATGCAAGAAGTAACAGTATGCTTGAGTTGCTACTATTTAGATGGATGCATGTTTTGCAACCTGAATTCAGTTTGCAATTGTGTCAATGGTACTTAACATTTATCAACTGAACTCTGCATAAAAGACGCTTTATTTATACCGGAAAACAAAATAGCAGTGGCATTTATTAAACAAACATGGACACCATACTGTGCACCCCATAGCTCTGCTTTGCCACTTCTTCAAAATACAGATTTCAACTGTATATAAGGGTACAATGGGTGCACACTATGAGCTGTAAAACATATAACTGTACCGAAATACATCAGTTAAGGTGCTTCCGGAAAAAAAAATAGAGCTATACAAAACACTTAACTAATTGTGAATGATTATCACTATTACAGTACTATTACGGTCCAACATAATTTAGGAATTATTAAGGTATTTTGTATAGTGTTATAATGTATTTTCTTTTTTTACACCTCAACTGATGTGTTTCAGTAGTTTTTAGATTTTGTTCCTTATTGGTTGTAGCCTGCTGCATATGTAACTTCTACATCTCTTGAAACTTCAGTTTTTTTTAAAATCTTAAAATAATGATATATACATTTGTTTTTAGGTCTCGCCTGAGTCAGCACCTGCGCTAGTGCATGTATTCTCGCTGTCGAGACATTTTATTTACTAAAAGGGGCTTAGAGCCAGCCATTGCTTACTATTTTCTAACTTCATTGTCACTTTTATTTGCTGCTTTCTAATTGTCTGGTGAGTTCTTATATCTGAAAGAAAGAGTTAGTTATAGATACCTTACCTTAGAATTACCCCCAGGCGTTAGACTGGATCCGGAGAATTTTTTCATCAGCAGTACCCCTGCACGTCGAAAGGTGGCGTCGGTCGGCTCCGCGTTCATCGTTGGCGTCGTGGTTGCTGGGATGACGTTGCGGCAGCTACTTAGACGCCGCGCTCGCGCGCTGTCAGTTCTTTCTTTTTCCGCGCCAGCCAGCGCAGATCCGGAGAGAGCGGTACCTCCAGTCACTTTTTGACTGACTTTTTGGTGACTTTTGTCGACACCGTTTTTGAGTCTTCAACTCCTGGTGCACGTCAGGGATGCCCGGCTTCAAGGCTTGCGGTTCCTGTAGCCGACTGATGTCGGTGACGGATCCGCACAACGTGTGCCTGTTTTGTCTGGAGCACGACAATGACCCCAAGTCGTGCTCCGACTGCCGGACCATGAATCCGAAGTCTTTGCAGGAGCAGTCCCGAAAGCTTCTCAAGGCCCGGCAGTCGGCTCCGTGCTGTACGAGGTCCCGGTCGCGTGGGGGGTCGAGGGACCGGTCGCGGAGCCACCACCACCAGTCTTCTTCCAAGTTTAAGCACTCCTCAGGTAAGTCGAAGCACAAAAAGAAGTCGAAGAAGCATCGTCGCTCTTCGACTTCTCCCCGTCGTGTGGCCGACGCGACGAGGGATGCGGGTGGTGCCCCTCCCGCGAGTCCGAGTTTCTCCCCCTTCTAGGGACCCGGAGCGACCCCTGCCCAGCTTTGCCAATTTTACGAAGCGATGCATGCCATCTTTGGGCAGCCCGACTCCGCCAGCACGCCTTCGGGCCCCGCGGACTCGGCTGGGGGCCCTGGGCCTTCGACGCCGGCAGCTCCGGCCCCGGCACCGCAGGGTCTCCTCGGATCCAGGCCTGGATCCGGATCGGCACCGGTCGACCTGGTTACACCTCCCCCGGCGCCAATTCCACCAGTACCACGTCTGCAGCCGATGCCAGTTGTGTCCCCAGCCGGCGTCGACCCTGGCCTCCACCTCGATGTAGTCAAGGAGCCGGACCGGCGTCGACCGACGCCGGATCCGGCGCCGACGGGTACTTTTGTGCCCTTGTTCCACCCTGGCTCTTTTAGACCAGATTGGCAGCCAGAGGAAGGTGAGGAGGACTGGGAGGGGTCTGGAGACCCTTTAACCGACCAGTTGGGTTACGAACCGGACTGGAGAGAGGAACTGGGGGAAGCCAGTGGTCTGGATACCTCACCAGACCTTGGCATGTTGTCTCCTCCTACCGTGGCTACGGAGGAGGGAGCGTCTTACGCCGTGGTGTTGCGTAGGGTGACCAAGGCTCTCAACCTCGAGCTACCTACGGTGGCAGTCAGGACTAACCTCCTGATAGAGGTGTTTCAACCGGCAGCGAGCACTTCGGAGCCCCTGCTACCGTTTAATGAAGCCCTCACTGACATCCTTTTGGGCACCTGGTCCAGGCCCAACACAGGGGCTCCTGTGGATAGGATAATTGACCGACGCCACCGCCCGGCTCCGGGCGACCCCACTTTCCTCTCCCAACACCCCACCCCGGAGAGCTTGGTGGTCCAAGCCTCCACCTCCAAGGGCGCATTCCCTAACGCACCACCGGATAGGGAATCCAAAAGCTGGACCATCTTGGGAAGAAGATGTTTTCTTCCTCCAGCTTGGGACTGCGGTCGGTAAACAACACATGTCTGTTGGGCCGTTACACCCCACTCCGTGTGGAATACGGTGGCGCAGGTGCTGCCCCAGTGCCTGGAGGAGGCCCGGGCCGTACTCTCCCGTGAAGTTGCCGAAGTGAGAGACGCAGCAAAGGTTACCATCCGCTGTGGGCTGGATACCGCCGACTCACTAGGCAGGACGATTTCCACATCGGTAGCCCTTCGACGCTACGCCTGGCTGAGGTTGACTGGTTTTTCAGGGGATGTCCAATCCACTCGTATGGACATGCCCTTTGATGGCCGTGCCGCCTATTCGGCGACCAGGCAGACAACGCACTGGAGCGCTTTAAGGACTCTCGGGCTACGGCCAGGTCCTTGGGACTCTCCACCACCCGCCCTGCGCAGTCTGCTTTTCGCCCCTTTCGTGGCTTGCAGGACGCTTATTTTCACATCCCCGTCCTGCCGGCCCACCGGCGTTACCTGCGGTTCACTGTAGGCCACGAG
This sequence comes from Calotriton arnoldi, assembly GCA_963921515.1. Taxonomy (NCBI): domain Eukaryota; kingdom Metazoa; phylum Chordata; class Amphibia; order Caudata; family Salamandridae; genus Calotriton; species Calotriton arnoldi. Next base: position 1,850,657 of record CAWUFW010002968.1, read on the forward strand.
CACTTTCAGTTTAACGTGCTCCCCTTTTGCCTTACCAGCGCCCCTCGGGTGTTCACGAAAGTGATGGCGGTGGTCGCAGCTCATCTGCGCAGATTAGGGGTTCCAGTCTTCCCCTATCTCGCGACTGGCTGTTGAAGGCGAGCTCGCCCCAGGCTGTCGTCTCCCACCTCCAGACTACGGCCGACCTCCTGCATTCTCTGGGGTTCTCCATCAACATGCCGAAGTCGCACCCGACTCCCTCTCAGAAGCTCCTCTTCATCGGAGCGGTTCTGGACACTACGCAGTTTCGGGTCTATCCCCCCGAACAGCGAGTCCGGGATATTCGGGCTATGATTCCGATCTTTCAGCCTCTATCCCGGGTTTCGGTCAGGATGACCCTCAGGTTACTGGGTCTGATGGCGTCCTGCATCCTGCTGGTGGACCATGCCAGATGGCATATGCGGGCTCTGCAGTGGGACCTGAAGTTCCAGTGAGCTCAACATCAGGGGAACCTGTCCGATTGCGTCCAGATCTCGGAGGGCACTGCACACCAATTGCAGTGATGGCTAACAAACCAGGACTGGGTCGACGGCAGGTCCCTGCCCCTTCCCCAACCTGAGTTCACAGTGGTGACCGATGCATCACTTCTGGGAGGGGGCGGTCACATGGGGGAGGCAGAGATCAGAGGCCTCTGGTCACCGGCGGAGTCCGAGCTCCACATCAACCTTCTGGAGCTTCGGGCGATCCGTCTTGCACTAAAAGCATTCCTTCCCTCTGCCCGGGGAAGAGTAGTGCAGGTGTTCACGGACAACACCACCGCCATGTGGTACTGCAACAAACAGGGCGGGGTGGGGTCGTGGACCCTATGTCAAGAGGCTCTCCATCTCTGGACATGGCTGGAACATCAGGGCATATCTCTGGTGGTTCAACACCTGGCAGGTTCCCTGAACGCCAGGGCGGACAAACTCAGCCGCAGGTGCATGATGGATCACGAATGGCGTCTTCACTCAGAGGTGGCGCAAGGTCTCTTTCAGCAGTGGGGAGAGCCTTGGTTAGATCTATTCGGCACCAAAGAGAATGCGCAATGTCAGCAATTCTGCGCGTTGGAATTTCCAAGGCGGCACTCGCTAGGCAACGCTTTTCGTCGGGAGTGGAGTTGCGGTCTTCTATACGCCTTTCCGCCTATACCACTTCTGCCCAGAGTGCTGAAGAAGATCAAGCGCGACCGGGTCCAAGTCATTCTTGTGGCTCCGGATTGGGCACGAAGAGTCTGGTATACCGAGTGGCTACACATGGCCATCGATCCTCCGATCAGACTGCCTCTTCGGGAGGATCTTCTGTCGCAGCAGCAGGGGACGGTCCTCCACCCGAACCTGTCCAGCCTCCACCTCCTTGCGTGGAGATTGAGCGGCGGCAGTTGACGTCGTTTGACCTGCCTCCCGAAGTCTGTGATGTTATTTTGGCAGCCAGGCGTACCTCCACTAAGACGGTATACGCCTGCGATGGAACAAATTTGTGGCATGGTGCGCAGCAAAATCTGTGGATCCCCTTTCTGCCCCTCTTTTGGAGGTTCTCTTGTTCCTTCTTTCTTTGGCCCAGCAGGGCTCTGCTCCGGGCACTCTTAAGGGCTACCTCTCGGCCATTTCAGCCTTTCTTAGGCTTCCTGATCAGCCTTCTCTTTTCAAGTCCCCTGTTGTAAATCGCTTCCTCAAGGGCATTACTCATCTTTTTCCTCCTATTCCCTTCGTAATGCCTCAGTGGGACTTGAACTTGGTTCTGACTTACCTTATGTGCGCTCCCTTTGAGCCACTTCATAACTGTCCTCTCCGACTTCTTACCTTAACGACTGCTTTTCTGATTGCCATCACCTCTGCTAGCTGGGTGAGTGAGCTCCAAGCTCTTTCTTCAAAACCTCCTTTCCTGGCTGTTCATCCGGACAAGGTTGTACTAAGAACCAGACCTTCCTTTCTTCCCAAGGTGGTTACTTCTTTCCACATTGGCCAAACCATCACTTTGCCCACCTTCTTTCCGCCTCCACATCCTTCAAAAGAGGAAGAGAGGCTCCACCGTCTGGATCCAAAATGGGCGCTTTTCTTTTATTTGGATCGCACCAAACAATTCCGGGTGGATGACCACCTCTTTGTGGGCTACGTGGGCGCCAAGAAAGGTCGGGCCTTGCACAAACGGACCATCTCTAGGTGGGTCGTTTTGTGCATTAAGGCTTGCTATTCCTTGGCAAAGAAAGAGCCTCCAGTGGGGCTGCGCGCCTATTCCACCAGGGCGACGGCAGCTACTACTGCTTTGGGATGAGGAGTCCCCCTCAATGACATCGGTCAGGCAGCTACCTGGGCATCTCTGCACATGTTCACTAGACACTACTGCCTGGACAGCCAAGTCCAGAGAGACAGCTTTTTTGGCCGTTCTGTTCTCCAGGACTTTCTGGTGTGAACTTGGTTCGCAGACCCACCTCCGGGGTTGGTATTGCTGGGGTATCTATTCTAAGGTAAGGAATCTATAACTAACTGCTTCTTTCAGATGAACAAGTCACTTACCTTTGGTAACGATATATCTGTAAGAAACATAGGTTAGTTATAGATTCCTTACCGCCCCACCCATCCTCCCCATTCTGCGAACTGACTTCTAGGGTTAAGGATTTCCTTTCAGGGCCCTAGTTTTGTGCATCAGTGGTTAGTGTCTTGCATGGCTCTGCGCTTCTGGCGTGGAAAGTCGTGTACAGAACTGACGTCAGCGCACGTCTAAGTAGCTGCCCGACGTCATCCCGGCGACCACGATGCCAAAGACGAACGCAGAGCCGACCAACGCCATCTTTCGACGCGCAGGGGTACTGCTGACGAAAAAATTCTCCAGATCCAGTCTGACGCCTGGGGGTAATTCTAAGGTGAGGAATCTATAACTAACCTATGTTTCTTACAGATATATCGTTACCGAAGGTAAGTAACTTGTTCTTCACTTCCTCTTGTTTTGTTTGGTGCATGGACCAAGTACTTCTTCCCTGTGTTGTTTCTTTCTGTGCTGCTTCCTACCCACCTCCTCCCATCCCGTTGTTCGTGGGCTTCTTCCCTCCCACCCACCGGTTTGTGCTGCTTTTTCCCACCCACCCCTCATTTTCGTTCAATTCTCCTGTATTGCTTATTTCTTCTTCCCTATGTTGCTTCTTCCCTCCAACCTCTCATTTTCTTTCTTCTTACCCCGTGTTGCTTCTTTCTTCTTCCTCCATGAAGCTTCATCCCATGTTGCTACTTCCCTACCATTATCCGTGATGTTTTTTCCCCTCTGTTGTCTTTTCCCTATCACCCTCCCTCTCATTGTCCATATTGCCCCACCTCCCATGCTGCAGTGTTTACTTGCATCATTATTTAATTCCTGCCATACAGTTCCTCCAACCAATCGCAACTGGAAGAAATCACTATTTGTTCTGGTAATCTAAGCTGAGAGGCCAAGAGTTGGATGGGTTTCAGTCTGAATGACTCCAACCACGTGATCCGGTTTATTATGTGCAACAATGAATACTGCAAGGATTCAACTTCAGTAGAAAGCTGTCCATGTGCACAGGGCATACGCATACCAAGAACCAAGTGGATGTCACTTAGGCAATAGTGTAGGTATCCAATTCAAAGGGTCTTGTTTTTTCTACCTCACAAGGATGAACATTTACCCGACTAGTATTTGAGTCTGAGAACTGGTGCAGATTATACAAAGATTGCTGCAGCAGGCACTTAACCAACTAGGCTATTTTACACGGTAGTAGAGGATCAGGGCTCCGCTGTTTCTAGTCACATCTGCACCAGGCTCACAAAAATATGTCAGAGCCAAATACGTTTATTAGTTTGTAGAGCAAGGTATACAAAACCCTCCCTCAAAAACACCTCCGCAGACTGGCCCTTATAGCCCTGTAAAGTGGATTGTTGGGCCTACTTCATACATCTAGTTAATCTGAAGTCTATGTGTACGAATCTCAGTGGGGCCAACACAAACTACCATCCTTGTGAGGTCGAATACAAAAACAAGTATCTCTTAAATATAAATATACCTGTTAATGAATCTTATAGAAACCTTTTGTGACTGGTCACCTGGGAATACCAGTGGTGAGAAGCCAGAAGCACAGGCCAAGTGGAAAATTCCATCTACACAGACTGGCAAGCAATCGAGTGACACTACCCAAGCCAGAACTACCCTTCAGAGGACCGAAGGCCAGTCACCTCCACACCCGGAGCCGTTATTGCTCCAGTCTACAAACAAGGTGAACGCTTCTAAGAAGAGCCATGCTCCCACCATGCTGGTAGTGACGGTTATCTACAACTTGGGCATTTTCTCATTTTCCACCACAGGCCCCCTTAATAGCACAATTAGAGCAACAAGTATTGACAAAAGGAATAGGTCTCACTTATGTGATAGCTTTTGGCTTTGACAATGCCTTTTAGCCCTGTTGTATAGCAGTGTGGCTGTGCAGCATGGCTAAAGTTAGACGAAAATGCAATGACGCTATAATTTTTAGCCATGCTGCTCATATAGCTTTTGTCTATCTTTTAGCCATGCTGTATGGCCACGCTGCTGTACAACATGGCACAGGCGAGACCAATTGGCTTTGCCATTGCTTGTTTAATGTAGAAAGTGTTGCTGAAAAATTTGCTAATTTGTAGCACTGCAAGCAAGAAGTGTTTCTATTGGTTGACCAAGTGACACCAATTTGATCTGCCTCAGAATGATTAAATCCTGAGATGGCCTTGCAGATAATGAAACGGGCATCCTGCAGGTTAGACATAGAATGCTGCTTTATAGTGGGACCAATCACTGCTAATGCTGCAAGCTAGGAATGGCCTCTCAGCAGGAATTTTTAGGAAAGGCAAAATTACTTGCAGAGCATTTCTGTCATAGTGCTGATTTGGACTCCTAAGTACCTTGGATTGGGAGCTGCAGTCTCTTTTGTTATAGTGAAACTGTTCAGGAGACCTGTTCTTTCGTGCCCTGTGAAACATTATTAAACAAGCATTGGTAAATGCATTAGGTTTCGCCTATGATTAATAGTAAGCTGGTTTTTGTTGCAAGTTGTAGCTTGCTGAGTAGTTGTGCAATATAAGTTACAGAAAGTCTGTTAAAGTGTTATGACTTGTTTATGTACAAAAAGGCAATATATTGTGCTGTTACTAGTGTTCTAGTGCGGGTAATGAAATGAAAGAGGGCAAAAATAGAATTAATGAATGTAATAGCAATATTATGTGTTTTGAGGAGTTCTAACAATTTTTGGGCCCGGTGCTAATGCAACTGCTACACCATTCAAATCATGCCCTTAGTGCCTGCAAGATAAATGCATTTGTTACTGTCTGGTTAGTAGTAAAATATAGCAACATTTGGTGTTTATAGGAGTTATGACAACTTTTGGCCCTGGTGCCACTGCACCTGCTGCACCATTCAAATCATGACCCTATTGCCTACTAGATAAATGTACTTGTGACTGTCTTGTTTAGTATTAAAATGTAGCAATAATTTGGTTTTAGTGGGGTCCCTAGAGCTTTTGGCCCCAGTGCCACTGCACCTGTTGCACCATTCAAACCAAGCCCCTTTTAACTGCAAGGTAACTGGAATTGTGACTGCCTGTTTAGTACTCAAATATAGAAAAATTATGTGTTTAGAGGAGTTCTGACAACTTTTGGGCCTGGTGCTACTGCACCTGCTGCACCATTCAAATCATGACCCTATTGTCTGTAAAGTAACTGCACGTGTGGCTGCCTGTTTAGTAGTAAAAAATTGCAATATTTGGTGTTTAGTGAGATTCCTAGAGCTTTGGGCCCCGTTGTCACTGCACCTGCTGCACTATTAAAATCATGACCCTAGTGCCGGCAAGGTAACCACACTTGTGACTGCTTCTTTATTAGTTAAATATAGCATTTTCTGGTGTTTAGAGGAGTTCTGACAATTTTTGGACCAGTGCCACTGCACCTGCTGCACCATTGAAATCATGGCCCTAGTGCCTGCTAGATAATTGCACCTGTGACTGCCTGTTTAGTAGTACATTTTAGCAATATTCTGCGTTTAGTGGGGTGCCTAGAGCTTTTGGCTCCGGTGCCACTGCACCTGCTGCTCCTAACTGCAAGATAACTGCAATTATGTCTGCCTGTATAGCAGTAAAATATAGCAATATTAGGGGTTTAAAAGAGTTCTGACAACTTTTAGGCCAAGTGCCACTGCACCTGCTGCACCATTCAAATCATGACACTGTAGCCTACAAGGTAACTGCACTTGTGACTGCCTGTTCAGTAGTAAAATATAGCAATTTTGGGTGTTTAGTGGGGTGCCTAGAGCTTTTGGTCCTGGTGCTACTGCACCTGCTGCACCATTCAAATCATGACCCTATTGCCTACTAGATAAATGTACTTGTGACTGTCTTGTTTAGTATTAAAATGTAGCAATAATCTGGTTTTAGTGGGGTCCCTAGAGCTTTTGGCCCCAGTGCCACTGCACCTGTTGCACCATTCAAACCAAGCCCCTTTTAACTGCAAGGTAACTGCAATTGTGACTGCCTGTTTAGTACTCAAATATAGAAAAATGTGTTTAGAGGAGTTCTGACAACTTTTGGGCCTGGTGCTACTGCACCTGCTGCACCATTCAAATCATGACCCTGTTGTCTGCAAGGTAACTGCACTTGGGGCTGCCTGTTTAGTAGTAAAATATAGCATAGCTCTTGTATATTAAATGTATTTTTAACATGCTATGTTTATTACAACATTTAGAATTTGATCCTAATGACCAACTAGAGTAAGTTGAAACAATCAATCCGATAATGCCTACAAAGTGCAAAGAAAGATACTGAGGCATGAATAAGAAAGGCCACAAATGTTCTAAGGTGAAAGTATCTGCTTTACACAACTAATTAATAAAAAGCAAGCATTCCACCATACTGTTAGAAGCTGTCTGCCTTTTCCGTGGGAAGAGATCTTATCTTGACTGTGAATGTGGCTAAAACAGTGTGAACAGCTTTAGTAGAAGTATCGTAAATGCGTGCAGCCAGGGAAAGTTAACAAAAAAAAACATTCCACACAAAAGCGAATGAATACAGTAATTCGGCTATGGGAACTGATAAGAGCCCCCTTTTAAGATATTTTAAATACAAGAGATTTCACAAGCACAGCGCAAGCGCTGTGCAGACGAAACCTAAAAACTGAAAAAAGCGGGCTGTGAAGTTCTGATTGGCTTTGGGTGGGCCATAGCTCTTCATTGGGTGGGCCTGGTCCATCCTCTAGAATCGGGCCTGGTTCTCAGTGCACAAGATTGTGATGACGTCTGATGCATTGCGTGAGATTGTACGAGTTGTGTTGTAGAGCGGTAGAAACAGGGTTAAAAGGAAACAGATTGAGAAAACTAAAGAAGAAAGAACAATTTAACAGCCTTAAAGGCGTAAAAGAGAAGGGGTGTCTGACGAGGCGAGCACTGCGAATAGGTTTTGGTTATGTGTGATATCGGAATGGTAGCGGAGTTAGGTTACCTCATCCTTCAGCAAGACTGATTAAATTCAATGAACAGTGAGTGACATATAGTGCAAAGGTGGACTAATCAGGGCGTATGTAGAATCCTTGGCACTAGAGGGCGCTTTAGCTGAGGTAAAAATCACAGAGGAGTGTTGCTAGCTGGCAGGGTGTCATAGGAAGGCATGATGTGTCATGGTGTGCGCAGTAATGTACAAGTGTAGTTTTAAGGTGGATAGCTGTCAACCTTGGCTCGGGATAAAAAAATAAATAAAAAAAAGAGTTCTCATGCCAAGGACAAGGGAAATTTTCGGAGGCCTCTAACTCAGTGCTTCCCAAACCTTTTAGAACCACTACCTAATTTTTAGAATGACGACCTTTCTCGACCCACCGAGCTTTAATGGACCCCCTGCCTATGTCCACTACCTTTCACAGAGAAAGTCTACAGGAGCTAGTGTGTGTGGTCTACAAATTCTTTGCATAGCCATCTAGTTAGATGCCAGCCCTTTCCCTGTTGTGGATGCACTGACATATTTTGTGTCGGGGGGGGGTGGGGGGGGGGTTTCTTCGATTTGGCATGCCAACAAGTGTGCAGTGTGTGAAGAAGTACGTTATACTTTAGGACCTGGTTTGGGGTACATTGTGTTATGTGCTGGGTTCCTCAGGGGCTAGTAGTTCTTGTTCCTGAAATAAACCTCTCACAGTTTCTAACCCTAGTGCCGGCCAGTGGTTTATGTTGGCCAGTGCCAGGGCGTTTCTGGGGCTCAGGAGACATACAAATGGGTGGCTGGAAAAAGGGCCTCTACAACATGGGCTGAGCCACGCGGGCCATTTCCACGCAGGCGGAACAATGCTTGCCTAAACCACGCTTCTGCCTTAACCATGCATATGTGTGGTTAATATCTCAATAGGTATCATTGGGGGAGTCAGTTCAATCAGTATGTAAAATACATTACGAGGAAGGAAGAAGGGAGACTTGCAACAATTTTTTCAACTGTGCTCATGGCATCATATATTTAGGAGCAAAGATAAAAACTATACAGTTGTAACAGCACTGTAGCCATAGAATGCATAGGCAGCCCAATTTGGACTTGGTGCACAAATGTGCTCGTGACACATATAGTTGGCGACGTAAGTGACAAAGTGAAAACAGCGAAAGGCGCACGGTGACAAAAATGTGAAAATATATACAAGAGACTGTGTGGTTCAGCACAAAATAATTTACAATGATGGCGTGAGGACCGATTGAGCAATTTAATTTGAACCACACGGAGTTGTGGCGCCGTCAGTTGCGCTGAGGAGTCGACGACGTTTCGATCCTATTGAATCAGGATCATCTTCAGGACGGGGCTGCTATGAAAGTGGTGCTGAAGATCAGGATAGTGGAGGTGGCCTGGAAGTAAGGTGGGGCGGTTCAGGGAAGGCTCAGCGGGAACCATCCGGGGGAAGGTGGGCTGGAGGCTGAGTAGGACACGGTCCCGTGTCCGCACTGGTACGCTGGAGTCAATCCGGCGTGGGTGGCTGGGCAAGGAAGTCCGGGCGGGTGGGTCTTGGGTTCGGGCAAAGGGGTACGAGAGGATGGGCTATAGGATTGTTAGGACGCCGTGTATGTGAAGGCGGCACGGAAGGTAGCGAGGCCCGGCAAGCCTGGAGCCTCTAGGTCATTTAAACAGCGTGGTACCGGTTCCGATAATCGGTAATGGAGGAGTGAATCCGTTGGCGGGGGAGTGTTGGCGCGTAAGTCAGCCGGTAACCGCCACGATCGTGTCTGTGTTCGGAGGGGGGGGGGTTAAAATAATCACTTACCTGATCTCGCCCTGTCTATCCCACGTCCAGTGAGTCTCTTCCGGGAAGCACCCAGGCTCCCCACAGCCAATCACAACGCTGCAATGCAGCGTTGTGATTGGTAAGCACCCAGGCTCCCCTGAGACAATCACAACTCTGCAATGCATCATTGTGATTGGTCTGAGCGCCGTGGTTCGGCGCTCAGCCAGGGAATGGGGGCCTGGGCATGTTCTCCATGCAGGCTGTAATGCAGCCTGCATGGAGAACATGCAAAGTGTGCATGAATGTTTGGCCGGCCCCAGAGGGCCGGTCAAACATTGATGCACACTTTACAGAGTGCACACCACTCCTCCTCCCAGACATCAGGGGAGCCAAGCCCCGCCCTAGCCTGACCATATGACCATATGACTAATAAAATAATAATAACTTCAGTTATCATTTTATTTTCTCGTTTACACTGCTCCGTGAGCAGTGGGGTGACGCTCCACCGCCTTAGCAGAGGAGCCGCCACTGGCAAAAAGAAGAGAAGAGAGGGGGCATACCTTTCTGGTGCTGCAATAGACGCTAAGGGGCTCCAATATATGATGTCCAACTTGAACTCATACTGAGGGATTCGTTTAGAGCAGCTTGATAAGGCAGAGTATACAACACCCTAATCCCAGTCCTCTAAGTAGTTCAAAGAGGTATTGCCGGTCTAGAGAGTGAAAGGCCTTCTTTAGGTCTAACACTGAGCACACAGCTCTTGGAATGCCTTTGGTGCTATTAAACAAAAAATCCTGTGCATGTTTAGGGATGCATTCCTTCCACGAACAAATCCATTCTGGTTGAGATGGATCAGTTGGAGGAAGGGGAGAAGAAGCTGTCAAACTGCCAGAATCCTATTTCGGATTTTATAATCCGTGTTAAGGATTGGTAAAGTACAATGTGCGGCCACCAATTCATATCATTTTTCTAGTTTAGGGACCAAGAGATCAGTGTAAGCATCGTAGAACTCTATGGGGAGGCCTTCTGGGCCTGGCGTCTTGCCTGTAGCTAAAGAGCAGATTGCTTCCTTTATCTCTGCTGAAGCGAATGGTGCGTCTACGTCTTATAACTGTTTCAGGGTAATATGCGGGTAGGGAATGTTGTTTAGCTACTCAGAGTGCTTGTGGGGCAGCATGCCTAGACGGATCGTAGAGAGGTTGGTAATAGCATGTGAAGGTGCTATGAATGTCTTGTTGGGCAAAGAGAGAAGGGTCAGGGGATGTGCTGATGGAGATTATGGGGCACAGAGAGTGGTCTTGACGGATGAGTCAAGCTACTAATGATCCTGGCTTGTCCTGGTTTTGTTACATATGTGTTGTATTTGACACAACGCAGTCGCTTGATGAGTGATGCATGCTTAGTGTGGGCTTCTGCGAGTAGGTGGGTGTCAGCAGGACAGGTGGCTTGGTAAGTCGCAAGTTGAAGTAATGAGGTTTCAACCTCATTCAGTTGAGATTCTAATGTGTCAGGCGCCAACTACTGCTCCAATACAGTGATTCCTAAGCGTGACTTTGAAGGCCTCCCATTCAACCACATTGGAAGATGCAGTGTCTTGGTTTGTGACTTCATGGGTTTGTTCTCGTAGTGTGTTGTGGAAGGTGGCTTCTAGGAGGGCAGGTTGCATACATGTTGGGATCGGGCATATATGCGTTCCTAGTCCACCCCATCCTGAGGGGGTTATGATCTGAAATAGTCCAACCCATGTACGTAGCATGGGTAAAGAGGGGGCACAGAGATGCTGACCACAGAATTCTATCTAGCCTAACGTGAAGACCATGGTAGAGAGAGTAGAAGTAGTATGTCCTAGCTTGGATTGCGATGACGCCATATATCGACTAAGTCCCAATATTGTAGCTATTGCGTTAGGTGTTGCACATTATCGAGGCTTGTGGTGGTGGGGGAATGACCTGTTCAACATTAAGTCAAGGGCACAATTAAAATCTCCTCCCAGGATCCATGGGATAAGTGCCCGAGGCGCTAGGTGGTGTGAGAGTGGTCAGGAAGGGGTATTGATCTACATTAGGTGCATAGAAACAGCTAGTTATTTGGAGATTGCCATCTAGTTATCTCTGTATTAATAATATATCTCCTCTCCTGGTCCAAATCTACACTCGGGTTGGAGTGGGACTCCAACCCTAAACCAGATCAGTCTGCCATGTGCAAATGCCGAATAGCTAGTGAAAAAAGTTGACCCCTCCAATGCTTCTGGAGCCATGAGGATTCCAAATAAGTGAAGTGTCTTTCTTGGTGAACTGCAATATGTGCGCTCCTGTGCTGTTGGAGTGAATAGAGTAGCTTTTGGTACGAATGCTTCTAATGTTTGAAGTAATTATGATGTTATATTTTAAGCTGGTTGTGTTCTGGGACTGCTGTTAGTCACCATCTGGAGGCATAATGGGAGAGGGGGATGCCCAAGAACAAGAAGTTTATTTCCAGAGCAAACTCTATGCCATGCTCACTTGCAAGGGTAGAGGGGGAAGCAGTTGAGCCCACGTTTTGCTAACCATAGGGTTTTGAAATAGAAGGGGCATGGAGCAAACAGCTCCTCGTCCAAACTGGTAAGCATTGCTAGGGAAGTGTTCATATGTAGTTGCAGAGTGATTCGCTGTTAGAGGCCCTGTGTTGTGTACAGGTGTATAAGTATACTTAAGTAGCATGTTGCGCCCATATTTAGAAATAAAAAAAAAGAGTATAAAGAAGAGGGAACAAATCACTGGAGGCATAGTTATCAATGTAGGCTATTGTAGGAAAAGTGTGGATTTGCTAACCCTGCTACAAATGGCATAGTTCGCTGTCAGGGCAAATTACATTGATAGTTTGTACATAAATGGTAGGGGCACGAGATATCATGTTGGGTTAACGCGATAGTCATCTCATATCGCACTCGGACTGCTGCACAGCGTTAGAGCAGTTCATACTCGTTATGTGCATAATTCAGATAGTTAAAAACAATATTCTTGCAAAATATTAAAAATTCATAAAAATTCTCAAACAACTTGCAAACTATTAAAAATTCATAAAATTTTTTAATAGTTTAAAACAACTTTTGAGAACTGTTTGAGAATTTTGAGAATGTTTGAGAATTTTTAATAATTTGCAAGTATATTGTTTTTAACCATCTGAACGATACACAACGAGTATGGTACATATGTATATGGAATAATGGTGATATGATTCTGTCAATACATGCATTTGCACTTTGTCCTAATTTTCGAGATATTATGGATGTTTTTAAATAAAGCACAATATATTTGATTATAAGTTTTAGTTTTTGAGTTTATTGATTATCATTGCCTCACAATTCAGCAACCTGGATGTTCTTTTTCTCTTCCATGTTTATTTAATCCAAAATATTTTTGGGGGGAATAGTTGTGTATATTCTATATCATACATGTCTTCCATCCGGTTTGCCGAGTTACTATCTGGATTAGGTTTGTTTTTTGTTGAATGAAAAGGGAATCCTTGCTTTGTGCTTTCTCTGATTCAACCATGAAAGCCAGTGTGGACAGCAAAGGAGAAATTCAGTCTTTGAAATCTTTTGCCTAAAAGAGAGATGGTCAGCCCTGCAGTTCTGCTAGCATGCTAGATGCATCGGATGGCCCGATTTTAGTGGCAATAAATGTAGGATTAAGAGCCGCTCAGCAATTAGGGAGCAGCCATCTTGGCTTCCACAGCCACTCTAAGAGTTCTTCAGCTCTACAGGTGACCAGTCTGCCACCGCACCCTAGTGAAGCGCCTCAGCAACATCGGAATCCGAGAGAAAGCACTGGAATGGATCATCTCGTTCCTCGCCGGAAGAACCCAGAGAGTCCGCCTCCCCCCGTTCAGATCCGAGGCCACCGAAGTCATCTGCGGCGTTCCACAAGGATCTTCACTCAGTCCAACCCTCTTCAACGTCTACATGAGCCCCCTCGCAGCCATCGCACGCCAACACAACCTCAACATCATCTCCTACGCCGACGACACCCAGCTGATCCTCTCCCTCACCAACGACCCCACCACCGCCAGAGCCAACCTACACGACGGGATGAGAGACGTCGCCGACTGGATGAGGAACAGCCGCCTTAAACTGAACTCAGACAAGACGGAAGTCCTCATCCTGGGCTCATCACCCTCCGCCTGGGACGACTCTTGGTGGCCCCCGGCCCTGGGCACCGCGCCCAAGCCAACGGACCACGCACGCAACCTGGGCTTCATCCTGGACTCCTCCCTGTCGATGACCAGACAAGTCAACGCCGTCTCATCTTCGTGCTTCAACACCCTGCGCATGCTCCGCAAGATCTTCAGATGGATCCCCACTGAAACCAGGAAGACCGTCACCCAGGCACTCGTCACCAGCCGACTGGACTATGGGAACACCCTCTACGCCGGAACCACAGCCAAACTTCAAAAAGACTCCAGCGCATCCAGAACGCCTCCGCACGACTCATCCTGGACATCCCCCGGCACAGCCACATCACCGGACACCTGAAAGACCTGCACTGGCTCCCCGTCAGCAAGAGAATCACGTTCAGACTCCTCACCCACGCACACAAGGCCCTCCACGACCTGGGCCCCAAGTACCTCAACGACCGCATGACCTTCTACACGCCCACCCGCCAGCTACGATCAACCAGCCACGCCCTCGCCACCGTACCACGCATCCGCAGAGCCACCGCCGGAGGAAGATCCTTCTCCTACCTGGCAGCCAAGACCTGGAACTCCCTCCCCACTCACCTTCGGCGAACCCAGGACCATCTCTCCTTCAGGAAGCAGCTCAAGACCTGGCTGTTCGAGCAGTAACTTACCCCCTCCCCCAGCGCCTTGAGACCCTCCCGGGTGAGTAGCGCGCTCTATAAATGCCGTGATTGATTGATTGATTGATTGACCAGGGCATGAGCCTCGGAAGGTGAGTGCCATGGGACTCGATTCCTTGACCACAGAGCAGATCATCCAAGACTTCCTGCAACACCAGCATCTTAGCCATCTCTGGATCAGTGTGTGATCCCACTGAACTTTGAGGTACATCTGCATTCTCCACAACTTCATATGAGCCAAATGCCAATGTGGTCAGAGGAAACCTTAAGCCCTAGAGATCTCTATAATACTGAGACTGCTTATGGTGCAAAAGTTGGCCAAGATTGAATGATAGCAATGCCCCACAAGGTGTTCACCAACTCCAATAAAAACGATTCTCTGCGAGGGAACAAGAGACGTATTATTCACTCTCAGAGATGGCCTGAGAATGAATAGCAGAGGAATGATCCAGGGAGTGATTTCAACAAGTTTAAGAGAGCCTGGACCAGTGGGTCACCTAGCAAGGGATAGATGTTTATGCTCTCTTGGTACAATTGGTCTACAACAGCAGCCATTACATTGGAGAGGAGTAGGGCAGCCTCAACCACAATGGGAGCATCTGGTATTAGTAGAAAACAACCCCTTTCCATGATTCTCAGTAAAGTCCTATAAGGGCCCCACACTGAAACCTGCAAGTACACATTCATCACATCAGTTGCATGTAGCCAGTTTCCAATTAAAAGGGCAGAAACAAAATCAGCTGAAGACTCCATTATGAAGGACTAAATGGGCAGAAAAGATTAAATATTCGTCACAGGCCCAAACAATAAATATACTCCCCATTTGTCCACTGCAAAAAAAAAAAAAAAAAAGTGTAAACTCTGCATTCCTTCCCTTGTAGGTAAATGACAGATGGCTTCCAAAGCCAACAGGTTTCTAAGCATCCACTGAGACTGTGTAAAAGTGGGGAGAGGGAGAGTGGGACAGAATGTGAGCCCATAACTGAATAGGTTCAAGGGCATACGATTCAGTAGTTTTCATAATGACCCTTCATTGTGCATCCTGTACACAATATCTATCCACTTACTGGGGCATGGTCTCACTGGAGCACCCACATCCTAATGGAACTCAATTGGCTCCCCTTGCCGGTCCACACCATCTTCGGAACCAGCTGCATCATTTACAGAGCTATCACGACCAAAACCCCTGCTCATCTTGCAGACAAGCTCACCATCTCTGGTGCTTCTCTGCACACCCACAACCAGGACGCCATCACACTGCAGACAGCGTAAAAAAAGAAAAACAAGACAGCAGGCTCTTTTCATCTATGCACCCAGGATCTGAACACCATCCCCATATTCATCAGGACCACCCCATCGCTGCTCCAATTTATGAAATAGCTAAAGACTCCCTCTTTAAAGAACACTACATCACAATGCAGTACCTGTTCATAACCCAGCTTCCATTCCTGTTATTCATTGATCTAGGAGCATGCACGCATCACCCAGGCATGGTGTCATACGTAGGTACAACAGCTTAGCTGACTATCTAGCAACTGATGTCAGTGTTTGTTAGTTGAAGTTGCAGTTGAGTCATGGGCCATGATTAATTAACTATCAAGGCTCCTGATGGAGGGAAATCCAGCTCTCAAGAAGTGACGAAATGTCCACGACCCCTGGATAAGAGATTATTTCGCTTCTTCCGATTGGTGCAAAAGGCGCAGAAGCTAGACCTCAATTTGTTCTTTCTTCCTTTGGCATTGTTAGAGCTGTCTTGGGAGATCTTGTTGTTTGTCAAGCTATGAAACCCCTGCAAGGAAGGGAATTTATCCTTGAAGGGCGTAAGTACCTGAGAAGGGATTTGAAGGCAGGCTAAAGAGAACAAAGAGTACTGAAGAACTGGACTGTAATAACCACTAAGTGGTCTATTGTTGACAGGCAGACTACGTAGATCGCGCTTTCCCATCAAGTGGAAAGTCAAACACCTCCTGTGTCTTATAGTAGAAGCGGAATAGCGCCCGCTGTTCTTGGCAATGTATTTCCACTTCATAATTCATACTACAGGCAGCAGTTTCAAAGTGCCTCAGAGCAAGCCAAGGCAGAAGATTTGCTGTATGTTTTCCCTCAATCAGGACAGGGGTATAGCCTACCAGGCACTCTCTATTGTGATCACCCCTGCCAGTGGGCGAAGAGAATCTTCTTGGCAAGCGTTTTTTCCTGAAAAATGTGTTGCACAGGCAGAAGAAGTACTAGTACCCTTAAGGAAATTAGGTTGTGAAGCCACTTCGGCATACTATATAGGGCTTTAGTAAACAGAGGAACAACATTACTCCAAGATTCTAAGTGCTTAATCACTGTATTATTAGAGAGGGCACATCAGTATCTGATCAGATGACTTTAGGCCAGAAGAATAACTTGGTATATGGAGAAATTAAAGTAGTCTTAGACCTGAGGGTGGTCCAGAGTAAAGAACCTCCGAGTTCTTCTGGTAGAATCAATACCAACCAGTTAGACTGTCAAAAGGAATTTATTAATTGGTTCTCAGAACCAGGTACTCCAAATCATGTGGATAAACGACTTTATAGGTCATGAGAAAAACAGCATTGCTTAAAACCAGTTG
This sequence comes from Calotriton arnoldi, assembly GCA_963921515.1. Classification (NCBI taxonomy): domain Eukaryota; kingdom Metazoa; phylum Chordata; class Amphibia; order Caudata; family Salamandridae; genus Calotriton; species Calotriton arnoldi. Next base: position 1,867,321 of record CAWUFW010002968.1, read on the forward strand.
CCAACAATGTAAGAATGAGGAGGAAAGCAGGGAACCCAGCAAGATCAGGCAGAGAACTTCATGAGTGATTTTCCTCGCTAATCTAGCCATCCTTCCCAAACGTTAACTCCATCAAAGAGATTGGTTTCCATTCAATCTCTGAAGATCTGTGAAGAGTAAGAACTCTCTCAAGGGCTTGGTTGGATTACATGCAGACACCTCCAGCCAGGCGGTATCCAGGCTTGATGAATTACTGCAACAGAAGCTTCTCCTGATTAATTTGCTCACCTAGCCACAATACAACACCTAAAACAACTTTGCTCGACATGCTATTCATCATCGCTGATACCCATAGGGGCAATCTCCCTCATTGCCCCTATGAAAGAAATTAATCTGATACTACTCATCACTGCCTAGGGTAGAACATACTACAACCACAACTATAGCTCAGCGTATATCATATCCCCCGGGTCCTTGGTTAGCTCTTGTTTCATTTTACAGCCTAGTCTCAATAACAGCATACCTTCTGCTCCTACTATAGTATTCCCTTACAGAGTTGCCAACAACCCTGTAGGCGGATTGTTATCAGACTTGTATCAGTGTGGTATGCCCAGGCTCTCCTGATCGAAGCCTGAAAACGTCCTGGCCAATGATTGGTTGGCACACCTAAACAGGGCGTCTCCATTCTCCCATGGAATTGAGCCCGATGGCTTAATAGACACAATTGATTTAACAAACCCTAAATGCAACCTGTACCCAGCAATATTGATTAGTTCCTTGTCATGCATGGCACTATCATCTCGTCCCTGGAGTCTGAAAGGTGGCTTTGTCGACCTCTCGCTTAGTGTCAGGATGAAGTGCAACCCACACTCACTTAGTGCTTTGAGCATCTTCAAACAAGCCTGGAAAGTGCTCCATTCTTTACAACTTCCAATTCTTCCCATCTACATTTCAAGGGGTTCACAATAACCCTCTCATACTGCATCCTGCACACATTATCTAACTATGTACAGGGACACGTTCTCAGTGGATCACAATCATAGGTGGTGATTGAGGCTGGAGACAGGACCTTTTAAGAGACATGCGTCACACAGATCCCATACAGCATCTGGAATCATTTAAGTTGGACTGCTGGTGGTGGCAGCCATGTAGAAAGGAGGACCTATTCTGCCTCGCCAACATCTTCATTTTAGTCCTAATTCTGGCATGTATATTTGGAATGACTTGTAAAGCACAGCAATAGGAAGGGCAGTTAGGGTCAGACAGCCTAGCTGTAAGGCCTGATTCCTTACTCCGGTCTCAGCACATCCCCATTACTTCCAGTGTCTTCGGAAACAGAGTGTATGAGAGCCTAAGTCAGTGAGGGAGAATCCCTGTACACTGAACTTCACTCGAAGTAGTAACTGTTAGGAAGCAGGGAGGGCATTATCAAGATATATGCAATCATCATCATCAAATAACTTTATTCGGTTATTTGCACTAAACCATCAAAGTATACAAAAGATAAAACATGTCTATTTACAATTTAAAAAGAATGTAAAAACAAATCCATATCCAGTTGCTATTAAAAAGAGGGACATAAAAATGACCAGCCAAGCATGCATCAAAATTCATTGAATAACAGCTGTAAGGCATGCTTCCTACTATAAACCGTACAGCGTTCAAAACCCAAAAAAATAAAAGGGGAACAATCCTGCCATCCGCAATACATAAAGTGCATATTTAACATGAAAACAGATTATATTACGGTGCAATCTGTGATAAAAGCTTCTGTCGGATTGTCCAGAAGGCAAATAAAAACGGCTAACAGCAAAAACTATCGGCTCAGATACATCCGCTTTTAAGATTCTATACGTAATCTGATGCTGCCTTACTCCTAAACTGAGGCAGATTGGTTTTATCCACCTCCTGCGTGACAGATGGTATCTAGGACAAAAAAATAAAACATGTTCTTCAGTTTCCTTGACATTAGTTCAGGCAGGACATGTATCTAGTAGTAAGCCAACCTCCTCCTTTCTAGGAAATTTTAGGAGCAAATTGCCATATCTGAATCTAACATATAAGCTTTTTACGAGGGGGCGAAATTTGGTCCAAAAAAGGTTCAAATTGTGGACATGTTTTTATTGCTAAAAATTTGGATGATAACTGACCACTAGACAAATTATTAGTGTAGTGATCTCCCACCACCTCCCAGTATCTGACATTAATGTCAATAGATCCTCTCTTGTAGCTCTAGCTGGATGTTCCCACAAATCCATCATGTTCATTTGCTTGCACCAATCTGCGATGTGCTTAAACCATGGTAGTTTTGATGCACCATTGATCTTCATGACCTCCCGTAGAGAGTCTCGATAATCGGTAAATTGGGGGATTATCCATAGGCGCAACCAGTAGGTTAGGGGTTTCAGAGCAGCCAAATCACCAATTCTCTTCAATCCGAGGTAAAAAAAAAAAAGGGGCATTAGAGGAGTTGTGATAGGTGCCGAAATAAGGGACCTAACGAAGATGTTTTCACAAGTCGTTAGCTTGTTAACAGAAGTGTAACCCCAGATCTCAGCTCCGTACAGGGCTCCACTTTGGGCTTTTGCACGATAAATTTCCAGAGCTCGGGAGAGGGGTTGGGTATAAGATTGTTTATGAAATCTTAGTATGGATTTGGATCTTTGGCATAGAATTAGATAACTCTTGTTTAACTGATATTCCCATTTAAGTAACTCATTCAGTCCTATGCCTAGGTAGTCAAAATTTTTACCCGTTCAAGGGGTTCATTTGTAATCTTAATCTCCCGTAGACCACCCCGTATTTTTCCAAACACCATGTATTTAGTCTTAGAGGTGTTAAATTCTAATCTCCTGTCCCTACAAAATTCTAGGAATCCGTCCAGGAGTATTTGCAAGCCCATGGGTGTTTTAGATATTAGTAGGGAGTCATCTGCAAAGAGCAGGATAGGGACTTTCTCACAATTCAGGGAGGGTGCATCATTCCTACAAGCCATTAAGCGACTCGCCACATCATTTATAAACAGGGAAAACAGCGTGGGGGCGAGAACGCACCCCTCGCTGTATCGGTAACTTCTCTGATAGTTCGCCATTCTTCCCCCACCTAACCTGGGCATAATTATCCATATGGAGGCGGGCTGTCACTGCTACCAAATCCGCAGGAGCACTTAGGTCGAGCATGATCTTCCAGAGCAAGTCGCGTGGTACTAGATCAAACGCTGCTCGCAGATCCACAAATGCTACATAAAGCTTCTGTTTCCTAAGTAGCACATATTTCCAGGTTAATAAAGTGAATCTGAAGGCTTGGTCACACGTGCTTACTTTGGATCGAAAGCCCGCCTGGTAAGTAGACAATATCATGTGGTCATCCATCCAGCATTGTAGTTTATCTAAGACTTGTCTAGAAAAAATCTTTTGTAGGTTGTCTATCAAGCTGATGGGTCTGTAATTGGAGGGGATAGAAGCATCACCCTTTTTATAGACGGTAATTATCTCCGCTCCCCTCCAGGTTTCTGGGATGTGCCCACCAGCCGCAATACAATTAGACAAGAGATTTATATACGGGGCCCTAATCATTGTTTCTGATTTATATAAATCGCCCGGGATCGAATCAGGCCCAGGGGTTTTGCCTGCCTTTAATCTGCTAATCGCTGACAAAGTGTCCTCTAGGGTAAAAGCCAGTGCTGGGTTGTTTGCATTCGCCACGAGGGCAATGGTAGCTGGGTTGGATTCAGCCCTGTTGGTGTCTGAATTGCCCTGACCCTCTAATCTGGAGTAGAGTTTGGAAAAATGGTCCACCCAAGCCTCCGGCTGGATATGATAGACAAGAGTGGGAACATTCTCCGTGCTCCCCTTTGAAACAATATGCCAAAAAAGGCGACTATCCCTGCTTTAAGCAGCTAGGACCAGATCTTGTCAGTTTTTGTCGGCAGCGTCTCGCTTGGCTTTGTTTATCGCTACTTTATAGCTGTTGCGGGCCAAAATTACTTCGGTTCTAGAGCGTTCTCTAACTGCTAATTGCAGAGCCTTCTTGGCTCTCTTGCATTCGTTGTTGAACCACTTATTTTCCTCTGCACAAGGGGGCCTTCTGCCAGAGCTATTTCTAGTAAAAAACAGTTTGTAGGACTTCAAAAAATTTGTGATGCACAGTCACTATATGCGTTAATTCTGGTTGTTGTGAGTCTCCAGCACCACTGCACAAGTTAGTTAAAAACAAAACGAAGAGCTTATATATTCTGGTATATAAGTCCTGGTCAGTTTGGACTTTTGGCCAAGTAACTCTTCTACGATTATTAGTTACGTGCGGCTCTTCATTTTTAGAAATGTGACTAGAGAAATTCCTATCGAGGTCCGTACTCCTCATTTTTAATAGTAAAGGATTATGATCGCTGTCATCCCGTTGTTCAATTCTCATATCTTCTACCAGAGACCAAACCCTTGATATATGCCATCAATTACTGAAGGAGATTTTATGCCATAGTCTCCCAGTGAATGGTGTATTTTGCTAGACGGAGGACTCAAAGACTACATTTATCTTTGTGTGACTCTTACTCCCAGTGTGTAGGATTTCCCATATACCCAGCCTGTGGATAGCCTGCCACCTGTTGGTAGGACTAGTAAATTGTACTCGAAATTGTGTAATGCAAAGCATTACTTATGCGCACAGTATGGGACTATGCCTATTCAACCACATGAGTATGCACCCTTGCAAGTTCTCTTTGAATAAGACACCCATCAGTGCAATCAATTTGGCCAGTTGCAATGGGTTCTGCAGGTTGGTGTTTAGAGCTAGGATACAACCTACACGGTAGGTGTAATGGAATCACCATGGAGGTAAATGCACTCTACTTAGACATGCAAACTCTCTTCCATTCTTTTTTTAATAATTTTTTATTGATGACGTTTATGCATTACAATTGTAGTTGAGAGCATCACTCAGAGCAATGCGTTTACACGGAATCATGTTTTTACATTGCTATCTCTAGCATCTAACAATGTTGAGACTATCCCTTTACTCTATGTTGTTCTCACTCTATGTCCATGGCAGGGTGATGTGTCACTTGCAGGGGATCACAAATATTCCCTCTGTGTTCGTTCCATTTTCCCCATATTTGTGACCATTTCTTGGGACAACCTCGTGACTCATATAAAGTCCTTTCCATTACCATGCACCAGACCATGTTTCTCTTCCATGCAATTAATGTTGGTGCTTCGTGTGCTTTCCACAACCTGGCAGTGTTCCGCTTAGCCACTATCATCCCCAGCGCCACCCAGGTTTTCTCTCTACCCTTTAAGTCAGTAGGTCCCCTTACATTCAGAAGACATAATTTTATCTTGGGATTTATCTTCTTGCCCAGCACCTCCGCCATACACCGGGTCACCTCTGCCCAATAACGTTTAATGTAGACACATTCCCAGATGATATGAATAAATGTTCCCTCTTGGCCACACCCCCTCCCATACCCGGGGTCATCTCTGTAGCCCCTTTTCACAAGAGCAGTACTTGATAGATATGTTCTGTGGAACACCTTGAGTTGTACCAGTCTTAATCTTGATGAGATTGCAATTTCTCTAGGGGATGCCAAGGACTCTTGCCAGTCATCGTCCTCCAACTCTGCAATATCTTTCTCCCAATGTTTACGGAGTTGTAGGAGGGGGTCAGGCATATTGTTGATTAACTTCCGGTACGTCATAGAGATCGCTTTGTTGGGCATATATTCTTCAAGAATTCTGTCCTCGAGTGGAGAGGATTCAGGGAGCGACTGTCCCTTTGGTATAACCGCCTGTAGTGCGTGTTTGATCTGCAGGTATTGGAAGGTTTCTGTCTCAGCCAACTCAAACTCTTTTTGTAACTGTGCAAAAGGGATCACCCCACCTTTTTTCCATAGGTAACCCACCCGGGAGATTCCAATCAAGTCCCAGCAATCAAAGCCCCTGGATTTTCTCAGAGTGCCAAGTATCTCCGCATCCCACAGGGGGGGGGGGAGTGGCGTGCGTGATTTTCCCTGCCCATCCCATGCTCTTATTAACTGTGTGCCATATCTGAACCGCGTGTTTAGTCGGGCCTGTTAATTTCGATCTTGCAGGATTGGAACAGAGTGCTTTTGCATAGCACCCATCTGGAAGCAGCCACCTATCCATTCTATAACCGGGGTCGTCATGAGGTCGATCTCTCTTCCATTCTTGTTAACAGTTACCACAGCAACAGAAGAATTAAAGACGAGAAAGACATCAGCCAAGAGGAAATATATTTCCTCCAATCTCTCTGCCAAGGTGCACACAAGCTCATGAAGCAACATCAAGAGCATTGTACCTGCAAGAACGTGTTCAGTGTAGCCAACCTGCCACTCTTTCTAATGGTCACACGCCTCTGATACTGCACCTGAAGCACCTTGACTGCGAGGAATAAGAAAGTGATGACACCCCCCCCCCCCCGATAAGAAACAATGATCAATAAAGGAGATAATCCGACAGCAGTGATCTTTGATGCGGTTATGCCTTTTACAACATAGAAACCATGTCAGTTGTACAATGTTCCCTGGTTCTACCCAGATAAAAAAACATTTGAACAGCATGATTATCAATAATATCAAGAATCTTCCAAGCCAAGGATGTGTGAGGCCGCAGAAATATGTCTTGGTGATGAATGTTGTTAAGGTAGCATTAGGACAACAACTTTGAAGCAAATGGTGGGAAAATGTGAGAACTACCTTGTCCAAGTAGTACTAATTAGGGACTGCAGTTTAGTAATGCACCTCACAGAAGTAAAGCGACCCAAAAAAAAAAGACAAGTTTTCCAAAAAAGAAACTCAGAGTTAGATGAGGTCAATGTTTTACACATCTAATGTACACGAAAGGAGATCATGAGGTAAAATTATTTTGTGTACATAATCCTACTGACACTGGAGAAAAGATGAAATATAACTTGTTACTGAAATTTGGCAGCCTGGTTATGGGTGGGAAGGATTTATTCTAATTGTTCCTGTAGGAATCCTATACATTCTTGCATGCTTGATTATACTATGTAACCGTAGAACAATATGGTACTTTCCAGAGAGAATTTGAGGGTATTAATTCACTTAAGCAAGCCCACTGGTAGAACCATAGCTACTCGTTCAACATCCGTGTTGCTGGCAGAAAGGCCATGGCATAGAAAAGCTACCTCCTCAGTAACCAGGCTCTCAATCTGACTGACCATGATGAGAGGATGGAGAATCCCACCCTTAATCGCTTTCAGAGGTCTTTTCTCGAATGGAGACAACTGGCTGTTCTCCAATGGAGACGAAGTATGTTTGAAAAACATTTCTGGTGAGGTTAAACAGGATTAGCATCCACTCAGTGCTGTTCACCTCCTGAAGGACCTTCTGAACAAGTTACGGCCAAGGGGCTGGTTGCATTTGGGTACTTGATCAGTCAATTTAGAAACCATCCCAGAATTAAAGGAGATCTGTGCTCATCCGAAAGGCAAACTTCTTAAGAAAGTAAGTGGTTCACAAAGTCGTCTGGTTGACTCTAGGCCTCAAAGATGGCGATGATGAATGCCCTATTGAGCTCTTTGGTGAACACTCAGGTTAAGCACCCTGAAAATGTGGGACACTGAGGAAGATGTCCTTAGGAGGAAGACTATTTTGTGTTGTGTTAAGTTGTTTCAGTCAGATTTCTAAATCTAGCTTTTTTGTTTGGAAAGACACATAATAGTAGAAGCTAGTTACCACTTTTGCCACATCCCAAATCATATTCCAACTTCCCTCCCAATCGTTTTCTACACAAAAGCTTTCTAGTGATTCTCTAATATCTGCCAATAAACCAGAGCACAAAAAGGCTTTATCATTGATAACCCAGGATTTTCAGAGGGGCTTAACTGCCGGTGTTGTGCCTAAAATCAACCAGACTGGTGTGTGACCAGATGGGGCTCGAGAGCCTATGGATGTGGTTAGAAGTGCAGGTGCTAAGGATCTGTTAACTAGAAAATAATCTATTCTCGTATGCACATATGTACATTTCAGAAGAACATATGGTCTTATGCCTTAATAATACATTTCAAAATGTGAACTAGATCAGATTGTGGCTGATCAACAGATGTACTGTGACAATATCTAGAGTACATAGATCATCTACTAGAATACACTACTCTAGCAGATGGGCATCTCTCTGAGAAGACGACCTTCGAGAACAACCAAGGGTAAGCAATACGTAGCAATACTTAACAACTCAGGATTAACGCTTGTGAATTTTGTTGCGAAATTGGGACTGAAGACCTATCCCATTGCTCCCATTAAAAAGGTCCTCTTGAAGAGAAAGCTTCCATGGGTTGGCTCTAGCAAGATGGAGAAGATCAGGGTACCAAGGACACATGACGTTACCAGATGCAGTTTATGTATTCATTGTTTTTTTAAAGCAAGAACTAGATTTACAAGGTGTCAGAGCAACAGGGGAAGGACATGTTGCACAATTATAACAGAATGTAAGCACATTCAAATTATGGGTTTACTATAGTTATAAGACTGGAAGGGTAGGCAATGGAGACCTATTCCTGGAGCAAGAATCAAAGAAACCGTAAGAACTAGAGTTCAACCTTAAACAGTATAAATTTAGATTGGTGGTAGGTGGGTTCCAAATGCTGGGCACACTTCCAGAGAAGATTGTTTTTGTGTATTTTCTTTCCTGAAGACCAGAATTTCCGGCATCATGGTGTTGACACTTCTCAGGAAGCATTGTCTGCCTGGGGTGATCAGTTTTTGGTTTAGATAGCTATGTGCCTCTTTGTGAATAGCTTGGTATGTCATGAAAGAAAGCTTGAACTGGCATCTGGCTATAACTGGTAGCCAGTTGAGTGAGATCAATAAAGGGTGATGTGGATGTGACCCTGTGATGAGCCTAGCTGCTGCATGGAGAGTTGCTGTGAGAGGTGCTATGTGAATTTGGGGAAAACTGCAGAGAATGCAATTGCCGCAGTCAAGTCTTGAAAAAACTAGCACCGAGCTGCAAGTTTGAGATCATTTTCAGGGATGAGGTGCTTAATTCCTTCTGTTAGTTTCCATTGGTGTTGTGCTCCCTTCGCTTGATTGCCTGCATCTGTAAGTTTAGGTGTCTGTCTGATAGAGGGCCAAGTGATTCAGTGCAGTTTACAATCTTTGAATTGTGGTCAAAAGGGGCCAGATTTTTTGAGTCAATTTTTTATGGGTGAAGAGTTGTAAGGGGAGGCTATGAGCATGAACTGTTTTGAGAGGGTTGAGTTTGCATTGATGGTATGCCATCTACACTTGAATTTCACTTAGTTTTGAGGTTACTTAAGCAATGGCATTTGGAGATATTTTAAAGTATAGCGCATTATCACCATAGAAGTGTAATGTAGTGCACTTAGGCTATCCTGTTTTAGGTTTAAAGCTATAATAATGGATGAAACACCACAGAAAGGGAAGCAGATCTCATCAGTGTAAACATATAAACACTGATAAACACATGGACAAATACAAACTAAAATGACCTTCAAGGAAAGGAACATGAGCGAGAATGAATCATTTTTATTTCTTTCGATTGGGGTCAACTCAATGTTACTTTGTTATACAAGGTAGCAGCAAGAAAGACTGGTCTTAGATTATTCTGCTTGAAATTTGTTGCGAAGGCTTGTACTAAAAGTGCTGGGTTCAAAAGCATGTTTTGGGTCGGATCTATAATTTTATGGATTGTCGCGAATCAGAGCATATTTGATCTTTTGCCAGTTTTCCATTCTTTTACTAACTGGTATAATGGCTGGTTCCTAAAAATCTTGGCTAATATGTACCATCACATTTATCCACAGAAACATAATAGGTAAAGTGTTTTAATACATTAACCCCCCATTTTCTAACAAGTCAATATTGAGAGCAGGTCAACTGCCAAATACCCCACAATTTAAATTTTCATTGCAAGATGCAGTGGCAGAAGCCTGAGAAAAGAGTGCTGTCATCATGCACTTGGGATATTAGTGAAAACATGACACAAAATTTCCCACATATCAGCAAAATTGAGAACTGCAAGATGTTCCATTGTTATGTATGATAACAATCAGATAATCCTGGCTTATTACCCAAATCCTCTTTACTTCTGTGGTTTTGAGTCCATGGCTACCAAGTTAACAACAAAATTTCAGGTCCCAAGATACGTGATGTCTGTTAAAACGTCAGGGCTGGATTAAAGTGAGACATTTGCTGCAGAGACTTGAAAGTTGTGAATGTCCACACAGCAGTAGCACCACCATGTAGTCAGACAGAGTGCAGACTAGCAGTAGTGAGCCTGCTTAAAGCATCAAGTTTCAGGAGCCTTAGAACGTAAAGCTACATATTAATCTATTGTAAATCAAAATTGTAAAGGTTTCAGAAGGGACTATGCTGTTGGCAGGGTTGACCACCCCTATATAGTCACAATATTCGGTAAGGATTAGGTGAATTAACCCGAATCTAGTTCAGGAATTCATCTACTAAAACATTTGAATATAGCACTCTTACTTTGTAAATCCATTAATACTCCTGCAAAACAAACAGAGTCCTGACAGAGTGAGTGAGATAATGAGATGCGAGAGAGGGTAATGAGATGTGAGTGTGAGTAAGAGTGTAATACACAGACTTTCTATGCTTAAAACAGTCTAACATAAGTCCACTGGACACACTGCCAGTGGGAAGACACTATATATCCTGCATTGCTTCTCCTTTAAATTAAATATATGTTCTTTATAAAAATAACTGCTAAAAACTAAATGTTTTAGAGACTGGAAAAACAATTTTTATCTGTTTTGGGTGTTAGGCAGCTGAATAAACACAAATAAGCACCGATTTCAGAAGGTTTGGAAAACACCACTGAAATCCACAAAAACTAAACACTGAAAACAGTACAGCCTAAGCATAATGCAGCCTTATATAGTCTGTAATTATCCCAAAGAGTGTCCTGTGGCTTAAGGAAAGCAGAACACAGCGCTTGGGCAAGTTTTAGAAAAGCCAGGTTTTGAGTTTGAGGAATGATATATATATATATATATATATATATATTTTTTTAGGAGACTGACTCATGCATCCATTTGCAGGTTAAAAAGTGTGAGTTCTGGAACATCAGCAAGAACAATGCAAGCTGTGAATCATATTGGGAACCACTACATCAGTTCCTCCCAGAAGGCCACCCATTAAGGGCCTACCCACCGTGACTGAAAACTCTCAACTTCTTTTGACTCACTACATTGTTACCTTGATCATGGTGTACACAGTGGCTTTATGCACCTCCCTTTTGCTGGCACTATGAGACACCCTCAAGGCATGGTTGAACCATGGTTACAGTGAAGGAAAATGCTACTTACAACAGTATGCATCTGTTCTTGGCATGTAGAGCTGTAGAATCTCATGCTATGCATAGATCGCCATCTAGTGTTGGGTCCGGATGTTTGCACTTTGTTTTTTTTCGAAGAAGTCTTTCCAGTCACGAGGTAGGTGACTCCTCCTTTCGGTGATAGTGGGCATGGTCATTGACTCCATCCTTAGATTGTTTTTTTCCGCCATCGGGTTCGGATGTGTATTGCTGCGCTCCGGTACCGTTTTCGGACCCCTTCGACGCGCAATACACTACCCTCAACGGTATTATCGATCGCGGTTCCCCATTCAACGCGCATCGTCTCACTTCGGAAAACCTTCGATCGGGAAATTCATGGCAGGCCGTCGGGCCTACCCGCGCCGACCGCACTAGCAGTTGATAGAACGGACTCCATTCAAGCTCTGTCCTGGGTGTCGGGCTAAGTTTCCACGCACTGACTTGCACGAAGTGTGCAACCCCTGCTTGTCCCCGTAACACAACGAGAACGACCGCGACGCGTGTCGATCGTTTCGATCGAAAAAGACACTTCGTGACCATCGGGCTCGACGACACGAAATGCAACACCAGACCGGCTCCGCACCGGACATCTTCGGCGAAGATTCCGACACTGAACATCAACCTCCAGGAGCCGAGGAAGAAGAAGAACATATCTCCGTGTCTGAAGCGGACTCCGACATGGAAGAAGAAGAGCAGATTACTCCGGGTCAGCGTACCGTGAGTAAAGATACCCCATTGACCTCTCAACATAAGACAAAGGCTCCGGACCCTCCTCTGCCCTCGGGCCAAGGTCGGCACCGACAAAAAGTTTCCGACGTCCCGCCCTCGGGCCCGGCTCTGAAACAGAGAGACAAGCCTTCCGGCTCAGGCTCGAGCCGGCCCCACTCCGGCGCCGAACCAACACCTTCGGCGCCAAAACACAAGTCCAAGTCTTCGACTCCTTTCGGTGATAGTGCGCATGGGTATCGACTCCATCCTTACATTGTTTTGCCGTAAAGGGTGATGATGGAGTTAGTAAGAGTAGTAAGGAAAAGAGATGTCCATGTATATTGTATCTAAGTAAGATAGTACTGCAACAGGAATAGGTACCCGGGGAGGCGGGTGGGCGCATGAGATTCTACAGCTCTACATGCGAAGAACAGATGCATACTGTGGTAAGTAGCATTTTCCGTTCGAGGCATGTGAGCTGTAGATCACATGCTATGCATAGACTATATAACAGTCAAGTCCCAAAGCGGTGGCTAACCTGTAGCTGTTGCAGCTGTTTGAAATAGTGTACGTAAAACTGCCTGGCCCATACTAGCCTGTTGTCTAGCTAGCACATCTATGCAATAGTGTTTTGTAAAGGTGTGTGGTGTAGACCATGTTGCAGCTTTGCAGATGTCCTCTATGGGAATATTTCCTAAAAATGCCATAGAGGCCCCTAGTTTGCGAGTGGAATGCGCTCTAGGGGGAATTGTTAATGTGCGTTTAGCTTTAATGTAGCATATTTGAATGCACTTAACTATCCACCTTGCAATACCTGATTTTGATATTGGATTGCCTTTATGTGGTGGAGCAAAGGCAACAAAAAGTTGCTTTGTTTTCCTGAAAGGTTTTGTTCTTTCAATGTAGTACAGTAATGCTCTTTTGACATCCAATGTGTGAAGAGCACGTTCTGCCACTGAATCTGGTGGAGGGAAGAACACAGGTAACTCAACAGATTGGTTGATATGAAATGCAGAAATGACTTTAGGTAAAAATTTGGGGTTAGTCCTAAGAACCACTTTGTTTTGATGCATTTGTAAAAATGGCTCTTCTATGGTTAGTGCTTGAAGCTCACCTACTCTTCTCAGAGATGTGATGGCTATGAGGAAGGCTACCTGTGAGAAATTGTAGTTCACATTTGTGCAATGGCTCAAAAGGTGGACCCATGAGTCTTGTAAGAACTATGTTGAGATTCCACACTGGAGCAGGTGGAAGTCTGGGGGGAATGATTCTTTTAAGACCTTCCATAAATGCTTTAATAGCAGGCACTCTAAAAAGAGACAAATGCTGTCTGTTTTGTAGATATGCAGCCATTGCAGCTAGATGTAAGCGTATGGATGTGTACGCTAAATTTGAACGCTGTAGATGTAATAGATAGCAAATAATGTTTTGTATGGAAGCGTCTAACGGATTGATTTGATTGTTGTTACAGTAAACAACAAAACGCTTCCACTTTGCTGCATAGCAAGCTCTTGTGGTAGGGCGCCTAGCCTCTTTGATAATATTCATGCAGTCTGGCGGAAGATTAAGATAACCAAACTCTAGGACTTCAGGCACCAGATCGCAAGGTTGAGATGACTGGGATCTGGATGTCTTATCTCTCCATGGTTCTGAGTGAGAAGATTGGGAGTAAGGTATAGCTTTTGGTGAGGAACTACTGATAACTCCAATAGGGTTGTGAACCAGGGTTGACGGGCCCATGTGGGAGCAACTAGGATTAGTGTCAGGGACTGCTGTCTGAGCTTCCGAACCACTCATGGAATGAGTGGGAGAGGCGGAAAAGCGTAAGCAAATATCCCTGACCAATTCATCCATAGAGCATTGCCTTTGGACAATGGGTGCGGATACCTGGATGCGAAGTTTGGGCATTTTGCGTTTAGGTGGGTGGCGAACAGATCTTTCTGTGGGAAGCCCCACATTTGGAAGAATGGGAGGAGAACTTGAGAGTGAAGTTCCCATTCGTGGATCTGCTGTCGTTGACGACTGAGCAGATCTGCAATCTGGTTGTTTACTCCTGGAAGGTGTTCTGCAAGGAGATATATTTTTTGAGGTATGGCCCATTTCCAGATACTCTGGGCTAGCTGTGAGAGCTGGAGAGTGTGTGTCTCCCCATGTTTTTGTATGTAGTACATTGCTGTCATGTTGTCTGTGCGAATCAGGACAGCTTTGCCTAGCAGATGAAGTTGAAAGGCTTTCAATGCTAGAAAAATTGCTAGCAGTTCTAGATGGTTTATGTGGAGTCGTTTTTGCTGGAGAGTCCACATGCCCTGAATGGTATTTTTTTGAAGATGAGCTCCCCAACCAGTGAGCGATGCGTCTGCTGTTAGTACTATCTGTGGAACCGGGTCGACGAATGGCCGCCCCTTGGAAAAGTTTTGTATGTTCCACCACTGCAGAGAGCGATGAGTGCAGCCATCCACCAACACTAGATTTGATAACCGACCTTGAGCCTGGTTCCACTGATGTGCTAAGCATTCCTGTAGGGGACGCATTTGGAGTCTTACATAAGGAACGATTAAAATGCAAGATGCCATCATTCCTAGCAATTGCATGAACACCCGAGCTGGTAATGAGTGTTGAGGCTGAAACTGCGCTATTAGAGTTTGCATGTTGCGTATCCTGACTGGGTTGGGATATGCTAGAGCTTTTTGAGTGTTTATTGTGGCTCCCAGATACACTTGTGTGTTGGATGGTTGGAGATGAGATTTGGAGAGGTTTACTGTGAACCCCAGGTCGTGAAGCAGTTGGACTGTTTTCACAGTGTGTCTTACGCAGCTCTGTTGCAAGCTGGCTTTTATTAGCCAGTCGTCTAGGTAGGGGAAGACGTGAATGTGCCGTCTTCTTAGATGAGCCGCGACTACTGCCAGACACTTGGTGAAAACCCTGGGTGCTGTAGTTACTCCGAATGAGAGAACTTTGAATTGATAATGTTGTCCGTCCACCACAAACCTGAGGTATTTCCGGTGAGCAGGGTGAATGGGAATATGGATATATGCGTCCTTTAAGTCCAAGGTGGACAAAAAGTCACCTTGCTGAAGGAGTGGGAGCACTTGTTGGAGTGTGACCATGTGAAAGTGGTCCGACTGAATGTACAGATTTAGTTCTCGAAGGTCTAGTATAGGCCCGAGAGAGCAGTCCTTTTTGGGAATTAAAAAATACAGGGAGTATACCCCGGTCCCCTGGTATTGTAATGGGACTGGTTCTATAGTGTGTTTTTCCAAGAGAGAGAGAACCTCCTGCTTTAGGAGGGTGACATTCCACGTGTTCTTGGAAGGATATTTGGGGGAGTGTCTGTAAGCTCCAGGCAGTAACCATACTGGATAATTTGCAGTACCCACTTGTCTGAGGTGATTGAATTCCAGACAGGCAGGAATTGGGAGAGTCGTCCCCCGACAGGAGTGGAATGATCGGGGGATAACGGAAGGAAGTCACTGTTTGTTTGCGGGGGAAGTGCGGGTAGAGTTACCTCTGCTTCTTCCCTTACCATTGTTTCCTCTAAAACCTCCTCTGAAATAACCTCTTGAAGAGGGGGATTGGTTATTGCCCTTGTAAGAGGAAGAGGGATTTTCGGTGGACACTGTTTTTGAACCACCCCTGTAAAAGGAGCGGCGAAAGGAGCCCCTAGTGGCAGATAACTGCAAAGCCCCCCATGGACTTTGTGACCTAAGTGTATTTCTTCATCTTTTCCAGCGAGGTATCAACAGCTGGACCAAAGAGATGCTCCTTATCGAACGGTTGGTTAAGGATGGAGGTTTGCACTTCCGGCTTGAAGCCTGATATTCTCAGCCAAGCATGTCTGCGTAATAGTATACTGGTGTTGACTGCACGAGCTGCTGTGTCTGCTGCATCTAGGGCACACCTAATGGATGTATTGGTAATAAGTTTACCTTCCTGAATGAGGTCATTAGCCTTAGATTTGTATTCATCAGGTAAATGTTGTATGAGATTTTCTAACTCATAGTAATGAGCCCCATCAGAACGAGCCAACAAAGCTTGAGCGTTGGCAATGCGCCAGTGATTTGCTGCCTGTGAAGCCACTCTTTTGCCCGAGGCATCAATTAGCTTAGACTCCTTATCAGGAGGAGGGGCCTCACCTGTGGTTTGTGAATTAGCTCTCTTGCGAGCGTTGGAGACTACAAGAGTCAAAGGGCAGCTGGCCTCTAATGTAAACAGGGTCGGTAGGAGCGGGTTTGTATTTCTTGTCCACTCTAGGTGTAATTATCCTCGCCCTTACAGGGTCTTTAAATACCTCATCCGTGTGCTTTAACATGCCTTTGAGCATTGTTAAGGTGTGAGTAGCTCTTTGGGAAGAAATAAGTGTTTCAACAAGGAAATCCTCTTCTAAAGGCTCTCCATGGAGCTCCACCCCATGATATTGAGCGCTCAATGTACGCAATGTTGTCGTCAGGTGGGGAGGGTCTGGAGGGATACAAATGAGGGTCATTACATGTTATTGGGTCTGTCTGATAATCGTCCCAAGGGTCAGTGTCCTGTAACCCATCCTGATCCTCATCCCCATCCCCATCTCCATCCCCTTCATCCTGTGGTCAGGTGAAAGTGGTGGTGGTGAATCTGCTGGTGAAATGAGCAAGTTGGGATCAATGGGAGAAGGAAGTGGAATATAAGGGGGAGAAGGGTTAGTACCCACACTTTTCCTTTTGAGAGGAATGTGGTAGTCCTCTGATAGGTCAATTATCCGTTTTTTTGGAAGAGTGGCATGAATATGCCCTGTTTGAGGGTTGATCACCAGTTTTTTCTGCTTCGGATCCGAAGGCGGCGCATTGGACCGATTCTTTTTCTTTATGAGCCGGTTTCGGCGTTGAAGGTTTCGGCTCCGAGCCTTTGGGCGTCGAAGGTTTCGGCTCCGAGCCTTCCGGTGTCGAAGACTTGGACTTGTGTTTCGGCGCCGAAGGTGTCGGTTCGGCACCAGAGTGGGGCCGGCTCGAGCCCGAGCCGGAAGGCTGGTCTTTCTGTTTCGGAGCCGGGCCCGAGGGCGGGACGTCGGAAACATTTTGTCGGTGCCGACCTTGGCCCGAGGGCAGAGGAGGGACCGGAGCCTTTGTCTTATGTTGAGGGGACAAAGGGGTATCTTTACTCACGGTACGCTGACCCGGAGTAATCTGCTCTTCTTCTTCCAGGTCGGAGTCAGCTTCAGACACAGAGATATGTTCTTCTTCCTCGGCTCCTTGAGGTTGATGTTCAGTGTCGGAATCTTCGCTGAAGATGTCCGGTGCGGAGCCGGTCTGGTGTTGCATTTCGTGTCGTCGAGCCCGATGGTCACGAAGTGTCTTTTTCGATCGCAGTCGTTCTCGTTGTGTTCCGGGGACAAGCAGAGGTTGCACACTTCGTGCAAGTCGGTGCGTGGAAACTTAGCACGACACCCGGGACAGAGCTTGAATGGAGTCTGTTCCATCGACTGCTAGTGCGGTCGGCGCTGGTAGGCCCGATGGCCTGCCACGAATTTCCCGATCGAAGGTTTTCCGAAGTGAGACGATGCGCGTTGAATGGGGAACCGCGATCGATAACAATATCGTCGAAGGTAGTGGATTGCGCGTCGAAGGGGTCCGAAAACTGTACCGAACCGGAGCGCAGCAATACACATCCGAACCCGATGGCAGAAAAAAACAATCTAAGGATGGAGTCGATGCCCATGCGCACTATCACCGAAAGGAGGAGTCACCTACCTCATGACTGAAAAGACTTCTTCGAACAAAAACAAAGTGCAAACATCCGGACCCAACACTAGATGGCGATCTATGCATAGCATGTGATCTACAGCTCACATGCCTCGAACATACTTGTTTCCTATGCATCTGTTGTATCGCATCTTCCTGCGGGAGAGGAGAGTTGGGAAAGCTTGGGGGAATGTTTACTTTTTCTCTATCTTTCATTTTTTGATTTCATATGGTGGGATCCTTACATGCTCCAAGTTATGATGTGTGACGTAAACGAAATGGAACCAACTCTGTATTGTCCCCAAGCTTTTATTGGGGTTTTGTATTGTTCACTACCTGGTTTGGAGTAGCGCGGTTCTGGTGCAAACGGGCCAGTTCATAGTTGCGAAGAGCCCAAAAGCTTGAATTTAAGAGCTCAAGGGAGGCACCTCTTGGGGATCAGGACCTATATGAAGACAGGTCCAGGAGCCGTTGGGGAGCCTTTTATGTCCCCGAGGCTCCGATCAGGAGGTCAGCAGACTAGCCCTTTGAGCCACTCCAGGGTCAAGTGAAGCTTGCCACAGCTCCTACCTCCAATCCTGCCAGTGATGGCCCATTTAGTTACACCCAAGCTCCCATTGCGTGTGGCTGTCTAGCAGGAATGCACAAATCCCAACTGCCAGCTACACCCATGTCCTACTTGTTAAATACACTGCACCCTGCCCTCTGGGGTGACCAGGGCCTACCATAGGGGTGACATATGTATTAAAAAAGAAGGTTTGAGCCTGGCAAAAGGTTTATTTTGCCAGGTCAAAATGGCAGTTTAAACCAAAACCCAGGCTGCTGTGGCAGGCCTGGGATACGTTTAAAGGGCTACTTACGTGGGTGGGACAATCAATGCTGCAGGCCTACTGGTAGCATTTAAATTTACAGGACCTGGGTATATGGTATACCACTGTACAAGCTATTTCAAAGTGATGGGAACAAATACAGACTTGTGCTCAACTTGCATCAGTCTGCTCGCCAGGCCTTTCAGCTTTCCTACTAATCGCGCTGCAGCGCCAATCCTACATGTTTTCTCCAAGTCTCCATGGAAGGTGTTTACTGATTGCAGTAAGCCTCTTTGACCTTGGTCAGCTCAGTGGTGTCTGGAGAGTGTCCTTCCCCTCCTCTGCCCTTTCTCGTGTTTGGATATTCATGGTGAAAAGAGCCCTCCTGCTTCTGCCTCTTGTTTTCCATTTTGCTGTAAGGCTCTCAGTCAGTGCTCCAAAATGGAGTCAGTAGTCATTGCCAGAGGGCACATTTGAGAGGTGCATTAGATGGTGCATGTTCTTCCCATCTGCAGAGCCCCAATTTGAGCATGCTCCCCACTAGGGGCTGCACCAACACAGGAAATGCTGACTTGAGCAATGTCTCCATAAAGCTTCCATAGCACAGCTGTGGATTTCCACTGGCTTAAGGCTCTTGAGTGTAAGCCACGTTGACAAAGCAGTGGGGCAATCAGCAGAAGTCTCTCAAGATGGCAGATATCTTGGTTCCTGACTGGAGTCATTCCTTTTCAGCCACATTAAAGTCGTATTTACACTTTCAAAGGTCTTAGTAAATTCATTAAACCACGAGTAGCCGACTTAAACTCTACTATGGACCTTTTGTAAACTTTTTGTAAAGTAAATGGTGTAACTTCTGAGTTTATGTGCATTAGTCTGTAGATGCGATGGGGGAAAAGATCTGGGGTAAATCGGTTACCAGTCTGTGCCGCACCTCCATCAGTCTCATAACCATACTCATGTAGACATTCTTGGGTCTAGCCTTGTTAGAACAAATTAAATCCTTGAGAGGGCCCCCCACTATTGCTTGTTCCAGAATGCTAAAAAATTATGCACAACTGGGCAGCATCATCTTCGTTAATAAAACGAGATATCCCAAGACTACGTTTGCATTTCGGTATCATAAGGTTGTTTTTGGACACAGACACTGGTTTCCTGATCCCGTACAATTTTCGTGCTCAAATGGTCTATGTCAACCATGTACCAGAGGAGACTTTTCACCAAGAGGGATTCGAATGACTAAAGTAGTCTTGGTAGGACATTTATTTTTATGAACGAACGATGTTCTAACTAACCACAAAACATTTTGATGAGCCCGATGATCCCCCTGTCCCCATTACAAAAATGGCCCTTTCCTTATTTCAGTCATTCAATTAATCAGCTGTGGGTGGTTGGCGCTACATATGATCTACAGTAAGGAAGTAACCTATATGCCTGAAGACTACTTTAAGAGCAAAATTTGAATGGTGTGTTAATCATTTGCCCTTCAGATTTAATTTCACCACTTTTGACTTCAAATTATTTGAAAACCTGACATCTCCTGAAAGAGGTCTAGCTCTGGAAGCAACTTGGGGCTGGGTGCCTCCTGCAGCATCATGGCTATAATTATGTTATCAAAAAACATGCACTTTGTTACTCAGATAAAAATATATACCTTGTTCATTTCGATTCCCCTTTCATTTTAGCAAATGAGACACCCAAGGTAAATGCCTTTGTATCACAGAAACCCTTTGCTGACAGTTTAGCACACTCACCACACTGTGTGGTTAATATCCTGCCCACACCGAGTCACTGTTTGGCATCGACATAACAGAGCCGACAGACTCCTTAACAGCTGAGAGGCAACAAAGGAGCAAATTAACACAAACCATTGGAAGTTTCTGAAGCACAGCCAGACAATAACAATGGCAGGCATTAGGCTTACCTTGTTTTCTTAGAGACAGGCTAACTGTAGGCCCACTCCTTAAAGCTAAGCTCACCCTGATTTTTCCAAGCCTCTTTCTCTCCAAGGCATACAAAGTTTTTAGGCCAAGCCTGGGCAGCGCATGTGCTGCTCTGAGGCATGCTGTATTGGAGTATAGAATTGAAGCCCCACCCTCTCTCCGCCCATATTTGTCATTGGCTTGTGTCATTGCTCTTTGTAAATACTGGCTACTGATTCGTTAATCGGCTTGTTAGTCCCTCCTTAGTACCGCCTTGTCTTCATTTGTAACCTCCCACGAGGACTGGCCCTTTTGATTCGGTTGTTACACAGTACGTCTTTTTTAGTCTGTAAGGACTATTTTCTTTATGAGTTTCTCTTACTGCAGGCATGACATGCTTACCTGCAACATTCAGCGTGCCATTCGCGCTTTAACTTTCTGAGCAGCCCAGGTCAATGGAGGCCGCATCCTTGATTAGATCTCACATTTACAAGAGTTTGAGCTATTCGAAATAAGGGAGTACCTTGAACAAAATCATAAGATCACCTGATGTACACATGTATTTGCTGTATTCTCTCAGTGAAGGTCAGCACTGATGAACCACTGTAGGGATGCCACTTTAAGAGACATTGGTGTCCTTTATTCACCACTCCAGACTAAGTTTTAAGGAGTGAATTTAAACTTAAGCCTAAGTTCTGATTCAAAAGCCATTGAAGGCACATCAACAAACCAAGGCTGTTTTGTGTAACTATAGAATCAGTTACGCACACCGAAGACCTATTTCCCAGTACAATCGCTATTCCCATCTTCCCACACCACCCAATATAGTTAGCAATGTGGTATTGGGAAGGAAGGGAGAAAGCTAAAAACTTAGTTCACACAGGCAGTTTAAATCAGAATTAAGCTTTTAATTTATTTCCACTTGTTCTTGATCTGAATCTTCAAGATCACAGATAGCAAAAAAATGATTTAAAGAGTTATTTACAGCAATATCTTCAACCAAACCACATGAA
Source organism: Calotriton arnoldi (assembly GCA_963921515.1). Taxonomy (NCBI): domain Eukaryota; kingdom Metazoa; phylum Chordata; class Amphibia; order Caudata; family Salamandridae; genus Calotriton; species Calotriton arnoldi. The sequence goes on from CAWUFW010002968.1 coordinate 1,888,796, forward strand.
CATGGTGTGTAGTATAAAAGTCTATTTCAATGAAAGTTGTTTGTAAAGATAATAATTTAAGATGTGGTCGAATTATGAGGTTAACGTCCACCAAGAAGTGGAGAGTGCATAGGCATAGAATATGTAAAGATGATAATCTTGCTTATCGTTGAGATGAGGTCTCAACCAATCTCTATCCAATAGTGTTAGCCTAAATATAGAAGACACAAACCTGGCATGCTCACATCTTATGGCAGTTCTTCATATCTTTCCATCCCTTACCCAATTCTGTGATATCTGATGAGGCATGCCCCAGAAAAAAATAAACATTACCTTAACGTCTTTCTTCAAATGCACTCTTTAGTACACCCCCACCCATTTAAACAGCCTTCCATTGCCATGTCCCTGTAGAAACAATTTGCGGGCCGATAGTTTGCAGAAGTGGATGTAAAAAATAAAAGCTGAAAGTTAAAGAACTTCCAAATAAATAATAAGAACAGCCCCTCGATAATAAAGTAATTGTCATCAATGTTTTGGAATATGGCCGCCATTTAGGTCCTTAGTGGTTGCTTACAATATCCAAGAGCAGCAAAAACCCCAGCTTTGAATCGTCGTAGCTTGGCTCCCCTTGGGGACTACGGATATACCGTACATGGTCACTGCAGAGCATCAGCCATTTTACATGGTTTTTGATGACATTACAAGGTAGAGACCCGATGTAATCTCATCCTCGTCCACACAGTGTAAGACTTGTAGTTTTCAGGTTGGACAAAGCAGGAAGGGGACAATCTTGACCACAGAATCTCCCATGCCTTCAAGCATGCTTGTGAAACTCAGTCTCTTGAGTACATTCTTCACGGCACTGAAATTCTTTCCCCATGCTGTTAAAAGGAAGAGATGCTTGGCAGAGGTGGGGGGGGGGATCGACAACAAAAGCAGTTTTTTCTGTTCTGGTCTCCTCCTATTAGCGAGGAATGCTGCATCACATTTTAGAAATATTTCCTATGGCAGCATTCCTCTGCCGTCTCCTGCACCTTTGTACATTTCTACCGCCAAGCTCGATTCAGCAACTTGACCTGGGCCAATCGTTTTGTGATCATTGTAGCGAAGATAAGTCCAAAGAGGACGCTACTGATGAGGATGTAGTCGTAGTCATCCTTCAAGACATCAAACTGCTTGGATGGGTAAACCCGGGTCTGGTAAATGTCCAAGCCATATGCCACCACCTGAGCAGGAAAAAAATGAAACATCACTAACACGCTAAAACATGTCACATCACCACACAAAAACAATTACATAAGAGGGCAGCATTTAGGGATACCTGAAAATAATAAAGTAGCAATTACTCGCTGCATGAAGCTGGCTCTGTATATACTATACCAAAAAGATGGATAGTGTGCATAGAGTCCAGGGAGTCCCTAAAGGTATGGCAGAGGTATAAGTAGATAGAACCTTACTCAATTTAATGGTAGCTCGGCTGTGCAGTTAGGCTTATCAGACGGTAGTGTTAAGCATTTATTGTACACACTCAGGCAAAAAATGATGTCACACACTCAAAGACTGAATTCAGACCAATTGTTGGAATAAAAAGTAGTTACTTTGTTGTTTTATTACTAGAACCAAGAATCATTTAGTGCAGGTAAGTTTTACAGTTTGTAAAACTGGCAATACTTTTCAAGAATGTAATATGTTTTTGTAAATGCAGTAAATACAGTTTAAAGAAAGCTTTCTGTAACTCAATAAAATACAGTTTTTAGACTTTGCAAGGACAAAGATATGCAATGTAGTGTTACAGTTCAATGTATTCCTATGGAGGAAAACAAGGTTAGTGACTTACAGGTAAGTACTCCGTTTTGAAGTTCAGTCTCGGGCTGGTAGCACTTACACAGGGCAGGGGTCAGGTAAGTAAAGAGTGCACCCTCAGCAGAACAGGGGCGGCCAGGTGCACAGGTCAAAGGAGAGGGTGGGGTCCAATGCAGTGCTATGGAGACAGGGGGTACTCTGAAGAGCACCAGTCACAGGTAGGTACCTGCGGTTTCTGGGTAAGGGCCCAGGGATCAAAGGTAGGCACAAGTGGGGTCACAAGTAGGTACCAAAAGAGCACCTCCAGTGGCACTCGGGCGGCAGGCTGCAGTGCACAAAGTGGCGGTGGGATCCCAATGCAACTCAATGGAGCACGTCGGCCACGAAGAAATACTGCAGGCTCGGAACAGGAGGCTTGGAGAAGAGACAGAGTGACTGGAAGGAGAGGTTGGAGGGCTGCTGGACAGACACCATTGGCCGGGCACCCGAAGGCCAGGGGGCTGCGGGTGCAGGGGTGTCTTTTCGTGTCGGGTTTTCTCACCAGATCCAGACACGGTTGGGGGGACCCTTCAAGTTGAGGCTGCAGACATCGAGATGAAGATCGGAGGAGGTCGCCCAACGCTGGATCCCAGGTCAGGATCGCTGGGGGGACCGCTCTGTAGTGTTGGGCCACTCTGACTCGGGCGACGGGTGCAGAGTGGTTGCAGACACGCGGTTCCGTCCCGATCCAGTGTCTGGGCTGGTGCTTGTTGTTGGACAAATGCAGTGTCCACGGGAGATCAGAGTCTGTCTTTGAAGGCAGGGCAGGTCCCCGAGGTTTCTGGAGGCTGCTGGGTGCAGGACACGCCGGGTTCAGCTTGCAGGGGTTCCGAAGCAGGAGACAGACTGGTAGGACTGGGGCAAAAGTAATTGTCGTCCTCTTCACTTCAGCATGGCCCTTCAGTCCTCCTCCTTGTTGAATCTGAAGAGGCAAGGTTCAGGGGTGCCCCCTAAATACTAGATTTAGGGGCGTTACAGGGGTGTGCAAGTCTGGAACAATGGGTCCCTTCCCTGGGGTGTCTACACACCCTATTATGCCACCCTCCAGTGGGAGGGGGCATAGGCCTCTTCCTGGTGGGGGGGGGGGAGGGGAGTCCCTCATCTTCAAGATGGAGGGGATTGAGATGTGTGCTTCACTTCGCCTCCCCCACCTGAGGGGTGGGGTTGGCAAAGGTGGGCACGCCTCCCCTCCTGGCTAGGCTTCCCGCCGATTCTCACACCCAAAGTGGGGGGTCAGAACCGGTGGGGGCCAGTTGCTGATAGCAGCAAAAGGCTGGGGGTAGCGAACAAAGGTGGCAGGCCTTTTAAGCTGCCCCTTCGTGGACCCTGCCTATCCTGGGGAAGGAGGCATGACACCTCTGCTCAGGATGTGCTTTGTTTCAGGAGCCAGAGAGCGGAGGATCTCTACCCAGGGTTCCAGAAACCTGTCTGGTGGTGGCAGATGGCTGGTAGCCAGTCAGGAACCACACCAGGGCTGGTCGTTTTTCAGGCAGCATCTCTAAGATGCCCTCTGAGTGCATTTTACATTAAGTCTCACACTGGCATCAGTGTGGGTTTAATGTGCTGAGAAGTTTGGCACCAAACTTCCCAGTTTTCAGTGGAGTCATTCTGGGGCTGCGGAGTTCGTAATGACAAACTCCCAGCGCCTATACTCAAAATGCTTCATTGTACTTACAATACCTGTGCATGGCACCGACACTGTAGGGGCATATTGCTCATGCAGCTATGCCCTCACCGGTGGCATGGCACACCCTGCCTTTAGGGCTTCAAGGCCTGCTAGAGGGGTGATTTACCCATGCCATGGGCAGTGTTGGGGGGCATGACACCCAGGGATGGTTGCCATGTTGACTCTTGAGTTTAGTATGCACCAAAACACGCAGCCTGCAATGTCAGTGCGTGGGTGTTCAGGAGAGGGGTCTCTGAGGGTGGCATAATACATGCTGCAGCTCTTGGAGGCCCCCTCTGGTCACAAGGCCCTTGGTACCAGAGGTACCTTTTACAAGGGACTTACATGTGGGCCAGAGGTGTGTCAACTGTGGAGACAAAGGTACAGTTTTGAGAAAGAACACAGGCCCTGGGAACCTGATTGGCAGGGACCCAGGGCACACTCAGTCAAGTTGGCATCAGGTGTCTGGCAATAAGTTAGGGAGTAACCATGCCAAGAGTGGCACTTGCCATAGTGACTCTTCTACTTCTATTCCAATGTCTCCTCAATTACCCAGTCTAATGAAAGGGAATAAAGTATTTTTTTTAAACTAGGAAGAGCAGATGTATACACCTATCCATCTGCACTGAGGCTATGCTCCAAAATTCCAAAAGCCTGCCCAAGATTCCAGTTCTTCATCTCGTCTTCTTGGAGGTAGGACATACTTCAAGAGCTGGGATGAATTCTGGGTCTCCTGGCACAAAATGGTCTGCATCATTTGGTGCGTTAATACCTTCAGTAAGTAACTTGTACTTTACATGTATGTCCAGGATGCATCGTACACCGGACTGGTGGGAGGATTACAAAGTATTTAGAAAACTATTACAATGGTACCAGTGGTTCGTCATTGTACATCTAAATCAAATCTTTTTGTAGTGATAAAGAACAAGCTAGTTAGCTTGGGTAATGCTCTTTCTGGTGGATACTCTAACTGAAGATTCCTTACCTTCAGAATATCCCCAGACTCCAGATTGCATCTGGAACATATTTCAGCATAGCCCATGCATGCCGGTAAGGGCCATCATGCGGCTCTCTGCATCGACCATGCTCCGGCCCAGAATTAATGTCTGGAACCATATATAGGTGCCACTCAAGCACACGGATGTCAGCTACTTTCTGGACAAGCCTGCAGCCTCAGAGGTGGAACGTAAAGAAGTGGTCATATAAGTGTGTAGATATCTAAAAAGGGGCCTTTTAAGATGAGAGTTCATGCTACAGAAGAGAGAGTTGGGAGTGTGATAAGAAATCTACGGTTAGAGTATCCCCCAGAAACCGGGTTACTGAAGTAACTTGTTCTTCTGCTGGACACTTACACCCCACAGATTCTGCACCTTTGAAATAGATATCAAAGCAGTACCTCTCCCATGGTGGGTCTGTGGAATGGCTCAGATGAACAACTTCAACAGGTCCAGACGGTCAAAATGCCCTTCCTGTCGGACCTTGCTGTCAAGGCAGAAGTGCTTTGGGAACGTGTGCACTGATGCCCACAGAGCCTGACAAATACCCAGGACAGGCACTCCGCATGCCAGCATAGCACAAGTAGCCTTTGCTCTGGTGGACTGAGTTCTCAATCACTCAGGAGGCTGCTTCTTGGCCAGCGCATAGCAGATCTTGATGCAGAAGACTAACCACCTGATTAGCGTTCTCTTATTAACTTTCTTGCCTTTCTTTGCCCCACAAAGAGCTGATTGTCAACACAATGGCCTTTGGTGTGATAGATGTAAAAGGTCTCTGCTCTTTCGGGATCCAAACAATAGAGTCTCTCCTCCTCTTTTGAGGGGTGAGGTTCTACAAAGGACACCAGGAGTGTTACGAACTGGCCAACGTGAAAGGAAGAGACAAACTTCAGTAGTAAGGCCACTCTAGTCTGTACGATCAATTTATCCTGAAAGAAGGTAGCTTGGGGTGGCTGTAGTGAATGAGCTTGGAGCTCACTCAAACGACGAGCTGAAGTGATCGCAATGAGGAAAATGGTCTTCAGGGTCAGGAGATGCAGGGGACAGCTGTGTAACTGTTCCAACGGGGTACACATAAGGAAAGTAAGGACCACATTAAGGTCGCACTGAGGCATCAAAAAGGCTGAAGAAGAAACATGGGCACCACACCTTTGAAGAAACACATTACAAGAGGCGATTTAAACAAAGGTGGATAGTCCGGTAGGGCAAAAAGGCTGAAGGGTAACCTTCAACAGTGCCCGCTGCAAGTCCTTGCGGGGCCCAAGACAAAACAAATAGTGACACATCCATGACAAGCCACAAACTTTTCCAAATCGTTGCCTTGAAGAGATTTTGAAGAAAGCTGCCTGATGGCCAAGGTGACATCCACTACTTCTGGAGACAGATCAAATGCAATCAACAGCAGCCGCTCAACCTCCACGCATGGAGATGTAGATTGTGCAGACCCGGAGGCAACACCCTGTCTTGCTACTGCGACAGAAGATCCCCTGGAAGAGGCAGCATGATTACAGTACAGATGCTCATCCCCAGAAGTTCTGAGTACCAAACACTCCTTGCCCAATCCGGAGCCACTAGCACGTCTTGAGCTCGTTATTCGTGACCTTCAGAACTCAGGTAGAAGTTATTGGCAGAAAAGCATACAAGAGTCCCTTGCTCCATCCCAAAATGGATACATCTCTGAGATAAAGCCTTACTCGAAACTCCAAAGTGTAAAAAGAGTTGACACGGTGTTCTCAGGGTGGCGAACAGATTTATCGACCATTGTTGAAAGGGGAGTTCGTCCGCACTGGTGTTTAAAGCTCCCACCATGTGGTGTACTATCAGGGAGATGCCCTGACAATCCAGTCAGTCTAAAAGTACAGGGCCTCATGACAGAGCCCAGGACCCCACCCTTCCCTGCTTGTTGCAATATCGCATGGCGGTGGTGTCTGTGAAGACCTGAGCCAGCCTCCCCTTAAAGGACGGTAGGAAGTGCCAAGCAAATGGCCCGCAAATCCAGCAAGTTGATGTGGAAATGGGTCTCCGCTGGAGGCCAGAGTCCTCAGATATCCACATCTCCCAGATGACTTCAACCACCCCAGTAGCGACACACCCATCACCACTGTCCGCTCTGGGTGGGGTAGGGAAAAGGGTATATTGCTGATCAAAGTATAGTTGTGCAGCCACCACTGCAGATCTTTTGCTTTCTCCTCAGAAAACTGAATTGAATCGGACAGGTTACTCAGGTGCTGGGCCCACTGAGAATTCAGATTCCATTCCAAAGCCTGCATGTGCCATAGTTGACTAGCAGGATGAAGGACAGTCGGCCAAAAAGCCCAAGAGTCATACTAACCGAGTCGCAGGACCGAGACTGAAACATTGGGACTGTTGCTCTAATGACTTGGAGGGAGGTTGTGGAAGCACAATGTATCCAGAATGACTCCAATGACAGGGAGTCTCTGTGAAGGAGTTTAATCTTGAATCCCAGCAATGTACGGAGGTTCGCCGCCATCTTGGAGTGGTTTATAACTGACTGTGGCAAGTCCGCCGTCAACAGATGGGCAGGAATCACCACCATCTTCTTAGTGAACAATCAATGGGCACTGGTGAGGCTGAAGGGGAATACAGCAAACTGAAAATGCTTGTGGCCCACCTTGAACTGCACCTGGGTCTTGAGGATGGGGATATTGAAATAGACGTCATGTAAGCCAAACACCCCTTTCCAGTCTACGGGACCCAGGGTAGATAGGACCTGAGCCAGTGTGAGCATCCTGACTTTGTTCTTCCTCAGGAAGAAATTGATAGATCAAAGGTCTAGAACAGAATTGAGGCCATCACCCTTCTTCAGCACAAAGAAATAAATATCAGCAGTAGCACTCTGTTCCGATTTCCGAGGCAGCAACCGCCTCTACGGTCCTTTGTCCGAGTGGTCCTCTGAAAGCTGCTCTGATGAGGGTGGAAGATGTTGCAGGAAGGACTGGAATGGCAGCGAATAGCCTCGTTGGACTAGCTGCATGACCAACCCGTCAGATGTAATTGTTGCCCCCAGTGGAGAAAATGTCTAATCCTGCCTACAATGGGGAGGTGGTGTGCCGGTAAGCGTAAACTAAAGCGGCTTGGAGACTGCTACTGGAGGGGCGAGTAACTGGGACATTGTTTATTGGATCCCTTGCCCAGACTCCGAAAAAACTGGGCTGCCTGTTGTTGGGGTGGTGGGCCCGAAGCTATCTGGCATCAAAACCTTTGTGATAGCTTGAAAGTGGCGAATTTACAGTGGATACAGCCTTGTGGGTGTGGAAAGACTAACTGAGTACACAGTAGCTCTACATTATTTAAAGCACTCAATGGTGGAGTCTCGCCTCTTTGGTGAGAAGATAAAGGGAATATCCATGAGCAAAATGCCTGAGAAGCCTGCATGCATGGCGAACTAGCACCACACTAGTAAAAACTGCTCTGCCTAAGTAGTCTGCTGCAGCCAGGCTGGACTGGATGACTTGATTGGTTGCATCCTGGCTATCCTGAATTACCTGTGCCCAAATATTGTGGAATGTTTTTGGGACTTCTAGTACGATTTCAGTTACTGACTCTTAAGGCATCAGAGTACCTGCCTAACAAGCAGCTGGTTTTGAAGGAACGAAGGCTGAGGCTAGTGGAAGAAAACATCCTTTTCCTAAATGCCTCAATTCTCCTTGACTCTTTGTCGGAGGTGGGGCAATCAGAAAAGAAGTGGGGTTAACCCTGCTGCTAGAGGCCTGTACTATGAAGCTGCCAGGATTAGGGTGCTGCATTAGAAAGGCAGGGTCAATAGGAGGGGTCTGTGTCGGCGTGCTACTTGTATGTTTAGTGGTGGGCAACAGCAGAGTTTGTCCCAAATTCGGATGAGGATTGTCTGGGCTTTAACACATCTGAGGATGTTGGTTTGTACCTCAACAGAAGGTAACTGCAGATCCAGAACTTCTGTCGCCCTTCTGATGACCATGGTGAACGAAGCAGAATTCTCCTTGGAGTGAGACTAGCCCCATTGCCTCTTGAAAGGTCCATATAAAAATTATAGTCATCACATTGAGTAACAAGGTCATCTGCACTGTCAATGCCAAATTCTGGTTGGCTGTGGTCAGTGCCCAATCAGAAAAGCAGGTGGAGCACTGAAGGGCAGCTCCTTGGCAAGGGTACTGTTTTGTCAGTCAATGTATTAGGCCAGGCGCATCAGAACGCGGCATCGGTCAAGCTCGAGACTGATTCGGTTTGGAGTCTGACAGAACAACAGGATCGACATTTGTCATCAACGTGGTAGAAACCCACAAGGATTGTTGTGCCGTGTGTGAAGTCTGCTCTGTAGCTGGAGCTTAACCAGAGGTGGGTTCGGGTGACAGACTGTGTCTTGGGCAAACCTGCCAGCAATAACCAGACTGGAGGCCTCTGTGGATCTGTGAGGCCCAAAAGTAAGCCAGATTGAGCAGCAGGGTGCCAAAGATGTGGAGCATGGGCTCCTTGAATGCCTCAATCTGCTGTGGCGTCGCCGACGGATCAGGAAATTATGGGTTCATTGTGACCTGCAGCAGAATCTGCTCCTCAGTAGGGGACAGAGAGCATCTTGGCCACCTCATTACTTCTCAGAAGGAGAGTAGTGAGACTGAAACAAGGCCCTCTTGGACTTCTTGTGCTTATTTGACTTGGACTTTCCTCAAGACTTGGATCCAGACAATGTGTTGTGTGACCAGTCTTGAGAGCAGGAATGAGTCTGTGTCCTCAACTTTGAGCGGGAAAAGGCCTTACATTACTTCATGCAATATTTGACGATCTAGAGCTTGGCTCGACAGTCACGGATCGCCTTTGGGTTCCTCACTATACCCTGCCCACACAACTTGGAGTCATGGTCCAAGCCCAGATACCAGAGCCATACCACAAGGGGATCTGTCAGAGACATTTGTTTGCAACACTCCCTGCAAGGCTGAAGCCCTGTAGGTGGCTTCAGAAGGAGACATGTTACCTTGCTTACCGGAAATAAATTTGGGAAGAAGCTTGTCAACTGCCAAGAAGAAAGTAGGAGCTAGCTTCATATCCACATACGAAGGCGCAGAAAGAAAAAACGGACTTTAGCGCTCTTGGGTGGCATCTATATGCGGTTCATGGCATCAGTTCCAGGGCAGAGGAGCCGACGCAAAACCACACAACACGCCCTACCAGCGCACATGGGCTATGCAGAAAAAAATTGTAGATCCAATCTGGCAGCTGGAATTTCTAAAGGTGAGAAATCTGTGGTTAGAAGTATCCATCAGAAATGATTGTACAGTAAAGGATAGGTGCTACGACCAATACATACCTAGCTATCAACAGTACAAAGCTTTGTGGGGTGGTGAGGACATTATACCCCAAAATAAAATTCATACATCATGGAAACACACAATATACAGAGCTGGGACAGTTAATCACTTGTATAAAATGTATTTTATTTCATAGGTGTTTCCGCAATTTTTGATAATTATGTTGATGGGTCCTGAATTTCAGCTGGACAGCCAGCCCATGTTTCATCACTGCCTTGGAACTTTTCCAACGGGGCAAGGATCGAAAATTGTCTTTCATATAATGTTGGATTGGATACATATTTATAGACCATAGATTTGTTATTCATAATAGAGATCACTTCAGTGCATTACAAAAGCAAAGGTCTAAATGTTGATCTAAAAGGGTAATCTTATACCAAACATCGATCATTCACACTTGTATCTCTAACAACAACTAAGAGCAAGAGACTATATAAAATCTCAGAAAGACAAGAGCAGCAAGGAATATGAAATGTAGGTGGAGCAACTGAACGTGATAACACAAGTATAAAGAAATGAGAGAATTACTAAAGTTAAATTACCGAAAAGGTGCTTGTGTATCACAGTCCATGAATGTTGGAACTATGTAGTAAAACAAATTAGAGCTAGGACTGTCAAAGAAAACAATATATAACGAACCACTATTTGGACTATGTGGAGAAATGTAGTGTAATTAAAGGTTAGCTCAATTTATGTTTGCAAGATATTAGACTAGTGGGTCCCAGTTGCGGATCGTCAAATGTCTAACTATTTAGTAATGGTCCAAAACAGGCCCAATTGTAAGTATAGGGATTAAAGTTAAAAGTACAGGAATGGACAGATAGTAAACAATCCAAAATGTATACAAGGAAGTGTGGTTACGTTTGTGTAAAAAAAAAAAAAAAGATACTGTGAACAGTCATATTTAAATTGCAATTGATACACTTATCTTTTTCTTTTTTTTATGAAAGAGAGCATAAACACATACCACAGTGTAAAACATATGCCAGGCAGGTACTGATAGCAATCATTACATGGATATGGAAGGAAATCATCCAAAGCAACTGACATCTTGCGTCACATGTCTAACGGCTTAAGGACTAAGAGTGAAGCCATGACCGGCCAGATAATAGCTGTGGCAATAGGAGGGAACAAAAACTTCCCCTCATCTCAAGAGGGAACACCACCTTTGTCAACATAACATGGAAACAGAGCAAGGGAGGGGAAGGTGCCAGAGGTGCAGTAGGTTGAGCCCAAACGGGCTAGCAATGGGGATAGGGAAAGGGAGAGCAGAGGAAGAGAGAATAGAAGGCAAGGAAGAGGGATAGAGAACTAGAGGGCAGGGAGAAAGAAAAAAAGAAAAGGTGGAGGGGGGAAGGGGAGAAGGGGGAAAAGAGAGTGTGGGCTAGGGCATCTCGGGATGGGCCCGGAAAGGCCCCTGTAGGAAGTGAGGGGGAGAGTAACGGGTTTCCCATATTATGGGGCTGGGCGTCTCGCAAAGGAGTTTCGGCTCCCCGAGTTAGGAGGATATCTTCAAAGAGTTGGAGGGCATGGAGGAGTGAAACAAGAGTGTTAGAATTTGGAGAAGTGATCAATCAGTGATTGCCAAATGTGTGAGAATTTGGATTCACTATGCGTGATCCGGCATGTTAAGAGTTCCATTGCCATGACGTGCGAGAGGCGTGTGAACCACAGAGTAATAGATGGGGCTCAGGACTTCTTCCAGTGAAGAGCAAGTACTTGTTTGGCCACTCCCAACATATGCGCGATAAGGTGCCAATTCGGAGTGGGTCATAGCTGTAAGCAGCTGGGGCTGGACACCCAGGATGGCCACGGTATGAGAGTTTTGTAGGGGGAAGCCTACAGTGCCTTTGATGTGGCTCAGGACTTCCTTCCAGAATAAGGTAAGTAGTGAGCAGGACCACCAAATGTGGATGTAATCGCCAGTCGCCGATTGAGAGCGCCAACAGAGGGGAGAGGAGGTAAGGAACATTTTCTGTAAACATGTCGGAGTGTAATACCAGTGGGTCATGAGTTTATAGGCGGATTCACGTTGGGGTATGCTCCTGTATATCCTAGGAATGTCACGCCATAGTTGTTCCCATTGTTTTTGGAAGATTTCCTCTATAGAGTCTGTGTGCCATTGGGTTTGGTAGGTATGGAGTTGGGTAGGGGTGGAGTGTTGTAGCACCTGTTATGTGCGAGATATCAAGCCCTGCGAGCCGTCGAAAGAGCGTACCAGTATCTCGAAGGGAGTGAGTGGCTGTGTTGCCCCCTGTGTGTTCAGTGGTGTGAGCAGCCAGTGCTGGAGTTGGTAGTATTGCAGTCGAGATGCGTCCGTAAGGTGAAAGTCTCTCTTGCATTGGTCAAAGGTTTTGAATAAGTCCCCTTCAAAGAGATCTTGGATTGTGCGTCATTCGCCCTCACCCCAGGCTGAGAGGGTTACGGGCCAACAGCGTGTTGGGCGAAGGTAAGGAGATGAGACCTGTGGAGATTGCAATCTTGTCGCAGATGTCGAGGACTGTTTTCGTTTTGGTGGATATATAAGCACTCCGGGGCCAGGCATGTCTTGAGAGCCAGGCCAGGTCCCAAAGGGGTCTACAAGCCACCGCGTGGTCCATGTGAAACCAATGCTTTTTGCTTTCGCGAACAACCCATTCCGAAATGTATCGGAGGTGTGACGCCCAGTATTAGGTTGGGGCACGCTAGGCCCCCGCTCCCTAGGCAGCATGAGTTTGTTAGAGAATCTCAGGCGTTTCCTCCCCCAGATAAAGGAGGTCACGTTGCGTTGAAGGCGTAGGATATCAGCCTGAGGAATAGGAATGGGCAGGGTTTGGAATGAATATAAGACTTTCAGCGAAATGGACATCTTGACCGCGTTTAGACGGCCAAGCCAATACATAGGAAGAGGTCTCCAAGTTCGCAGGTCTTCAAGAACAGATTGTCTACATTCCGACCAGTTAGCTTGGGACCACGATGACAGGAACAGAGTTAGATTCAAACCTAGGTAGCAGAGCGAGTGCTTAGCCCATTGGAAGGGGGCAAGTAATTGCAGATTGGGTATATCCTTGGGGGGGGGAGGGGGGGTGGGAGGGAAGATAGATAGATTCAGTGCCTGGGATTTGGCAATGTTAATTTTGAATCCCGAGAGCATCTCAAAGGATTGAAGGAGAGATACTAATGTAGGCAGGGAGGTCCTAGGGGTGGTCAGTGTAAGCAGGAGGTCATCCGCAAATAACGCAACCTTGTGTTCTAGGCCGCCAAAGGGGATGCCCTTGATATCTGTGGTTTGATGTATGGCTAATCGCCAGTGGTTCCCCCACCAGGGCGAAAAGTAGAGTGGACAGCCTTGCCTGGTGCCCGTTTGTATGCGTATGGGTGGGGAGAGTTGGCCGTTAAACCGAATCTGTGCTGTGGGAGCAGAGTAAGATGCCATGATCCTGGATATAGTCGGGCCCGAGACGATTTTCTGCAGAATTGCTCGCAAGAAGACCCAACCAACCCGGTCGAAGGTTTTTTCTGCGTCTAAGGAGAGTAATCATGCCGGGATGTCCCGGAGGTGGACCTTCTTAACTAGATGGGCTAACCGACAGATGTTGTCCGCGCGCTGGCATATAAACCCAACTTGATCTGGATCAGTCAGGCCGGGTAGATATGGTTCCAGGCGTTTTGCCAGGATTTTAGTATAAATCTTGGCATCAGTGTTTAGCAGAGCAATAGGACGGAAAGATGCACACGAAGAGGGGTACTTTTCCCCCATAGACATGGTAGGGGTGAGGCCCGTGATTTCAGAGAACGAATTACAAAGACGTAATAAGTGATCTTGTAGCTGGAGCAAGAACATGCGATAGAATGAGACCGAAAGGCCGTCTGGGCCAGGGGTTTTGCCCACTGGCAGGTTTTTAAGTGCACACTGCAGATCGTCCAAGGTAATCGGAGCCTCTAGAAGTTGTGTATGGTAAGAGTCAAGGGGGGTCCACGGACAAGAGGTTAGAAAGGAGTTAATGTCATCCAGGGGAAGGCTTTCCTTCCTGTAGAGAGTAGTGTAAAAACAGTGGAACGCTTGTTGCTGGTCACGCTCGGAAGTAGCCCAGGTACCGTCTGCTTGTTTAATCTTTGAAATATGGGCCCATGCCACCCGGCGGCGGAGTCGGCGGGCCATGATGGATGCCTCTTTATCTCTCCCATCATAGTATCTCTGCTTTAATGCCAGCAGTGATTGCTCTGCCTTATTTGTCCGGTGGACCCTCAATTGGCCACAGAGCAGAGCCAGCTGCTTCTTGTGCTGTCTAGAGGGCGCTGAGTGGTCCAGCCTTTCCAGGGCCTTGATGTCCCTAGTCAGACTGGTTACAACCAGCCAAGCTTCCCGGGTACGGGTGATTATAATTGAGGTAATGACGCTCTGGGTTGTCGCTTTAAAGGCATCCCACAGGATAAAGTCTGGGGTAGAGCATTTGTTAACCAGGTCGCGTAGGATGTGGGGGGTGGTGGGGAGCCGCCAGCGGGGAGGGGAGCGCGTTGCAACGCTTTGTCATCGCAGCACCATCTCCAGATGGGCATGGTCAGAGATTGAGATGTCTGAGATATGGGCCAACTCCCAGGCCCGCATTAGCGAGTGTGAGAGAAGTAATCAATATGTGAATATGAGCGAGTGTCTGGAAATTTGTTACTCCTCATACGGTGGTGCCTAGTTAATGCAAGTCCGAGAACCAGCCGCTATCATTAGGAATGATAGTGGGGGTGGAACCTACTCAAGGAGAGGGATTCGGAGGGGATCCCGCTTTTTCGGAACTAGGGTCCTCACACACCCAGCAAGCTAGGTGTCATGCTTCATCATCTGGACCTGCTCCTCTTTGGGTCGGCGCTGCAATACCAAACGGGCACCCGCGAAGGGGCTCTTTGTCGGATGTCTTTTGTTCCTTGCCGTTTGATGAAGTGGGGGTGTGTAGCCCGTGTTTGTGTAGATAAAGTGGAGTGAGTGGGTTAAAAAAGGTTGGATAATCCAGATAACACTTTTATTCAGGCTGGTTATTCACCTCAGTAAAAGCATAAAGAGTGGCAGCTTCCCTGACGTGAAGGTTCAGTTAAAACTATGCTCATCTCTTGGGGTCAACATGTTTCTAGCCTTGTGGTAAGAATAATCAGTGGCAATTCTTCAGGACCTAATCTGTGAACAGTGAAACTATCTACACTCAGTGGTGCAGCTGTTAGCTAACTACCACAAGTAAGGACTACGTCACAATTCTTCAGTAGTGTGGTTCAGTAACCTCCCACTGTCGGGAATGTCACCTCAATCGGTGCGGCGATTCAATGGGACACCTGGAAGCATGGTGTCCAGTCCTTACTTGTGGTAGTTAGCTAACAGCCGCACCACTGAGTGTAGATAGTTTCACTGTTCACAGATTAGGTCCTGAAGAACTGCCACGGATTATTCTTACCAGAAGGCAAGAAACATGTTGACCCCAAGAGATGAGCATAGCTTTAACTGAACCTTCACGTCAGGAAGCTGCCACTCTTTATGCTTTTACTGAGGTGAATAACCAGCCTGAATAAAAGTGTTATCTGGATTATCCAACCTTTTTTAACCCACTCACTCCACTTTATCTACACAAACACGGGCCACACACCCCCACTTAATCAAACGGCAAGGAACAAAAGACCTCCGACAAAGAGCCCCTTCGCGGGTGCCCGTTGGGTATTGCAGCGCCGACCCAACGAGGAGCAGGTCCAGATGATGAAGCATGACACCTAGCTTGCTGGGTGTGGGAGGACCCTAGTTCCGAAAAAGCGGGATCCCCTCCGAATCCCTCTCCTTGAGTAGGTTCCACCCCCACTATCATTCCTAATGATAGCGGCTGGTTCTCTGACTTGCATTAACTAGGCACCACCGTATGAGGAACAGCATTCCACTAGCTTTTAGGATCTGACAGGGCACTAATGCTGGACCTCGAATAAAAGCCCCGCAGTCCCCCTTTTTGGAAAATATGGAAATTTGTAACGCCAGGCCTCTGTGAGGCCCAGATCGCTAAAGTCCCTCTTCAATGCAGCGGACATCGCCCCCGTGCCCTGGAAGGAAGTAGCGCTGCAGCCCAGTTTGGGGTTCAGGACCAAATTAAAAAACCCCTCCCATGATTAAGCAATCCCCTTCCAGTGCTACCTGTTCTTTCAGTAGGGTTCTAAGGTATGTGTCCTGTGACTGGTTGGGTGTGTATACATTGAGCAGGGTGAGAGGCTGTGCATCGTGTTGGATCCTGATTTTAATAAAATTACCTTCCCTGTCCTGTATCACCCACGATCCTTTTGAGCAAAATCTTGCTTTACATAGGATTGCAACCCCGGCCGTCTTGGTTGGGGAGGGTGCCCAATATTGAGTCGGGTATTTTGGGTGGACCATGCGATGTATGTCAGATTGTAAAAGGTGTGTTTCTTGCAAGAAAATTATGTCTGGGTCGTGTATAAGTAGGTAGCGCCAGATCTGGTGTCGCTTGTTAGAGGCATTAAGTCCCCTCACATTGAGGGAGAGAAATTTGATGTACGGTACATCAGCCATTGTTCAAAGCAAGAGGGTCAGCTGCTATGGCGGAGTAAGTGTGAAAGGGTGGCCACCTGGGTATGAAAAGGCCCAGGTGTCTCGGCAGGTGTGGGTGGTGGTCCTAGAGAGTGCCCTCAGTCTCAGGAGAGGGAAGGAAGAGTGGGGAAAGCGAGATGAAAATACTGTGCCAGAGTTTGTAGTGAGTAACAATCCTCCCCTACTGTTGAGCAGATATAGGAAGGAGCCCAGAAACCCCCCACCTCCAGCCCAAGATCCCCCAAGGATAGGATACAGCGCAAGGGCCATTCTGGAGAAGTAACTCTCCAAGGGGGCGAAATGAGCAGGGGGGGGGCGTGGAAGAAAGTTCTGTGAATCTTCTAGTCTCTGGCCTCCGCAGCCAGCGGTTGTCAGGGCGAGGGGTCATCCCTCTATGGAGCCAGAGTCAATGCAAGGTAAGCCCAGTAGCAGTCCACTGCAGGGTTTAAAGTGGCAAGCCGCAAAGGGACCAGCGGAGGAAGGTATCCCCACATGAGGCCAACAGTCCCAGGATGTATGTCCCATCAGGCTGACCTGTCATGTACGTAGGGCCTGGGATGACTGTGTCGGCAGTTGGAGCATGGTAAAACCAGGAGGCAGGTCGGATCCTAGCCAAGAAGGGGGCAACCTAGCATCCACTCAGAGGCTGCAGGACATCGGGCTGGAGAGTGTGCACCATCCATGGAACGGAGGTGTTGGATGATGTCTTGTTTGGCTTGGGAAGAGGACTGTTCCTTAGCGTGGACTCTATGTTTAGCAGGGGACACCATGGACCATTCAGGGCGTATAGCTTCTCGGGACGAGATATGAGGAGGAGATGGGCTAGTTTCTCAGGAAGTCATTGGAAAATGGAGAAGTTGTTTCGCGTCCCGGGAACACCCGGCGTTTGTCCTCCCAAGTAAAGATCAGAGCGAAGGGGTGGCCCCACTGATATTTGATGTTGAGGTCGCGAAGTTTGTCTGTAACAGGTAACGTCACCGGAGCGATGTCTTGGAATACTGGGATAGCGTGCACGCTGTAGACCAATTTCGCCTTACGTCGTGCGGCCTGCAGGATAGCTTCCTTTTCAGCAAAGAGGTGTACTAGTGTGAGTATGTCAGGGACGAAGTCTGAACGACCCCGGGCCATGGCGACGAGGTGGGCTCTGTCTAAGGTCAGCAGAGAGGCGTCCTCGTCGCCTCTGATCGTCTGGAGTAGGTCCGCCGTGAACGCCATGATGTCCGAGCCTTCAGCCTCTTTAGGTATCCCTCTAATGTGAAGGTTGTTTCTCCTGCTCCTATTTTCCAGCATAGCATGGCATAGCATGTGTATCTACAGCACACATGCCTCAAACCTATTGTTACACACGTTACCGTTTCATTTGCAGCATGAATGTCCACTAGATTAATGCAGCAAACCCTATACAGCTTTGTAGTATAAGACCAAGTGAAGAGGTTGGCCATGTTTATAAAGCAGACCTGTGGAAAAAAAGCCTTGAAATGGTGAATACCTATATTCTACCATATGTAGAGGTAAGGATGGTGGCCATATTAAACTATTACATACTATTTATGTGTGTATAATTCTGTATGGAGGATTGTACATGTATAAATAATATTTTATACTCCCAGTATGGCGGCTTTACTACTTTGGCCTTAAATTCAACTCCCATGTTCCTCTGTTTTATCAGGATAACAACCTAGTTCACTAGTCTCAATTAGCCTGCCACTATAATACTGCGGTACAGTCACTGGTGTGATAGCGATCCTACTCAAATAATTTGGAAAACAACAATTACCCAACTCATACCCGGGCATGTTCTTTTTAATGCATCAGTGTGGTAATCAAAAAAGGACTCACAAAGTTCTTCACCCTTTTCAACTATCTGTTTCAAACAGGACTTCCACTCAGCCTTAGACAAAGGAGGAGAGACAAATAGATCCATAATGGCGGCGTCCATGTTGAAAAATGGGAATATGCAGTCCTTGGAAGCCGTTCGATACCAATATCAACTTCAGCAGACTGAGCACTTTGCATACCTCCAGATTAGACACTGGCTCCTCCAGATTAGACACTGGCTCCTCCAGCCCAATATGAAGGAAAGGGCATTCTAACCATTGACACAATTTAAGAAATGGATTAAAGACGAGTACACCAAAAAACAATACAATCTCCAACATATATAGACAATTGATAGACTTTCAGCACACGATTAATACACCTGCACAGAAAAGATGGGAAAAGAACTTTGAAGACCTATATCAAACATGGAAAGGGAAAATATGCACAACAGAACATGCATATCAGCCAAATGTTGCCAAATAAAAGAAACCCAACTCAAACAACTTCATTACTGGTGCAGAACACCACAGACAATAGCAGAATGGTACCAGAGAAACAACAGGTTATGCTGAAAGAGATGTGGTGTGCACCAGGCACATTGACAGCTGCTCTGGCGTTGCTCCAAACTAGAGAGATATTAAGACAAGATTTTGAGAGTACTGGATGGGGGAATTCAAAATGCCAATAGAGGGAACTGGGTGCAATACTGGTGGGCATAACACAACCAAGGAGGCAAGGGTATAGATCACTGTGAGGTAGAAATTGAACACACTAACCACACCCTCACTCAAAGAATGGCTTAATAAACTATGGCGCACCCTAGCCATGGTAAAGATTAGTCAAAGGGAATAGAGAAACAAGACGTATGATAACGATTGGGCACCATACTATCTAAAGAGTACCGGGAACTCTTTACCTGGGTTCTTCATCTAATTCCAGAGCACCACTCCTCTCTACCATCACAAGAAATTCCAGAGCTATAGGTTAGTAAGGGACTAGACATGATACTTATGTCATTTTGTGTTCGACCATTCCATGACAGTCTCGCCCAGATAATGACACACGTCTTGACTCTAAAGCTTTTCACATTAATCTTTCCATGGGAGATGCGCGAGGGGGAAGAGAGAGTTGTTGGGGATTTTTAGGGGAGATTCATGCTATATCAACATGGCTAATCGTAGCTTCTCTCCAGCAAATGGTAGTAAGTGAAGGTATGAGTAATAAAAACCTAATATCACATTTGTTTATTAATATATGCATAAAAACAATCACCCGAGCATTTACACATTACTATCACGGCTATAACCACTATGCTCCACATATATACAATCTCAATTTACACTCAATTCCACCACTTCCACCACAATCCCCTTCTTTTACACATGTCTGTAACCAAACTTTCTCAACATATTCATTTTTAATAAGTTACTACCTGTCCATTCTTGTACGTCTAACCGGTGCATGTACTAGACCACTCCTACGTGTATCAACAAATTAAAATCCATAAACGAGGCCCAATCGGGTTAATATTTCACAAAGCTAAATTAGTAAGTTGTAACCTTTAATTAAATGAGAATTCTCTACCTACTACAGACACATTCTCTTAATCAGTGTATATTTACATTCAGGCATTACTCGATTTTGTTTACTAGATATTTCAACTTTCATGGAATGTGATTTCCAAGTACCTTTTTGTCAATTTATGTTTATTAAATTCTATTGGCTCTTTCTACTTCTGTTATCAAGCTTGTTAGCGACAACTACATTTTCTACACTTGTCAAGGCTATATGTCACCCTTCTGTTATTCATATGGTCTCATGTGCTTCCCTGTGTTGGACTAAGTAGCGTAGGGTATTTACTTTTGTAACACCTTCAGGCAACAGCTACTGTAAATAATAGATGTATTGTACATATGATTTTTTTTTATTTTTATACTCCCCTTCCCTCAGTGAAGGCACCAAGTC
The DNA here is from genome assembly GCA_963921515.1 of Calotriton arnoldi. Classification (NCBI taxonomy): domain Eukaryota; kingdom Metazoa; phylum Chordata; class Amphibia; order Caudata; family Salamandridae; genus Calotriton; species Calotriton arnoldi. The sequence continues at coordinate 1,908,914 of CAWUFW010002968.1, forward strand.
GTTGGCTTTTGTAATGTAACTCTATTTACATATATATGTATTCAGTCAAATAATATTTTACAAACAAATAATTTTCCATTCTTGCAACATTGAGACGGACACAAGGAGAAGACAAATGTCAAATTGGCGGTTCGGCTTTAATCTGGGAACTAGAACCAGTACAAGTAATTATGAAAACACTAATGAAACCGAATAAATTGTAAACAAATGACCAACTCACATGGAATCTACTTCAACTTTACTAAGTTAATGTAGTGCTTCCACACTGTATGAATTCCAAAGTATTCGGCACACCAAGCAAAACAACAGTGCCTAAGGGGAAAAATGTTCCTCTGCTTTGTTTGACCAAACAAAAAGCCTTACCTACTTACTAATGGCTAGCTTACAATGCTTGCAAAAAGTGAGATATGTAGCATGTGTGGCTGCTTTGCAGATCACATCAATTGAAATATGTTTCTGTAAAGCCGATAATGGTGTCTTTGCCCTGACTGCATTAACACCAGCAGGGGAGGAACTATCCTGACACTGCATGATCCAGGGAACAACCCAACAGACACTGAAACCCTTTGAAAAACCTGCTTGATTAGCTTAAGGCTGCCATACCAAACGAGCAATGCGGTCATCTTTTAAGTTACAGTAGAAACCTAAGCATTTGAGCTTTAAGTTACGTGACATTTACGTTGCAGAAATAGCACATTTTCTGAAAGTCTTCAAAGTCCCAAACTGAACCAATTTAATAAATATAGGGTAGTTGGCCGTTCAAGGGCTACAGTGGAAGAGGAGGTGAAAAAGGGGGACCGGGAAAGAAATTGAAACCAGATTGTTTTTCTTAGACCTTAGTAAGCCTGATGCCTCAAGTCCCAGGGGTCAGGACACAGAACTACACTGAAGCACAGTTACTGAATTAAAAGTTGCCACCTCCCTTAATGGTTGAGGAGTCTAGGAAGGAGAACCTCTATGTTGGGTCATCAACACCCAGTTGTACTTTTAGCTCCTTTATCACATCTCAGTGCACAAAACATTGCAACAAAGGCTTAACAATGCTTGAAGTCTCCCCAGTCAGAGCCAAACTGGAGTGTAGAACTTCCTGGGGCCCAAGGTGGCCTTTTGGAGTACTCCATGAGAAGGCCAAAAAGTTCATTACAAACTAGTACACCGTGGTCAGGAATTCAACATGCATGAGCATATTCTACTTTGCTGGTTGCATTTATTTTTAACCAGGCTGTCTTGCCACATGCCTCTAAATCTGCTAAAGCTTTATGACTTCTAGGCCTGAGGCCTGGGGATATGAAGTCTTAACAAAACATAAGATCTTGAAAAGAAAGCAGATATCAACTCTGCTAAAGAACACAAAATTGCTTTGTCTAAACCACATTTACACAATGATACTGAAAAGAGTTTCGTCTATTAAGACCTCAAATGTGTTTAAGGTGCATCTAAAATATAAATGCTCATCTGCTACTCTAGTCACTGGTTAAGTAGCTTCTATGGAAGGGCCTTGTGGCAGATGAGGGAGGGGGCCTATTTCAGACAACAGAAGGTTCTGCTTTGTATTATAATAATAATAATAATAATCCATACTTGTAAAGCATGCACATATCACCCCTTAAGGTTTCAAGGCGCTGGGGGCCGTCAGGGAGATTAAGTGAGCTATTGCCTAGAGTCACATGATGCCGAGCTGAGCTGCCGCCGGGGATCGAACCGTGAGCCCCACGCTCCGGAGTCAGACACTCTGGCCGCTGCGCCACACCTCTCTTTTGATAATAAACAAATGTGATAACAGAGTGCTCCATGCCAGCAAGGGAGGGGATGGAAATAAGATATGGTATGGGTGCAGATGCTAGACATGGAAAGGATCTGACAACAGACATGGGTGGCATGGGGGAGGGGAAGGGGGCAGGAGAATCACATTAAAGGTGAAAAGAGGAGTCAGGAGGAGGAATAGGTATATCAAAAGTCAATATGTGGGTAGGTTCAACGGGCTCAGTAGGCCAAACCAGAGCATAACATAGTTTTGGAGTCTATGAAAATGTCTCACACTATTTATCTCAGTTACACCAGACCCTTTTCTCAATCATGATGTTATCCATATCCCCACAATCAAAAAAGCTGTTTCGAGTCCAGGCGGAAAATTACAGCTCAGGTTTCACCACCCAGAGTGCCATTCAGATCTCGCTGAATCTAGATTTTTCTCTCTAAAAAAATCCACTGAAAGATTTCAGATTGAAAGAAGCCGATGAACGGAGCTCCCACTCAACTCAAGCTTAGTACTCACTAGACAGGTGGATTCAAGACCAGAGGGAGCTGTGTAAATCCCCAGCATGCAGGACACAGTTTGGTTGTAGTTGATGAAGCGCTCAGCATGGATCTGCAAGTCTGGAGAGTAAGGTATCAGATTCTCTTCCCTATGGAAGAAAATAAACATAAGTTAGAAGGAAACTATGAAAAGTAATGATGTCCTACACTGAGATGCTTAATTCAGGTGCAACACTATTAACACACAGTACAATAATCACAATTCTCCATTCATTGGCGGAAAGACACGAAATTCAGTTCACCTATGTTACTATACATCAAAAAGGATGCAATCCAGAACGACCTCTTGAAACGCAGCAGCGCAGGATTTGTAACCAGGAAAATGTAGCTCATTACTTTAATTACTACTTACAGCTCAATGCCAGCTAACTGACAGGACTGTTGCTCAGTAATGGCGAATTTGCAGGATTATGCCACCGAAATGGTCCAGTTGTAGGATCAACTCTCAACGAGTTGTCTGAAGGTAGGTAGCCGTACTATAGCCCACCGGCAGGAACAAAACTAGATAATGGCCAACCAGCCACGTGATTGAAATTTTGATTTGACAACAATTGATCAACAATGGTCTAACAGAGCCATACCTAAAGAAGGGCTCACCAACAGCATTAAGGTTAAAAAACAGGCCACCTTTTTTTTTTTTTTACTTTTCTTTTTATTTGAAACGTTACTTACCTTTGGTAACGATATATCTGTAAGAGACATATATTAGTTATAGATTCCTTACCTTAGAATTACTCCCAGGCGTCAGACTGGATCCAGAGAACTTTTCTTCAGCAGTACCCCTGCGCGTCGGTAGGTGGCGTCGGTCAACTCCGCGTTAGGCGTTGGCGTCATGATCGCCAGAATGATGTCGCAGTATCTACTTAGACGCCACCCCTGCGCGCGGACGTCCGTTCTTTACACGACATTCCACGCCAGAAGCGCAGAGCCATGCAAGACACTGACCACTGGTGCACAAAACTAGGGCCCTGAAAGGGAGTCCCTTGCTCTAGAAGTCAGTTCGCAGAACAGGGAGGATGGGTGAGGCGGTAGGGAATCTATAACTAATATATGTCTCTTACAGATATATAGTTACCGAAGGTAAGTAACTTGTCGATCTGAAAGAGACTATTAGTTATAGATTCCTTACCTTAGAATAGATACCCCAGCAATACCATACCCGGAGGTGGGTCTGCAAACCAAGTTCACACCAGAAAGTCCTGGAGAACTGAACGGCCAAAGAAGCCGTCTCTCCGGACTTGGCTATCCAGGCAGTAATGTTTAGTGAACGTGTGCAAAGATGCCCACGTGGTTGCCTGGCAGATGTCACTGAGGGGAACTCGACGTCCCAAAGCAGTAGTGGCTGCTGTCGCCCTGGTGGAATGGGCGCGCAACCCGACTGGAGGCTCCTTTTTCGCCAAGGAATAACAGATTTTAAGGCAAAGAATGACCCATCGAGAGATGGTTCGTTTTTGCCTGGCCCGACCTTTCTTGGCGCCCACATAGCCAACAAAGAGCTGATCATCCACCCGGAATTGTTTTGTGCGATCCAGATAAAATGATAGCGCAAGTTTTGGATCCAGATGGTGGAGCCAATCCTCTTTAGAAGGATGCGGGTGCGGGAAAAAAGTGGGCAAAGTGATGTTCTGTCCTATTTGGAAAGAAGTAACCACTTTGGGAAGAAAAGAAGGTCTAGCTCGAAGGACAACCTTGTCCGGATGAACAGCAAGGAAAGGAGGTTTAGAATAAAGAGCCTGAAGCTCACTCACCCTGCGAGCAGAGGTGATGGCAACCAGAAAAGCAGTCTTTAAGGTCAAGAGTCTGAGAGGACAATTATGTAGTGGCTCGAAAGGAGCACACAAGGTAAGTTAAGACCAGATTCAAGTCCCACTGGGGCATTATGAAAGGAATAGGAGGAAAGAGGTGAGTAATGCCCTTAAGAAATCTATTTACAATAGGGGACTTGAAAAGAGAAGGCTGATCAGGAAGGCAAAGAAAGGCCGAAATATAGCCTTTAAGGGTGCCCAGAGCAGAGCCCTGCTGGGCCAAAGAAAGAATTAAGAGGAGAACCTCTGAAAGAGGGGCAGAAAGGGGATCCACAGCCTTTGCTGTGCACCATGCCACAAATTTGTTCCATCTACAGGTGTATACCATTTTAGTGGAGGGACGCCTGGCTGCCAAGATGACATTACAGTCTTCGGGAGGAAGGTCAAAAGCTGTCAACTGTCCCTGCTCAATCTCCACGCAAGGAGGTGGAGACTGGACAGGTTCGGGTGCAGAACCGTCCCCTGCGACAGAAGATCCTCCCGAAGAGGCAGTCTGAATGGAGGATCGATGGCCATGTTCAAGAGCTCGGGATACCAGACTCTTCGTGCTCAGTCCGGAGCCACAAGGATGACTTGGGCCTGGTCGCGCTTGATCTTCTTCAGCACTCTGGGTAGAAGTGGTATAGGCGGAAAGGCGTATAGAAGACCGCAACTCCACTTGCAATGAAAAGAGTCGTTGAGCGAGGTCCGCCTTGGAAATTCCAATGCACAGAACTGCTGACATTGCACGTTCTCTTCGGTGGCGAACAGATCTAACCAAGGCTCTCCCCACTGCTGAAAGAGACCTTGCACCACCTCTGAGTGAAGACGCCATTCGTGATCCATCATGCACCGGCGGCTGTGTTCGTCCGCCCTGGCGTTCAGGGAACCTGCCAGGTGTTGAACCACCAGGGACATGCCCTGATGTTCCAGCCACATCCAGAGGCGGAGAGCCTCTTGACATAGGGTCCACGACCCCACCCCTCCCTGTTTGTTGCAGTACCACATGGCGGTGGTGTTGTCCGTGAACACCTGCACTACCCTTCCCTTGACAGAAGGAAGGAATGCTTTCAGTGCAAGATGGATCGCCCGGAGCTTCAGAAGGTTGATGTGGAGCCCGGACTCCGCCGGAGACCAGAGGCCTCTGATCTCCGCCTCTCCCATGTGGCCGCCCCATCCCAGAAGTGATGAATCTGTCATCACCGTGGAGTCTGTTTGGGGGAGGGAGAGTGATCTGTAGTTGACCCAATACTGGTTCGTTAGCCACCACTGCAATTGGTGTGCTGTGCCCTCCGAGATCTGGACGACATCGGAAAGAATCCCCTGATGCTGCGCCCACTGGAACTTCAGGTCCCACTGCAGAGCCCGCATATGCCACCTGGCATGATCCACCAGCAGGATGCAGGAGGCCATGAGGCCCAGCAGCCTCAGAGTCATTCTCACCGAAATCCGGGATAGAGGCTGAAACATCGCTATCATAGCCCGAATATCCCGGACTCACTGCTCGGGAGGATAAGCCCGAAACTGCACTGTATCCACAACTGCTCCGATGAAGAGGAGCTTCTGAGAGGGAATCAGGTGCGACTTCAGCACGTTGATAGTGAACCCCAGCGAATGCAGGAGGTCCGCCGTAGTCTGGAGGTGGGAGACGTCAGCCTGGGGCGAGCCCGCCTTCAACAACCAGTCGTCGAGAAAGGGAAAGACTCGAAACCCTGATCTGCGCAGATGAGCTGCAACCACCGCCATCACTTTCGTGAACACCCGAGGGGCGCTGGTAAGGCCAAAGGGGAGCACGGTAAACTGAAAATGCTTGTGGCCTACTGTGAACCATAGTTAACGCCTGTGGGCTGGCAGTGATCTGGAAATAAGCATCCTGCAAGTCCAACGCTACCATCCAGTCTCCAGGGTCGAGGGCAGACAGGACCTGAGCTAATGTCAACATTTTGAACTTCTCCTGCCGAAGGAAGCAGTTGACGTCCCTGAGATCCAAGATAGGACGCAGGCCTTTGTCCTTCTTGGGCACCAGTAAGTAGTGGGAGTAACAACCACGACCTACTTCTGGGACATGGACTCGCTCGATAGCTCCCTTGGCCAAGAGAGCCGTAACTTCCTGACGGAGAAGGGCAAGTGATCCTCCGACATGAGATGGAGTGTAGGTGGCATGGAAGGAGGGGTAGTCTCGAAGGGGAGGGAGTAGCCCCTTCGGACTATCTGCAAAACCCAACTGTCCGACGTGATAATGTGCCAGTGGGGGAGGTGATGGCGGATCCTGCGCCCACTGGCAACTGGTGGCCCTGAAATAACGGACTAGGAAGGCTTAGAGGCTGTCGCAGAGGGGGCACTGGTGGACTGGCCCGCCTGCTGGCCCCCAGACCCACGGTGTTGGGTCCCACGTCCCCGGCCGTGCAGAGGCTGGGTAGCTTGCGCCGGCCTGTGGCCCTGGGTGGAACGTGGTGGGCACCCCTTCCATAGCCACAAAAGGGGCGAAAGGTAGACTGCACAGGACGAGAGGTGGCAGCGAGGCCCAAGGATCTGGCCATAGCTCTAGAATCCTTGAAGCGCTCAAGCGCATGGTCCGCCTTGTCGCAAAACAGACGACGGCCATCAAAGGGCATGTCCAGAAGGGTCGATTGGACATCCTCAGAAAAGCCAGTGGATCTCAGCCAGGCGTAGCGTCTTAAGGCTACTGACGTAGAAATCGTTCTACCCAGCGAGTCGGCAGTGTCCAGGCCACAGCGGATAGCGAACTTTGCTGCATCTCTCCCCTCTGCAACTGCACGGGGGTGTGTGACCCGGGCCTCCTACGGACACTGTGGCAGCACCTGCGCAACCGTATCCCACACAGAGTGGGTGTAACGGCCCAAGAGACATGGAGTGTTCACCGACCACAGTCCTAAGCTGGCAGAAGAAAACATCTTCTCCCCAAGATGGTCCAGCTTCTTGAATTCCCTATCTGGGGGAGCAGAAGGGAACGAGTCTTTAGAGGAAAATGGGGTCGTCTGGTGCCGGGGGGTGGCGTTGGGCAATCATCCTATCCACAGGAGCCCCTGTGCTAGGCCTGGACCAAGTGCCTAGAAGGATGTCTGTGAGGGCCTCATTGAACGGCAGCAGGGGCTTCGAAGAGGCCGCTGCTGGCTGAAGCACCTCAGTCAGGAGGTTCGTCCTGACGCACAAGTTACTAACTTGTGTAACGATATATCTGTAAGAGACAGTAGTTAGTGATAGATTCCTTACCTTAGAATATCCCCAGGCGTCAGGCTGGATCCGGAAAAGTTTTGCGTAGCAGTACCCTTGCGCGTCGGTAGGTGGCGTCGTGCGGCTCCGCGTCCGTCGTCGGCGTCGTGATCGCCGGGATGACGTCGCGGGCAGTACTTAGACGCCGCCCCTGCGCGCTGACGTCAGTTCTGTACACGACTTTCCGCGCCAGGAACGCAGAGCCATGCAAGAAGCTGACACAGGTGTCTGAAAAATACTAGGGCCCTGAAAGGGATGTCCTTAACCCTAGAAATCAGTTCGCAGAACGGGGAGGATGGGCGGGCGGTAAGGAATCTATCACTAACTACTGTCTCTTACAGATATATCGTTACACAAGTTAGTAACTTGTGCATCTGAAAGAGACACGTTAGTGATAGATTCCTTACCTTAGAATAGATACCCCAGCAATACCAACCCCGGTGGTGGGTCTGCGAACAAAGATCAGACAAGGAAGTCCTGGAGGACAGAACGGCCAAAGAAGCCGTCCCTCCGGACCTGACTGTCAAGGCAGTAATGCTCAGTAAACGTGTGCAGCGAGGCCCACGTAGCTGCCTGACAGATAACTGGCAGCGGAACACCGCGGCCCAAGGCCGTGGTAGCAGCCGTTGCCCTGGTGGAATGGGCACGCAGCCCAACAGGAGGCTCCTTCTTGGCCAAAGAATAGCAGGTCTTGATGCACAAGGTAACCCAGCGGGAGATGGTCCTCTTGTGCACCGCCCGACCTTTTTTGGCGCCCACGTAGCCAACAAAGAGCTGGTCACCCACCCGGAAGTGTTTTGTGCGGTCGATATAGAAGGAGAGCGCACGTTTTGGGTCCAGACGGTGGAGCCTCTCTTCCTCTCTGGAAGGATGCGGAGGCGGAAAGAAGGTGGGCAAAGTGATGGTCTGCCCAATGTGGAAAGCAGTAACCACCTTTGGCAAGAAGGACGGACGCGTCCGAAGAACAACCTTGTCTGGATGAACAGACAGAAAGGGAGGCTTGCAAGATAGAGCCTGGAGCTCACTCACCCGCCGAGCGGAGGTGATGGCCACCAGAAAGGCTGTCTTCAGAGTCAGAAGACGAAGAGGACAGTGATGCAGAGGCTCAAAGGGAGCGCACATTAAAAAGGTAAGAACCAAGTTCAAGTCCCACTGAGGCATTACAAACGGAACAGGAGGGAAGAGGTGAGTAATGCCTTTTAAGAACCTGTTAACAACAGGGGACTTGAACAGGGAGGGCTGATCAGGGAGCCTGAGGAAGGCCGAGATAGCACAAAGATAACCCTTGATGGTACCCAGGGCAGAACCCTGTTGGGCCAGAGAGAGAAGGAACAGAAGGACCTCAGAAAGAGGGGCAGAAAGGGGATCCACAGCCTTTGCTGTGCACCATGCCACAAATTTGTTCCACCTGCAGGCGTATACCACCTTAGTGGAGGGACGCCTGGCTGCCAGAATCACATCACAAACTTCGGGAGGCAAGTCGAAAGGAATCAACTGCCGCCGCTCAATCTCCACGCAAGCAGGTGTAGACTGGACAGGTTCGGGTGGAGGACCGTCCCCCTGCTGCTGCGACAGAAGATCCTCCCGAAGAGGCAGACGGATCGGGGGATCTATGCTCATATTGAGTAGCTCGGGATACCAAACTCTTCGAGCCCAGTCCGGAGCCACAAGAATGACTTGGGCCCGGTCGTGCCGAATCTTCTTCAACACTCTGGGTAGAAGTGGTATAGGCGGAAAGGCGTACAACAGACCGCAACTCCACTCGCGACGAAAAGCGTCGCCGAGCGAGTGCCGCCTTGGAAATTCCAACGCGCAGAACTGATGACATTGCGCGTTCTCTTCGGTGGCGAATAGATCTAACCAAGGCTCTCCCCACTGTAGAAAGAGTCCTTGCGCCACTTCCGAGTGAAGACGCCATTCGTGATCCATCATGCACCTGCGGCTGAGTTCGTCCGCCCTGGCGTTCAGAGAACCTGCCAGGTGTTGAACCATCAGGAACATGCCCTGATGTTCCAGCCATGTCCAGAGGCGCAGAGCCTCCTGACAAAGGGTCCAAGACCCCACCCCGCCCTGTTTGTTGCAGTACCACATGGCGGTGGTGTTGTCTGTGAACACCTGCACTACCTTCCCTTTGACAGAGGGAAGGAATGCCTTGAGTGCAAGCCGGATCGCCCGGAGCTCCAGAAAGTTGATATGGAGCCGGGACTCCGCCGGAGACCAGAGGCCTCTGATCTCCGCCTCTCCCATGTGACCGCCCCATCCCAGAAGGGACGCGTCCGTCACAACTGTATGCTCTGGCTGGGGAAGGGAGAGGGATCTGCCCATGACCCATTGCCGGTTCGAGAGCCACCACTGCAACTGTTTTGCAGTCCCCTCCGAGATCTGGACGTGATCGGACAGGTTGCCCTGGTGCTGCGCCCACTGGAACTTCAGGTCCCACTGCAGAGCCCGCATATGCCATCTGGCATGATTGACCAGCAGGATGCAGGAGGCCATGAGGCCCAGCAGCCTCAGGGTCATCCGCACCGAAACCCAGGATAAAGGCCGAAAGATCGGAATCATAGCCTGAATATCCCGGACTCGCCGTTCGGGAGGATAGGCCCGAAACTGCGTCGTGTCCAGAACTGCTCCGATGAAAAGGAGCTGTGGAGAAGGAATCAGATGCGACTTCGGCACATTGATGGAGAACCCCAGCGAGTGCAGGAGTTCGGCCGTAGTCTGGAGGTGGGAGACGACTGCCTGGGACGAGCCCGCCTTCAGCAGCCAGTCGTCGAGGTAGGGGAAGACTGAGACCCCTGCCCGGCGCAGATGAGCTGCGACCACCGCCATCACTTTCGTGAACACCCGAGGGGCACTTGTAAGGCCAAAGGGGAGCACGGTGAACTGAAAATGCTCGGGGCCTACCGTGAACCGAAGGTAACGCCGGTGGGCCGGCAGGACGGGGATATGGAAATACGCGTCCTGCAAGTCCAACGCTACCAACCAGTCTCCTGGGTCGAGGGCAGTCAAGACCTGAGCTAGGGTGAGCATCTTGAACTTCTCCTTCCGGAGGAAGCGATTGACGTTCCGGAGGTCCAAGATAGGACGCATGTCCTCCTTGTCCTTTTGGGCACCAGAAAGTAGTGGGAGTAGCAACCACGCCCTACTTCTGGGGTCGGAACATGCTCGATGGCCCTCTTGGCCAAGAGGGCCGTGACTTCCTTCTGTAGAAGCACCAAGTGATCCCCTGACATGCGGTGGAATTGAGGTGGCATGGCTGGGGGGTGGTCTCGAAGGGGAGGGAGTAGCCCCTTCGGACAATGTCCAAGACCCACCTGTCCGAGGTGATGGTGCGCCAGTGGGGAAGGTGATGGCGGACCCTGCCCCTACTGGCGTGCCGTGCACCTGAAAGGAGGGACTAGGAGGGCTTGGAGGCCGCGGACGGGTTGGAGGTGGTGGCCTGACCCGCACGCTGGTTGCCCGATCCGCCACGGCGGAATCCACGTCCTCGGCCACGCGAAGACGCCTGCTGCGCGGGCCGGTGGCTGGGCTGCTGACGTGAAGGGCGCCCCTACCGTGGCCACGATAGGGGCGAAAAGCAGAAGGCAGCGGAGGGCGTGTAGCAGAAAGGCCCAGGGACTTTGCAGTAGCCCGTGAGTCCTAAAGCGCTCCAACGCATGGTCTGCTTTGGACCCAAAAAGACCGACTCCATCAAAGGGCATGTCCATGAGAGTATTCTGGACATCCCCTGAAAAACCAGTGGTTCTCAGCCAGGCGTGGCGCCGGAGCGCCACCGTCGTTGCAATCGACCTGCCCAGCGAGTCGGCGGTGTCAAGGCCACAACGGATAGTGTATTTGGCCGCATCCCTTCCTTCCGCAATGGCGCGGGAAAGCAGTGCCTGGACCTCCTCAGGGCACTGGGGCAAAACATCCGCCACCGAATCCCACAGGGAGTGGGTATATCGGCCCAAAAGACAAGCGGTGTTAACGGACCGCAAGCCAGCACTGGAGGAAGAAAAACCTTTCTTCCCAAACTGATCCAGGCGTTTGGATTCCCTATCCGGAGGAGCGGTAGGGAAGGCGGTTTGGGAAGCGGAGGCTTGGACAACCAAGCTCTCAGGAGTGGGGTGGACAGAAAGAAACAGGGGGTCGCCCGGAGCGGGGCGATGGCGTCGTGACACGTTCCGATCCACAGGAGCCCCTGTGTTGGGCTTGGACCAGGCGCCCAAAAGAACGTCCGTGAGGGCGTCGTTAAACGGCAGCACAGTCTCCGCAGAGGAGGCTGCCGGCTGAAGCACCTCTGTCAAGATGTTAGTCTTGACCGTCAAAGTAGGGAGCTGGAGACGTAAGGCCCCAGCAGCCCTACGCAACACCGTACCAAAATTGGCCCCCTCCTCCGTAGCCACGGGAGGAGACAGCATGCCAGTGTCAGGAGAAGTATCCAGACCACTGGCCTCCCCTAGACTCTCTGTCCAGTCCTCATCATACTGACAGTTGCGTGTCAGAGGGTCATCAGACCCCTCCCAGTCCTCCTGGTCCTCCTCTGGTTCAAAATAAGGAGGAGGAGGGACATTTGGGACCCAAGGTCCCATCGGCGCCGGAGCCGGCGTCGAGCGACGTCGCTCCGGGACCATGTCCGGAGCCGGAAGGAACTGGGGGACGACGCCGCCCGGAGCCCAGGGCGGCGTCGAGAACGGCACCGGAGACATCGGCGCCGGCGGAGGGTGTCGTGAGGTCGACCGGCGTCGATGGGAGTTGTGGAGCCGGGATCGAGGCCGGGGCCGGAGCCGGAGCCGGGATCGAGGCTGGAGGCTCGGGCGACGCCGGGGCCGGAGCCGCCGGTGACGCCGGATCAACCCCATCAGGGCCCGCGGGGCCCGAAGGCGCACCGGAGGGGCCTGAAGGCCCGAAGAGGCGGGCCATGGCCGACAGGAACTCCTGTACCTTGGCCGGATCCGCCCCCGAACCCGGGAAGGGCGGGTATGACGGGGCGACTCCACAGGCAAGTCCGGGGCCGCGGGGGCGGGGACGGTGCCGGGAGGGGCCTCAGCCGAGTCGCGAGACCGGCGAGGCGAAGTCCGAGAGCGACGATGCTTCTTGGACTTCTTGTGTCGAGACTTACCGGACGAAGAAGACTTCGACGCCGACGACCGGTGTGCACTCCGCGGCGACCCCTGGACCTCTCACGCGACCGGGGCTTCCGCGGAGCCGAATGCCGGGCCTCGAGGAGCTTTCGAGACCGCTCTCGCAAAGCCTTCGGGTTGAGGGCCTGGCATTCGGGACAAGACTCGGTGTCGTGGCCTCGGCCGAGGCAGAAGAGACACTCCCAATGCGGGTCGGTGACGGACATCATCCGCGCACAGGCGCCGCATCGCTTGAAGCCGGGCATCCCTACGACACCTGAATGGAAAAAGACAGTGAAAAAATCACCAAAAAGTATGGTCAAAAATTGACCAGGGCACTGCTCTTCCCGGATCTGCGCTTACTGGCGCGGAAAAAGAAGAACTGACGTCAGCGCGCAGGGGCGGCGTCTAAGTACTGCCCGCGACGTCATCCCGGCGATCACGACGCCGACGACGGACGCGGAGCCGCACGACGCCACCTACCGACGCGCAAGGGTACTGCTACGCAAAACTTTCCGGATCCAGCCTGACGCCTGGGGATATTCTAAGGTAAGGAATCTATCACTAACGTGTCTCTTTCAGATTGCCACCGTAGGAAGCTCAAGGCCTCAACCGCCCTATGCAACAACACAGCATAGGAGGCTCCCTTCTTCGTTGCCACGGTAGGGGGAGAAAGCATGCCCAGGTCTGGGGAGGTATCCAGACCACTGGCTTCCCCCAACTCCTCTCTCCAGTCCGGCTCCTCCAGCTGGACTGCCAAAGGGTCAACAGACCCCTCCCAGTCGTCCTTACCTTCCTCTGGCTGCCAGTCAGGGCAATAGGGAACGCCAGGGGCACAAAAGTACCTGTTGGCGCCGGTACCGGCGTCGGTCGACACCGTTCCGGCTCAGTGTCCAAGACGTGGGGGAGGTAGGGGTAGACGGCGGCCGGGGACACGACCGGCGTCAGAGGTGGCAGAGGCAGCGTCAAAGGAATCTGTGCTGGAGGAGGTGTTGTGAGGTCGACCGGCACCGTTCCGGATCCAGGCCTGGATCCCTGGGAGCCCTGCGGCGCCGAGGCCGGAGCCGCTGGCATCGAAGGCCTAGAGATGCCAGCCGAGTCCGTGGGGCCGAAGGAGCGCCGGCGGTGTCGGGCTGCCCAAAGATGGAGTGGAGGGCCTCGTAAAAGGCACGAAGCTGGGCTGGGGACGCTCCGGCTCCTGGGAAGGGAGGGAACCGTCCCAGTAGGCTCAGCGGGCGGAGCTGAAGGACGACGACCTTCTGCATCCTGTGTCGGCCGATGGACGGGGAGAAGGCGAAGAGCGATGGTACTGCTTCGCCTTCTTGTGCTTTGACTTACCCGAAGACTTCAAAGAGGAGTGAAGGTGGAGACTCCATGACCGGTCCCGCGACCTCACTCTTGACCAGGACCTCGAGCTGCGCGGAGCTGACTGCCGGGCCTCCAGAAGCTTTCGGGACCGCTCCCGCAAAGACTTTGGGTTCATGGCCCGACAGTCGGAGCATGACTTTGGGCTGTGGTCGTGCTCCAGGCACCAAAAGCACACGCTGTGCAGATCCGTGACTGACATCAGCTTGTGACAAGAGTCACAAGGCTTGAAGCCGGTCCTCCCATGTGACATCCCTTCGTGCAACAGCAGTCGAACGACTCGAAAAAGACGTTGACAAAAAGTCGAAAAACAGAGTAAAAAAATGACTAAGGGTACCGCTCTCTCCGGATCTGCGCTGGCTGGCGCGTTAAAAGAAAGAACTGATGTCAGCACGCAGGGGCGGAATCTAAGTAGATACCGCAACGTCATTCCGGTGATCAAGACGCCAACAACGAACACGGAGTTGACCGACGCCACCTACTGACGCGCAGGGGTACTGCTGAAGACAAATTCTCCGGATCCAGTTTGATGCCTGGGGGTAATTCTAAGGTAAGGAATCTATAACTAATAGTCTCTTTCAGATATAGAAGAGCAAACGCATGAAATCTCGCCAACATGCACCCCCCCTCTTCAGCGCCACAGGCGGCCAAGTGCCTAGCTACGCCACTGGAACAATGGTAATTCCTTCTAACTTTTGCAAAGTGATCCCTTTTGGGGAAGTCACCCCAGTTTTCCATTTTTTGGGATTAACCTGCTGGTAACCCTTGAACTCTCACTAGGACACTGCTATCCAGCGCCCAAAATATGTGCTCTGCCCCCTAAAACATGTAACAATTGGCTTGAAACCTGCTATATTTAACTTTCCTATAAGGTCATAGTAAAGGTTTCAGAAATAAACACATGGCATGAAAAGTTAAATGTCACTTGTGTAATGCAGCACCTACTATGCCATTCACTAACAGTGGCAGTGAAACCAAGGCTTCATGCCTACCCTGTGTAGCCGGACAGCAGCTGCTTGAACCCTGCTGCGCAGACTGTTAAAAACCACCCTTACAACAGAAAGGAAAACCTGATATTAAGTATTATATAAATCATACCTAAGCACATCTTGCTGCTCACAAGGCATAATATATATTTTTTATAACTTTTTTTTAAATTTAGCAGCTGTTCAGTTCACAGCTGTTCAGTACGAATGAAAAGCAAATATGATAAGCCACTCGCAGGAGGCATCAACATTTCTCTTTTTTCCATAGTGGTCGGCTTCAGTCAGGACACATGTACCACAAGTACCGTACAGCATATTCCCTCGGATAAGTACCATGTGGAGCAACCCCGGACCCTCCCTCCGACATCTCCCCTGACCCTTCTCAAGACCCCCCTATAGTGTGTCCAGCTACCCCAAATGTTGTCAAACGTACGGGGACATCTCCTATCCTGGTATATCTCACATTCTGCTAGTTGACACCAGTCAAGATCATTTTCCCAGTCCTGAAGCATCGGGGAATACCTGCTCCCCACTGTCTAGCTAGATTTCGCTTTCCAACCCCGGCCGCCAATGTGAGCCACTAAGTGGCATAGGGTGCATAATATTTAAGAGTGGGACATGCTTAACATCAGAAATGGTATGTCCCCCAGTGACTATGGCCCAAACAGCATGGCCAATGGTCATGTTGGAACTGGCACAAAGGAAATGTGAAAGTGTAGATTATACACTTTTGACCTGCACCAACTACCAATACTATTCAAATGCATTTTTATATTTAATAAAAACTAAATCTAATGGAAATGTCAGATTGGTCTTAAATATATGGAAAATATAACTTTTATAAAGTTACTTTTACCCAGCCTGAAGCTGGTGACAGCTAATTTGCCAGCCGGTACATGGCCTGAATTAGATGTGAAAGAGGTGTGAAAACTGCTCTGAGACGAGGAACAATGGGCTGGGAGTGGGGAGGTGCTTTCTTCCCATGGCAGGAAGACCAGTTGGGATGGGTCCAAGAAATTCGTTAACTTCAAAGGGGGCTGCCCTGTCACAAGAAAATGTTAGCTGAAACTCGGAAAGTCCCAGCCATTGTCCCCATAATCAGACTAGCACCAAACTCAGTGGAGGAAAGCTACCACCAAAACCACTTTTCAGTGACCAAAGTGGAGGGGACTGCTCATTACCCTGGCTGAACCTCTGGGTGGGCACACATCCTCTGCACACAGTAAGAAGTGTTTCTCCATCTTGAATTTTGAGAGTGAGGGGCAGTGTGAGGTTGTCTGGAGTAGGGTAAATAGGAAGTACTGAAAAAGTGGTTAGGGCTGCCTCCGGAAACTTTTACCTTCTTGGTTATGGAGTGCCCAGTAGTCACCCATACACACAAGCTGGTGTCAGGCATAAATTTGGCACCCTAAAGCACCTCCTCAGAACACTTTCTGACATGTAGATTGTCAGAAGAGGACTGGACCTGCTGTCTGTGACCTGAGAGGAGTCCTGAAGGGCTGGACCTGCTCCCTCTTGTACACTGGAGAAAGACGTGGGCTCCAAGGGTCAGCTGGTTGACCTCTTGTGTGGCTACAGGGACACAACAAACTGCAAGAGGTCTTTTCCTGGACGTACCCAGCTGACCAGTGGCAACAGGACCAGGACTGGACTTTGTTATTGACCTGACACGCAGATTGACTCTAAATACTCTCCCCTGGGGTCCTGGGGGACTTAAAAGTGTACTCCTGTGGTTGTTTGGGCATCAGAAGAAAGTCTGGAAACTTTGAAAAACGCTTCCTCTAGAGCTGTAGGAAAAGGTATCCAACCAGCAGGTCCAATTTCAGCTTCAACCTAGTCCAGGCTTCGAGCACCTATGTAAAAACAGCCAAATCCCACTCTACATTTGGACTTTAAAAAAAAAAAAAAAACACTGAGAAATCTCCATAGCTCCTGAGGGACCAACCTTCTTCAAGTGTTCGGCCTCGGTCTAGGTCCACTCTCTCCCCACTGCTCCGCTGTGCCGTCTCTTGCCTCCAGACCCCGACCTCCTCCTTGGGAGGTTCGAGGCTGCTGCCCGCTCCAACTGGGACCAGACTGTCTCCAACCACCGTAACCTTCTCAGCCGCTTTTTTTTTTCTTAATTTTTTTCCTGTTGTGCCACTGTTATTGTGCCCATCTGTGTCTTGCTCTAATTCCACCACTGTTTTTATTTTCTCGTGCCTGCCTGTTCCTTTTGCCTTTCGCCGCTGCTGCCCCTGCGGCCCCTCCCCCCCGGAATTCCCCCCCGGAATTTCCTCTCTGGAATTCCCCCCCGGAATTCCCCTGCTCCCGCCTCCCAGCCTCTCCTCCCTCCCACCTCCCCTACTTAATGGCAGCCGCTGTGCGGTCACGCAGCGGACGCGCTCAGCGGGCGCGCCGCTGTCGCGCCGAAGGCGTGCCAAAGGCAAGCCCGTCTGCGCCCGTCCGCGACCCGACCGCAGCCAGCGCCAGGAACCCTGGACCTCCCACTACCCATCGCTACGACACCACCACCCTCCTCGCACTTAACCCTGGAAGACTTAGAGAATGCCAACAGGCCTCGCCAAACACGACCCACGGCCAGTTCTCCTGCCTCCACTGCCGCCAGACCCTCACCGCCACCCCGGCCTCCAACACCGCCGATGCCAGCACCGGCGACACCCTAAAATGCATCCTTCTCAACGTACGATCCGTACACAAACACGCCATGGAAATCTGGAACCTACTCGACTCTTTCACCCGACATCGCCTTCTTCACAGAGACCTGGACCAACGCATCCTCCGCCCCTGACATCAGCACCGCCATCCCAGACGGATACAAGATCCAGAGGAAAGACCGCCCCAACCACCCAGGAGGGGGCCTCGCCATCGCCCACAAGAGCACCCTCCGCCTCACCACCTCCAGCAAAACCTTCCCCTCCGCCGAACACCTGCACTTCAAGATCCAGACCACCCCCAAAGCCACACTCCGAGGAACCCTCATCTACAGACCCCCCGGCCCCCGAACACCCTTTGCCACCACCATCACCGACTTCATCGCACCCCACGCGATCGCCTCAACAAACTACATACTCATTGGAGACCTGAACTTCCACCTCGACAACCCCAGTGACCCCAACTCCACTATCCTTCGTGACAACCTCGCCAGCATCGGACTTAAACAACTCGTCAACACACCGACCCACAGAGCAGGACACACCCTCGACCCCATCTTCGCGGCAGGAAACAGCGTCCATTTCAGCCACACAACGCAGCCGCCATGGACCGACCACCACTGCGTACACTTCGCCATCAACAAACCCAAGGCACCCAAACCAGCCCCACGCCCACCACGAAGGAACTGGAGCAAGGTTACCGACGAGCAACTTAACTCCACCCTCAGCCGAGACAACCACACCTGGGCACCCGACGCAAACAGCGCAAACGACGCAGCCAGAGAACTCCACACCTGGATCTCCAACTGCGCAGATGAGCTCGCCCCTCTACACAACCACAACAGACAACGCTCCAGGAAAGCCGCCTGGTTCACAACCGCTCTCCAAGAAGCCAGACGCACCTGCAGACGCCTGGAGAAGAACTGGAGAAACACCAAGACAACCGAAAACCACACCACCTACAAGGACGCCATGACGGACTACCACAACCAGATCAGAGCCACCAAAAGGAACTTCATCCACAATAAAATCCTGGCCAACTCCAAGGAACTTTTCAGTGTCATTCAAGAATTCACCAACCCACGCAGCGAAGCCACAGACATCACCCCATCCCAAGACCTCTGCGACAAGCTTGGAACCTATTTCCACCTCAAGATCAAAAACCTCTACGACAACTTCATCGACCATCCACCAGGCGCCACAGGCGGCCCCCCGCCCCCCAGAAACACCAGCGAGCTCACCATGTCCAACTGGACACCGATCACGGCCGAAGACACCGCCTCGACCATGAAAAGCATCCACTCGGGGGCCCCCACCGACCCCTGCCCCCTCACATCTACCACAGAGCCGTGGCCGCCATCGCACCCAAACTACAACGCACCATCAACACCACCTTCAAGACAGGCACCTTCCCAGACGACTGGAAGCGCGCAGAAGTCAGACCCCTGCTCAAGAAGCCCACAGCTGACCCCACCGACCTCAAGAACTATCGGCCCATCTCGCTCCTCCCCTTCGCAGCCAAAGTTGCAGAGAAAACAGTCAACAGGAAACTGACACGATTCATTGAAGAGAACGCCATCCTCGACCCGTCCCAATCCGGATTCCGAAGCAACCACAGCACAGAGACCGCCCTACTCGCCGCCACAGATGACATCCGCACCCTCCTGGACCAAGGCCACTCCGCAGCCCTCATCCTACTCGACCTATCAGCGGCCTTCGACACCGTCTCCCATCGCACACTAGTCATCAGACTACACGACGCAGGCATACAAGGAACAGCCCTGGACTGGATCCGATCATTCCTCACCGGAAGAAGCCAAAGGATCAGACTCCCACCCTTCCTCTCCGACCCCACGAAAATCACCTGCGGAGTCCCACAGGGTTCATCACTGAGCCCCACCCTCTTCAACATTTACATGGCCCCCCTCGCAGCCATCGTCCAACAACACGGCCTCAACATCGTATCCTACGCCGACGACACCCAGCTCATCCTCTCCCTCACCAAAGACCCCACCACTGCCAAACTCAACTTCCAGAAAGGAATGCAAGACGTCGCAGTCTGGAGGACCAACAGCTGCCTGAAGCTCAATGCCGAGAAGACAGAAGTCCTCGTCCTCGGTACCACCCCTTCTGCATGGGACAGCACCTGGTGGCCGACCGCCCTTGGAAGCCCACCTACCCCCTCAGACCACGCCAAGAACCTCGGCATCGTACTCGACTCATCACTCTCCATGAACCGACAGGTCAACGCCGTCACCTCCAGTTGCTTCAACACCCTCCGCAAGACCTTCAAGTGGATCCCCCCCGAGTCAAGGAAGACAGTCACCCACGCACGCACTCATCACCAGCAGACTGGACTATGGAAACGCACTCTACGCCGGCATCAACAAGTCCCTACTCCGCAAACTCCAGTCAGTACAGAACACCGCCGCCAGACTCATCCTCGGCATCCCCCGACACGAACACATCAGCCAACACCTACGAAGTCTCCACTGGCTCCCCATGGAGAAAAGAGTCACTTTCAAAATCCTCACTCATGCCTACAAATGCCTACACAACAACGGACCCAAATACCTCAACAACAGAATCAACTTCCACGTACCCAAAAGAAACCTCCGATCTTCCAACCTCGCACTGGCCGAAACCCCGCGCATCCACAGAGCCAGAGCAGGCGGAAGATCCTTCTCTCACATTGCAGCCAAGACCAGGAACGAGCTACCGGCAGATCAGACGCGCCCCCTCCCTGAACACCTTCAGGAAGACCTTGAAGACCTGGCTCTTCGGCTAAACAGATCTGCGGACCCCCCCCCCCTCAGCGCCTTGAGACCCTTACGGGTGAGTAGCGCGCTTACAATTCCCTGATTGATTGATCAGTTTCGTGGCTCCAGATAAAATTCCAGTGACGGCCCGCCGAGGTTTTTGCATTGGGACTTAGAAACTTCCAGATTTTTACCAGGACCAATCCACTTGCTGTATCCGACAATTGCTCCATTGCGGTCAGCTCAAATCCTGGCTAGGTCCCAGTCTACCGTTTCTGTGGACTATTATTGGAGCTTTGTGCTTTTTGGGGCTGTTAACACTTGAATCTTGAAATTCATATCTCCAGTTCAGCATATTGGTTTTTGTCTTAAGTTACTTATAAAACGTTTCTCTTCATTATAAAATTGGCTGTGGAATTTTATTGTGTTTATGTGATTTTTTTTCTACTGTGTATGCGCTGCTTAAATACTTTATGCATTGCCTTTGATTCCAGCCCAAATGCTTTTGTCACTTTACCGGGTATTTAGTTCAGATTTATTTTATTTCACTAGTGCGACATCTAGCAGGTGGTGGCTTTATCCTTCACGGAAGACACTTGTCAACCCCAAATAATAATCTACTTTCCTACAATAGAATTTTTTAAACATGTCTTAAGAAAAGTATAAACTGTTTCAAGTTGACTACATTTAATGTATATATTGAAAACCATATGCTCTGTTTGTTTATGCTTATTTTGACGGATTGGCAAAAAGATGAGAGCTCAATAATAGCCCTACGGCAGAACCCTGGCAAAAAATGGCTCACAAGCATTACAGTGTCTCAATTTTGCACTAGCAGAACAGTGGCTCAGGAATGTATCGCTAGCAGTATGACAATGTAAGATCTTTTTTTACAAGGTCAGGGTGCAGGAATGGTTCATCCAGCCACAGGATTGCAATACAGTAAATGCCCAACAGGAGGATAAGGGCAAACATACTGGCCCAATATAGAATCATGCCAACAGTAATGGACTACATGCTGGATAAATAAACCGTAAGAGAATCCATACGACATACTAAGGGCCCATCCATGGGATAAGGGAAGAGTAAAGTCCCATACACATAATAAAGACAATAATGGCCCATCCTCTGGGTCAGGGCACAGTAATGACACATTGGCCAAATTAGGACACATTAATGGATTGTCCATGGAATCACAGCATGGTAACAGCCCTTTGATAATCAAGGAAGAGTAATGGCCCATCAACAGGATAAGAGAACAGTAATGAAGACTCACTAAAAAGATATCCAATCAAGGGAATTTGGCTATATATTTCAAATAAGAATATGGCTTTCCGGGGCGTGGCCTGAGGCGTCAAGATGGCGGTCGCACTATAAGAGTGCTCCTGGACCCCTCCGTCATCCGCCTCGCATCCTGTGCTCTCTGGCAACCATCAACCATCCTTACCTGCCTGCCCGGACTCCTGGGGCATGGGGCATCGTCCGGAGCCGTCTGTTGCCCGTGTCGACCTCCTGGGGCGTCCTGCCGACTTTCGATTCTCCGGGGCCCTGAGCTACAAGATGGCGGCCTTCATCGCGCCTCACTGACTGGCCTGGCGCTCCAGCCCTGCGGATAACGCTTTGTGTCGCTGTTCTCCCCTGGCCGGCTGTGACCTCCTGGCCCTCCGAAAGTGCTTCGGCCTCTGTCCTGTGGTCGGCCAGACTCGTTGGCTCCCCTGCACTCCGTGGGGGTGGGGAGGCGGCGCCTGGTGCTCCGGCCCGCGGGACCGGCACTCCAACCAACGGCCCAGGCCTGACGCCCGCAGCGGCGCTCCCGGGTCCCCCACACCCTCGTTGGGGGCGGGGCGGCTGCCGGCGCCTCTGATCAGCATTGACCTTGGGGCCCGCCCGGGGACCGGCGGAGGAGCGGCGGCGGACTGGTGGGGGCCCTCGGTGCGGCGGCTACCATATCGGGTATCGGAGTGGGAGTGTGAGTGGGGCTGGTGTCCGGCCCTCTTGGGGCCCCCTCTCTTTCATCCTCGCAGCGCCAGCCCGGTTCTCGGAGGCTGTGGCCGCCCTACCTTTGCTGCCTCCTGCCTTCCTGAAATCGTGACTGGGGGGCCCACCGGCTGCACGGATCGGGCAGCGGGCGTCCCCTTTTTCCCTCACGCCGCCCCCATCTGAGGGGATACCCCACCATGCTGGCCGCCACTTGGACGTTCGTCGCCCCTGGAGTTGGGCGGTCTCCTGCACCCGGCGGCCTATGCTGATCCTTGGGCTGCCTCTTGCCTCTCCTGAGCCCAGTCTCGCTGGTGGCGGCCGGCCGAGATCCACACACAAGACTGCTCCGGTGAGTGGGGAGTGGGCCGGGGGATTGGCTGCCTTGCCGGGCGGCGGGCCGGTAGGTCGACGCTGGGCCTTCTTGTGGGTGCCCCCCCGCCCCTCCCCCGACCCTCCGAGGTGCCATGGCGGCCTGAGGCGCCATACTTGGTCTTACCCGGCGGAGCCCTGGGGAACTTTGCTGGCGTAGTGCCTTCAGCGAGAGTGCTCACCTCTGCCGGACCTGCCCTGGCGAGCTCCTGCCCTCCCAACGACCTAGCCCTTGCCGCCCTGCTGAGAGGGGTTGTGGAGCGGGGCGCTGTGCCTGGGTCACCTCTGGCCTGTCGCCGTAGTCCAAGCCACGAGGCCTAATCCTGCCGTACCCGGCCTACACCCTGCAGGGTGCCGGGACTCCCCCCTTTTTCTGTCGGCCGCTACTCCGGGCGGCGGGGCGCGGCTTGACGGTCCTCTCTTCAGGTGGCTCGCCACTCCCTGGATGACGACCGACCGAATGCGTGCCTGCAGGGGCGCCTGCAACCTTCATCCTCCCCCTCTCCCCGCCAGTATCATGAGTGCAGCAGTGTGCGACATCGGGGCGGTCTGAAAAAACCCCTTCTCCACCCCTTGACTGATAGTGATCACCCTGCCACAGTGGTCGATCGAGCTGAATCTCGCTCCCTCAACTGGACCTTTGGCCGGGATTGACGTTTCTCCTATTCCAGCTCTCGCAGCCCCTGCGGCCCGTCCGGCTGCAGATCATGGGAAGAGACAGGGTCCCCAAGTCCGCTACTGCCCCCACACAAACCAAAATGGACCGCTTCACCACCCAGGGGCCTGATCCGCCGGGACAAGCAGATGGCGTTCCCCCTACCCCGGGTACGGACCTTGCGACTATCCTGCAGGCCATCGGCTCTTCGCAGGCTTCGGTGGAGGGGAAGATAGGGGAGGTCAAGCTGGATGTGTCTCTCCTCCGGCAAGATCTCCGTAACGCCACGGCCCGAATAACTGAAGCAGAGTCCCGAATTTCGACGGCGGAGGACGATATTCGCCAGCTTAAGGACCAAGTAGCCAGCTTGAGCTCGCACACCAGAGAACTCCACCGGCGCGCTGAAGACGCCGAAAACCGTGCACGCCGCAACAACCTCCAACTGGTAGGTTTCCCGGAAGGGATTGAGAAGAACCAGGCGACCGCCTTCGTAGAGGCTTGGTTTTCCTCCTGGATGCCGAAAGACTCTTTCTGCCTGGTTCGTGGTAGAGAGGGCACACCGATCTCTTGCTCCAAAACCACCGGCCGGGGCCGCTCCTCGCCCCTTCATCCTGAAGATCCTCAACTTCAAAGACTGAGATGCCATCCTACGCGAAGCACGCTCTGAAGGTCCTTTGAAGTTTCAAAACCACACCATTATGGTGTTCCCGGACTACACCAGGGAAGTGCAGGACCAACGTCGATCCTACATTGAGGTCAAGAAGAAGCTGAGATCCCTGGGCCTACAATACCAACTGCAATTCCCGGCACGCCTACGGGTCATCTTTCAAAACGCAACGCACTTCTTTGACTCCCCTCAAGTGGCCTGGACTTGGTTAACAGAGGAGCGGCCCCTCAGGCAGCAACACATCCCCGTCCCCCGGACCGCCGGGCTCCCAGCCCGCACAGCCCCGGCCGCCGGGGCGCCAGCGACACACACTCCAGCAGGAGACGCCGGTCTCAAATGGCGTCCCAAAGATCCTCAAGCCTAACAGCTCATGGACCTCGAGGATCATCCAGCTCCTCGGCCTCCCCTCCCAATCTCAGAATCCAAGCTTCTGGTGGCCCGCCGGTGGACCCTCCACCTTCGGCTCGGCGGGACCTCCCGGGAGCGGACACTGACCTTTCTCGCAGTCCGACCCTTTGGCGTGCTGCTGAGCGACCGCTGAAGCGGTTGGCACTTTGAGGACGTGCCCCAACTTCCGTAGGATCCGGGGGTTCTGGAAGACTGTTTTGCTCTGATTCTTCGTCTTCCTGCCGAGACACTGTACATCCGCTCATATGGAGGGGTCCTTCCACGCTTTTCAACCCAAGCGTTTTAGTTTGGTTTTCTGGTTCTAGGGGGGGTCGACAGATGCTTCTGTTCTCGAAGTATAGGGTGGGGGGGCGGGGGAGGGGGTTGGGATTGTTTGTTCCCAAGGTTTGTTTTATGTTGTTTTGCTGCACCAACACTCACACGACACTCGGATCCATCTCCCTGTGGGACTTATACACACGGTCCCTCCCACCAGCGCGCTCTCGCACCTGCTCCAGGCCCCACATTTGCTGTCGGCTCTCAAAGGTCCGACGAGACACTACCGCGACCTCCATCCCCCATGACGGACATACCCTCTCCGAAGGCAGCCCTCCACATTTTATCCTGGAACCTTAATGGTCTACTAGACCGCCACAAACGAACGGCCGTCCTGCGCTATGCACAACGCCTCGGCATAGAAGTGCTTCTGCTTCAAGAGACACCTGATGGGTAATCACGGCTCCTTCCTAGCGCGATACGGCTACGATAGAGTTTGGCACTCGGGCTTCGCTCGAGGTTCTCGTGGAGTGGCCATAATACTGAAGCGCACCCTTCCCTTTGTGCTTTCGCAAGTTATTCCTGACCCGCAGGGCACGTTCGTGATCGTTTGTGGTACACTGGGTGGCACTCCCCTCAACCTTGTGTCCTTGTACTCGCCGCCCTCGATGCTTGCGGCGACCTTGAAACAATCCACTGCTCTGCTGACCACCCTCCCCCTGGGGTCCACTGTTATCGGAGGCGACTTTAACGCGGTTTACGCCCCACTTCTCGACACGACAGGTCCCCCATCTACCTCCAGGCTGGCGCAAGCAAAACAATTAACAAACTGGGCTGAATCCCTGGGCCTTTGCGATGCATGGCGAATTTGGCACCCACACACTAAACAGTTCACGCACACCTCCGCCGCACACCACATGCAATCTTCATCCCGTCTACCGATTGTACCACGATCCAGGACGTCCGAATACTCCCTAGAGGTATCTCCGACCATTCCCCGTTGCTCCTTAGCACAGGGGCTTCCCCCCCCCCTACTCACGCCCAACATGGCGGTTGAACGCTTGGTTCCTTCAGGACAAGGACTTTAAGAAGGCTGTGGGATCGGAACTTAAGCAATACTTCTTAACCAATGTGGGATCCGTTCCTTCTCCGGGTACCCTGTGGGAGGCAGGCAGGCCCACTATTCGTTGCTTTGCCAAAGGCCACATTCAACGTCAGCGACAGGCCCAGCTGCTACAAATCACTTCGCTGGAGGCGCAAGCGCTGCGCCTTGAGCAATCCCCTTCCGTTGATGGCGACGCTTCTCGAGAGCGGCACCTCGCTAACATTCGAGCCGAAATTAAACAACTCTCGCTGGATGCCGCCAAGCTCCTCTGGAGATCTTCCGTAGCCAGAGTTTATGGCTGGGGTGATAAAAACGGCACAATCCTTCACAGGCTCGCCACGTATCCCGGGCGAACCGCATTATCCCGGAGATACTGGATCAGGATGGGTTGACAACGATCCCCGGTGGATATGGCCGGCGCATTTGCCGTCTTCTACCGTCAACTCTATGCTGAACGGACCCCAGTGCGATCACTTCGAGTTGCTGGATGCTGGTGGTGCTCACCTCCCTTAGCTGGACTCTGCTGCTCAGGCCGATCTTGACCGCCCGTTCTCGCATGACGAGATCAACAAGGCTATTGCTCTCACTTCGTCGGGCAAGACCCCTGGTCCAGACTGCCTCCCCCAGGAATATTATGCGGCATACCGCGAAGCTCTCGTGCCTCGCCTCGCTGACCTCTATGTAGAGGCTTTGGAGAAAGGTTCCTTCCCGCCCGAGACAGACATGGCCACCATCGTGGTCCTCCCGAAGTCACAACCACCATCTCCCCATTGCGCTGACTATCGTCCCATCTCCCTCATCAATACAGACGTTAAACTGTACGCTACAATTATTGCTCAGCGGCTGAAGCCCTACCTTACCACGTTGGTCCACCCGGACCAGTGCGGATTCATGCCCCAGCGGGGCACCAGACACTGTCTCCGGAGGCTGCATCTGGCCCTGGCTCACCGCCAGGTGCTTACCCCTTACTTGGCGCTTCTTCTTATCGATTTTGAGAAGGCGTTCGACTCCGTGGACTGGACGTACTTGGGAGATGTGCTAGCCGCGATGGGTTTTGGTCCTCGCTTCCGTCAGCTGGTCGGGGTCTGTACACCCGGCCTCAAGCACGTGTCTTGGTCAATGGGGTTCTCTCCGACGCCTTCCCCATTCAAAGGGGAACGAGACAGGGATGCCCCCTCTCGCCCCTTCTATTCGCCTAGGCGATGGAGCCTCTAGCGACCTTGATTCGGTCCAAGAATCTCGTGCGGGGATGGGAATGGCCTAACTGTGAAGTGGACAAGATAGCACTGTACGCGGATGATGTCCTGCTCTTTTTGGCTGAACCCGCCCAATCAGGTCCTTGTTGTCTCCAGATCTTGCGATCCTTCGGGCAAGCCTCCGGCCTTCGAATGAACTCTAGTAAGTCGGTCCTGGTCCCATTACATCTCTCCAGAGAGTGCTACGACTGGCAGTCCACGATACCGCTTCGGCGTCAGTCTTTTAAATATCTTGGGATCTGGGTTGCTCTCCTCCCGGAACTGGGCTGGTCCCTCAATGCCGCCCCGCTCGTGAAGAAAGCTAAGGCGGATCTCCACAGGTGGCAGACACTACCCCTGAACCCCTTGGGGAGGGTCGCTTTGTTTAAAATGATGATTCTTCCCAGATTTCTTTACGTTCTCCAAAACACCCCCTTCTGTTTTCCACGGGCGTGGTTTCGGGAGCTGGACACTATGGCTACTAAATTCCTCGGGGGGGGGGGAGAAGGGAGGGCCCGGCTGGCGTTAAATATCTGCCGGATTCCATCATTCGAAGGGGGCATGGGGATGACACATTTATACCTATATTACTTGGCGACCCGCCTATTGACTATACATGACTGGTTTAACGGGGGCTGGTCCGACCCGGCCTACAGGCTTGAACTAAGCGAGCTCGGCATGCCAAAAATCCAGCCCCTAATGTACGGGGAATCCATCCCGTCTACCTTGCCTGAAGTCACGCGCTCTGCGCTCTTAGCCTGGCGGGCAGCTCTGCGACACACCCAGTGGAGACACAAACTCATCCAACACACGCCTCTATGGCGCGGTACATGGCTCCGGGAGGTCCGTGGGCTGCAAGGGTTTCGAACGTGGGATCTTATAGGGATCTCTCAACTCGGTGATGTGTGGGCGAGCGGCCACATGCGCTCTTTTAAGGACCTCCAGTCCAGATACTCCCTGCACCCAACACAATTTTACAAATATCTGCAACTGCGACACGCCCTCCACGTACACATATCGGATGACACCAGGATCCCTGAATACAGTCCTCCCGAGGCACAGACAATGCTAGGCGACTTGGGGAAAGGGGGTATTTCCCGCATTTATCGGACACTGGTCAATAACACCCCGACCTCACTGGACCGACTCAGGGGCCAATGGGAGGAGTGGGTGGGTCCCCTGGACGAGGAAGATTGGCGCGATGCCCTCATGTGACCCAAGATGGTCACCACATCCGCTAAATTCCGCTTGATTCAATTGTATTATTTACATGCTGCTTACTTAACCCCAAGGCGCCTCCATCAAGCCGTTTTTTACCAGACTGCCTCGTGCACGAGGTGCGGCCACGATCCGGCCAACTTTTTCCACATAGTATGGGCATGCCCCCGACTGGCTCGGTTCTGGGGTGAGATCGAAAGCGAGCTTACTGAGGTCCTGGGGTGGGAGGTTCCCCATGATCCACGACACACTTCTCGGGATTACGGATGGACTGGACGGGTCCAGGAACGAGAAACTACTTTTCAATACAGCTATGGTTGTTTCCAAGCGGGACAGAGCCGCCTCCTGGAAGCTTCCCACACCACTATGTTCTGGGAAATGGTGGAGGGGGGTGGATTGGTGCGCAGCACAAGAAAAACCCATGTATGAAGCATGGAGTTGTCCTAAGAAATATCGGAGGGTGTGGGGCAAATGGCTGGGTGCCGTGGAGTAACCTGAACTTTGTACATAATGCTTGTATTCAATGCTGTATGGTGGGGTCAAAGGCAATGTATCCGCTCTTTCAGTTGGCTGTGTGTTAATATTGCCGCTATCCGATGCCATACTGCTGGTGCTTGTTCTTTGTCAAAACAATAAAATTGCTTATAAAAAAAAAAAAAAAGAATATGGCTTTCCTATAGAAATGTGAAATGTATTATCTTTGAAAAAGTGCTTTGGGACCCAGCATGTGGACAGGAGTATTCAGAGCTTCTGATGGTCAATTAAAATGCTCTCAAGGAGAATCTATTATTTCTTAAAACACCAGTTCTGCCTTTCTGCCTCGCTTTGATAATAGAAAGTACCAAACCTTGAACAATGATACAAAGAAATCACAAACAACTGACCCAACCTTACGGCACAGCAGGCTCATAGAACTCCATAAAACAGAAACTAGTCTGTCTTTCTTCCCATTCACATAAAGAAAAGCACATTCACCATTACCTTGTGTATTCAGTAGGAATTTCAGGGCGTCTAGGATCAAGCAGAGCTTTGGGCAGAGAAAGGATTGCTCCTGAAGGAAGTCCAACTATAAAGAAAAAAGAAAGCATCAGATGAGGAGGCTAAAGCATAGATGCTGAAGGTTAATTATGGTATATTCGTGAGTGTGGAACAAAATAATGCCAAAGGTGCAAATCACCATGACAAACTTTAAAAGGGCATCTCCTGAGTGTGAACACATTCTAATTATACAAACTAAGAAATAGCAAATTATAAACATACTGCCTCAAAAAGAGTCTATTATAAGAGCTGGTCAACACAAAACACATGCACATTGCAGATGGGGATATGGAGATGGTAAATCCCCATATTCTAAATAACTATTTACAGTGGCATAAATCGTTTTTCCCAAATATTATGCTAAATAGCACAATTTTCCCCTGTAACATGCACAGAAGGAGGGAGGAGATTAATTAGATAAAGTAACATATACCATACTGCACAAAGAAATGGTTGGTAGTGGGAGCAGAGGTACATTCTTAATCTTTCAGGGTAAGTATGAATTCTCCCATACTTCAGAGAGCAGGTATGGTTAGTATAGCAATATGGTGGTTAAACAATACCCAGAGCGATCCAAATGTAGAAAGCCTTATGGAGACTACATCTTTTTTTTTTTTTTTTTTAAAAGACCAGGAAAGTAACTGGATGATCATGGATTAGATGTCACACTCGTGATTTGTTTGACACCTGGAGAGCTTCCTTCATTGTGTCAGATGATCAGATGTCTCTAGGAATGGGGTAATGCTAATTAAAAATGAATCATCATATTACTTTACAGAGAACTAATGCATGCGCCTGGAATATGGACACCCTGCTTTAACAGTTGGGGATTAAGCCAATATTTTCTCAAACAAAAGGAGGACGTGCATTTCTTCTTCCAAATAAGAAGGGAGGTAGTGGAAGATCGGAACTGCCATTTATTTATTGAACAAAGAAATCACAGAGGAGCAAAATCCACAAGTGGAACAGAGAGAGAGAGAGAGAGAGATCTCTTTATTAAAAAATGTTTTATTGTCAAATTGATCAAGAGACAAACAAAAAAGAATTCCGACATGCAAATAGATAAGATACAGAAAATACTTGAATCAAAAAGCTATACAATCATTTCATTGTCAGAACTACAAAGTTATAGATAATCAACAATGTACTGCGAACAAAACCATTAGATATGTGATGGAGACTAATTATAATTCAAGCTACATTATAGTTATTACTGCCTTAGGCAGAATAAATCAAGTTACATCAAACAGAATCCCAATTAAACCTACTCCATATTCGGTCGAATTTTTTAATAGAGCGTAATCCCAGGATCCTAGCTAAAGCAAGTTCCCTCTCATAAATTCCCTTTAAGGGTTGTCCACCACTCTGCTACTCTTGGGGGTGTTGTCGAGACCCTTGCCCTGGCTATGCACAGCCTGAAACAAATATAACAGAGAGAAGACTTTTTAGGCCTACATCCACGACACCCCTATACCCCAGCATGATCACCTTATTTGTTAATTGCAGCTCTAAACCAAGGCAAATCCTAATATAGTTGCTCACGTCATCCCAAAATGTCCCCAATTCTGGGCAAGTAACAAACATATGTAACAAATTGGCAGCCTTCAATCCGCATTTAGGGCATTTATTCTTCTCCCCTCTGTCAGTCTCCACATTACCTGACCACTTAGCTATTCTATCAGGCGTATAGTATAGCATATAGACCGTTCTGAATTGCTGTAGTTTTAAGTTTACGGAGTGGACTGACCTCTCCATAGATCTAATGCTGTAATTATTTCCTAAGGAGTGATATTTTCTGAAAGAAGGTTGCTCCATTTCAGCGCAAGCTTCGAGCTATCGTTAACGCTTTGCTGACAACAATTCTGGTAAATAGTGCGTATAAGCGACTTCTTGGGTGCCTGATAAAGATCTCTCAGCAGATCCGAGCTCTCCAATATTTTTATTCCCCGGCGTACCAAGAAAAAAATCCCTAATTTGCAGGTATTTAAAAAAGAGCCTGTGAGGAAGAGCAAAGGAGCTTTGCAAACTTTCAAATGTACGAAACCCATTTGTGTTATATAGATGTCCCAAGCACTCAACACCATAACTAGCCCAGATCTTATCGGTTGGGTCGTGAAACACTTCCGGGAGCATCGGGTTTTCCCACAAGGGGAGATACTCATGGAAGAGAGGTAAGGAGCATTCAGCAGAGACTACACGCCAAATATAGACTATATCCCTTATAGTCTTAAATCTTACTCTTTTGAAATAATTGGGATCATTAATTCGATGTAAAAACAATCTGCTATCTAAGCAGAGCGCAAACCTACAACAAGTCATAATTATCTCCAGCCAACAATTTGCGAAGGCGTCCAGCAAATGCAGCCCAATAGTATAGCTGAAAATCCGGAAGCTGTAGCCCACCCTGATTATAAGGAAACTTAATATGCCGTATTGCGAGCCGTGCTGTCTTATACCCCCAAATGAAACTGCTGAGAGCCCCTTCAAATTTCTTGAAAAAGGAAATTTGGAACCCGCAAGGGTATTGTAGGAAACAAATATAAAAATGTTGGTAATATATTCATTTTAATGATGTTACACCTTCCTATTATACTGATGGGCAGCTTATGCCAACTTTTAAAGCTTTGGACCACGCGCTGTAGGAGAGTCTCATAATGTATTGCAACAGTTCGTTCTAACTGGGAAGAAATCTGCACTCCCAAATATAAGGTGGTCGAACAAACACCAGGGACTGGTCTGGTAGACTGAAAATTAAGAACTTGAGTCTTACTGACATTTAGTTTATATCCTGAGAAGAGGCCGAATTTATTGGCTTCCTCTCTAATATGATCAAGTGCAGATGCTGGGTCAGAAGACTACACAGTCATGTCATTAGTGTACGCAGTAACTTTCACCTCACACACGCCTGCCCTAACTGGCTGAATATTAGTATTGCGGTACAGAGTATAAAAACGGCTCAAAATATAAAGCAAATAAAAGAGGGGACAGCGGGCACCCCTGCCGAGTCCCCCGCTGTATCCAGGAGGGGGTAGATACCAGCCCACCATATGCCAGCTGAGCCCAAGGAGTTTTATATAAGGCCTGTACCCATTTACAGTAGCGGCCATTCAATCCATAGGCCGAGAGAGTGGACCAGAGACATTCCCAAATGACGCGATCACATGACTTTTCGGCGTCCAACAATATCATACCCATATTAATACCTAGTTTCTTTGCCATGTCAAAAGCCACAATTGCCGTGTTAACATGGGCGGCAGAATCTCTACCAGAGAGAGATCTCAAATGTGATGTTCACATTAATTCAATAGGAAGGTGAACTAATACGGTGCAGATAGATTGATGCTTAGGATCAATCTATAATGGAGTTACGTCACAATTCACTTTAGCTCGTTATCTGGTTCAAATTAAAATTTCAGATTGCTTGATGCAAGGATAAGACTAGAGCGTACGGAGTCCTAATTCAGTCAAAGTTTATTCAATAGAGATAGACATCTGAGAAAATCAGCATACTTCAACAATTCTTGTAAGGTCTGCCAGGCAAGAGGATTATTATGTGGTGTGGTTGGGAGGCCTCAACATATTATAATGTCACAATCTTCATCAGGTCCAGCTAGGTTTCTTTAAGAAAACACTCTACTCCGTCCTGGGTAGCTGTGGCAAAAAGCAGTCCGGTTTAATGAAAGGAACAAGCGTAAAGCATTTAGAAGTTCCAAAACAACAGGTAAGAAACAACACAAAAATCCAACAACAATTTATAAAACGTAGAGTGTATTTTTAGCTTTAAATAAACACTAAAACCCCAAAAAACAAACAAAAAAAAAATAAAATATATATATATATATATATATATATATATATATATATATATATATATATATATATATATATATATATATATATATATATATATATATATATATATATATAGAGAAGCCACAGATCTGATTTTTCAAAGGTAAGTTAAAAACTTTAACTTTAATCTTTTAGATGCAACAAATCGTTGCAAGCAGTTAGTAGCCAATGGGCTAAAACGCTTGTTCGAATCCTCTTGGAATAGCCACAATGGGCGGCGGCTAGTCACAGGGACCACTCGGGTCCAGGGGGACAGTTTACCTGTCGTAGTCAGCAGTCTTAAGGTTTTCACTGTACTTTTCTCCTTTAACGCCATCCAGCTGAGAAGTGGTCTTGATGTTGGGGATGGAGGATGGTGAGATACTGAAGATGAAGATATACTGAAGAGATGTGGTGAGATTTCTAGAGCCTACCCTGGGACTAACAAAAGAGACCTCTCTGGCCTCAGGGCTCAATACCCAGGTTGCAGCATGGGGAATCCAGTGCAGGTCCAGTTGCCACTAGTCAACTAGTCTCCCACTTTCAGCAAGTTCAGCGGTTGCTTACAGGTTAGCAAATTCTTTGGAAGGTCCGGACTCGGTCAGCAAGCAGGCACTTCGTCGTCCAGCGGCGGGGAGGTGTCCCTGGCAGCTGGGTTCTCGACTGGTGCAGGTTTCTTTAGCTTTTGGTGGCCTTATGCTTAACAGGAGGCTAGCCACCTAGCCATTGGAGTCTCTTCTTCCGTCCTAGCACAGGGGGAGCGCTTTTCCAGAAGTGGGCACAGTAGGCACAGTCCTCTTTGCGGGTCCCTTGGGTGCAGCAAGTGCAGTCCAGTATTTGGTGCAGCCTCTTTGCTGGGTCCAAGGAGCAGCAAGGAAATCCTCCTTCTGTCTTCTTCCAGTACAGTAATGATCCAAGGACTGCGAGTCTAGGGTGCCACTTTTATGCCTTCTTCTCGTTTGCGGGAGGAGAGGACTCTTTAGCCAAGGAGGCAATAGTTCCCACAAGGATACCCTTCCAACTTTACATCACTTTCTGGGGGTTTGGCCACCAAACAATCCCAGAATACCCCTCTCCACTGAATCCAAGATGGCGCAAGCCTTCCTTCCCTCCCCGTGAGAAGCCCTGGGGTGTGCCCAGCATAATAAGCCACTCCTCCTGGGAAACTTGTTTTGCCACACTGGAGGAAATGCCTGCGTGTCTGCTTACACAAAGGAGCAGGAGGTAAAGGTGTGATTGCCATTTGCTTCACTGAGGTAGTTGCCTCTTTAAAATTGGCTGTGTGTGGCTACCGCCCAGAAACCATTATACTAGAGGTCACACCACCTCTATTCAGCAATTCTCTTTGTTCCCTGTTCCTAGGAGCGCTTCACACTTCCTAGCATGGGTGGTTGGGGGGTGAGGGGACAGGAGGTGGTTGGATAGCATGTTGTCTAGAGTGACAACTGCTTCAGATAGTGAGGAAAGGCTAACAAAGGATTGGGCAATAAAGTGGTAACATTCTACAGTCACCTTTCTATTAAAAGTTGCCTGCAATCCAATCTCAGCAATGAGTTGGGCTTAATGTAACAATTAATTTGATCGCTTGGCGCAATATCTTTGGTCGTCCAAAATGGAAGTTAGCCCTTAGCGCGGTGGCTAGTGAAACTCCATGCTGTCCAATGGGACCACTGACTTTGCTACAGTGAAATACAGCATTTTTGTGTTTTCGCTGTCAGGGTATGTTAAGCCCTTCTTTTTAGGTTTTGCCTGTACAGTGCTTGCACTGTGCTTGTGAAATCTCTTGTATTTAACATATCTTAAAAGGGGCTCTTATTAGTTTCCATAGCCGAATTACTGTGTTCATTTACTTTTGTGTGGAACCTTTTTTTAGTGTTAACTTCCCCTGGCTGCACGCATTTCCAATACTTCCACTAAAGCTGTTCAAACTGTTTAAGCCCCATTCACTGTCAAGATAAGATCTCTTCTCACGGATAAAGCAGACAGCTTCTAACAGTATGCTGGAATGCTTGCATTTTATTACTTAGTTGGTTTAAAGCAGATGCTTTAGCCTTAGAATGTTTGTGGCATTTTCTATTCATGCCTCAGTACCTTTCTTTGCACTTTGTAGGCATTATCGGATTAATTTGTTCAACTTGATCTATTTGGTCATTATGATCAAATTCTAAATTTTGTAATAAACATTGCACGTTAAAAATACCATTAATATACAAGAGCTATCCTATAATTTACTACTAAAGAAGCAGCCACAAGTGTAGTTACCTTGCAGACAACTGGGTCATGATTTGAATGGTGGAGTAGATGCAGCGGCACCGTGATCAAAAACTCTAGGGACCCCCAACTAATCCCAGATTAATGCTAAAATGTAAAACTACATTTTACTACTAAACAGGCAGCCACAAGTGCAGTTACCTTGCAGACAACTGGGTCATGATTTGAATGGTGCAGCAGATGCAGTGGCACCGTGACTAAAAGCTCTAGGGACCCCCACTAATCCCAGATTAATGCTAAAATGTAAAACCAAACAGGCAGGCACAGGTTCAGTTACCTTGCAGACAACAGTCATGATTTCAATGGTGCAGTGGCACCAGGACCAAAAGCTCTAGGCACCCCCTAAACACCAGCTCTGGGGCATATCTGCTCATGCAGGTGTGCCCTCACATATAATATTCAGCACCCTGCCTTAGGGCAGTTAAGCCTGCTGTAGGGGTGACTTACAAATATTACATGCAGTGGTAGGGGACATGGCAAACAGAGATGTTTGACATGTTGTGTTTTCATTTTTGTCTGCACCAAGACATGCAGCTTGTAATGGTAGTCTTGCATGTGCTTGGTGAGGGGTCCCTTAGGGTGGCACAATTTGTGCTGCTGCCCTTAGGGACCCTCTTTAGTACCTCATGCCCTAGGTACCAGAGTTACCATTCATTAGGGACTTACAGAGGGTGCTAAAGGTTTTGCCAATTGGGGGAACAATTGTAGTTTTTAGGGAAAGACCAATGGTACTGGGGACCTGGTTAGCAGGAACCCAGTACACTTCAGTCAAAGTTGCATCAATTACCAGACACAAAGTGTGTGTGTGTATGTGGGGGGGGGGGGGGGCAGGGGTACGGCAACCAAAACACAGTTTCCTCCTCCCTCAACGCTATGCCAAAAGTGGGAAGATGAATTCGGGAGGGTACTGCACGATAAGGAATGGGATCGGGCACTGGATTTCCCCAAAAGGATCTAACACAACTTACGATTCAAAAATATACAGTTCTTCATTCTACATAGGGCCTACCTGACCCCGGCTCAACTTCACCGCCACTTCCCCGAAACAGTTTAAGTACCAGCACTGACCTCAATCATATGGTGTGGTCCTGTCCAGACCTCCAGGAGTACTGGTGCTCAATTCACACCACATTACATGCGGTCACAGAGCTTCCTGACCATTCACACATGGGAAGCATGCTCCCTTGGGATCTTTAAGCGCAAGAAACAAATGAAAATACAAGCCCGCTTTGTGGACCTGGAACTACTACTAGCCAAGCGCACGCGTACGCTTCATTGTCGCTCTCCTGCGGCTACTCTGGTAGGGGGTAGTGCGTAAGTGGGGCACGGCTGAGGAAGACGCTCTCCGATACGAGGAGGTTACTTCGGCTGCGCAGACAACCCATATACCCCCAGTGGGTCACCCTTCTTCCACACTTCGTGTAGGAGAAACAGAAAGCGAAGACCTCCCTCCATGAAGTACCGAGCCCCCCCCCCCCACATGCACACAATAAGCGCCATCCCAAACAAGGCTGCACACATTGGCACACGCTTGCAATATGCACCTCTCCAAATCTACTCCCCTCCAATACAT
Organism: Calotriton arnoldi; assembly: GCA_963921515.1. Classification (NCBI taxonomy): domain Eukaryota; kingdom Metazoa; phylum Chordata; class Amphibia; order Caudata; family Salamandridae; genus Calotriton; species Calotriton arnoldi. Next base: position 1,945,719 of record CAWUFW010002968.1, read on the forward strand.
ACACCAGAACATTTGTCCGTGGGCCCTACCCGCCGGCGCGCACACATACCTACGAACCATGTCACTAAAACCAACCCACCTGCCACCCCTCACCAACAACCTCCTGGTTTCTCCCCAGTTACACTACAATGATGCTTACCGCAGTAGACCAACCGTATTCAACACTCCTGGTACGGTGCACTTGAAAGCATTCATGAATATCCCACGTACCTGTTTGCCAAATATATATCTGTTTAAATGCCTCGTTACATTTGATGCACACTGGAACAATGTGCTATTTGAAGTCGTACAATACTTTTGTTTATGTGGCAAAACTCAATAAAGATATTTTATAAAACCAGGTTGCCCTTGAGAGGGCCTGGAAAGAGCACCTCTGGAGAGGGTAGAATTTTTCTTGAGATGGGCAGTCCAGCACAGAGAGAAGCATTCGCAAGAGGAAGCAGGAATCTGTTGTTCTCCGATATGACTCTTGGAACCCAAAACCGGATAAAGGAGCTACAAATAATGAAGTTGCTTGCTATTAACTGTGATGTATCACTATGCCTCCATGTCCAACTTAAGAGGCCTTGTTAAGAAAAGACACTTACCCTCAAACAACAACCAAAGGCAGCTAGACCCTTCCTTGAACATCGAAAGAAACCTAATGTATAAGTTGACGTGGCGGAGATACCAAAATTTGAATCCATCTGGAATAAATATGGGATGTTGCAATGTTCTTTATACTGATCGACATGAGTAAATTAGTTTATTATAAAAGTGTGCTATTATTGTCTTTGTGCTCATTCGTATTTACTACTTTTCTCACTCCCTTCTGAAGAACGCAGTCTTAAGCTTTACAAACTGGAAACTGCGACTTTAGATGTGAAGAGTAATGAGAGCGTGAACTTAAATACTGAAGTTTTGCACTTATGTTATTGGGTTTTACTGCTTTATTGATGGTTGTGACCAGCTCAATAAAGTGAATTGAACCCTACATGACATTCTAATCTATTTTGTTCTTGTATTGCTTTCTTAAATTCTAGGAAATTTTCGAAGGGAGATGTGTGGCATTTAACAATAAACAATTTTGCGTGTTATTTATATGGTATATACACACACCACGCTTACATTAATTATGCATACATAACAAACAAATCTAAGTTGCATGGCAATATAGTAAGATAAAAGACAATTAAGACAACAAAGCTAGCCTACTTGGCAAACAGTCAAGTCTTTAAAAGTTTCGATACTATGAGAACATAGGGTTAATTTCACAATATAATGGTGAGATTGTTCCAATATTTCGATATTTCTTTGCTTTTAATTGGTCTCAAGTTTTCGGCCAAACCAGAAAAGGGTCAGAGAATATTAACGTGTCTCCAGGTAGGCGCCACAGTTCCAGGGCTAAGCAGCAAGCAGGTGCAGTATAAATAGCTTTGTGTGCCAGAGACACAGATTGAAGATGGATTTTGTCAGTGTACAGACACTGCAGAAACATCAGGGATGTTGATAGGTAAATGAGTTTGCGCAGTTCCATCAAAATTCGGACTATAATTTTCTGAAAAGCTGTAGTCAATGAATGGATATGACCAAAAATGATTCAACAAATTTGATTGGCTTCATCATCCAGCGATAAAGAGATAAAACAGTATAATGGGCTTTACAAAACTTAAAAGGTAAAATAAGCTACTGGGTTCTTTGCACCTACAGTTCGTTTAACATGGAGGATCAGTCAGAGTTCTTAGTGCCTGTCCAAACAACAAGCAGTTGCCCATTGCTACCGTCATGTGTACCATGCTCAAGTCAATGTTAGCCACGAAGACTTTCATGTTGCTAGGATTCAGTTCCAAGAAATAGGTCGACATCGCTACCTGATCACAGGTATTGAGAACCGTTAGTCAAGTAGGAGGGTGCTGAAGCTTCTACACATGGCTCAGTGCAAAACTGAGAATTCAGGTCTTCCTACTAAAAAATTAAATACTGCAATTTATGTCCACTAACTGGCTGCTAATGTCAGATGTGAGACATCCAGTGATGGAGGGCCAAGTGATCATCACTAAAGATTAAGAGATCTACAGCCTTCACCATCACTCTCATTCAAAAAGAGCAGATATTTAAGTCCCTAAGTTAGTCTGCAAAACTGAAGAGCCTAACCCATCAACTTCACCACCTCCAAAATAAAGTCACAGGAATACCACATGCTAAAGCCTGTGGTATTATTTCAACAGTAATAACATAAATACTCAGCTGATTCCCCTCCCCCACCCGACCCCGAATGGAGAATAGCAGATCTTTAACTTTGCACATGAGCCTCAGAAATAGCAGGCATAGTAACTCCTACACGCAGTTTCCTTAAACTGAAACTAGGAAGGAGTAACATCTGGAATAGAAATCAGGGACTCGTTATGAGCATGTGAATGGTTCAACGGTAACGTTCCCATAAAGCCACTCGCTTAAGCATGGCACAGTGGAAAACATTTCATTACAAACGATAGGAAACTGCTTGAGTCAAGAAAGGTTTAATGTGATTTAGCCGAAGAGTAGAGAGGAGGCTAGAAGAGCAGGACAGAGAAGAAAGAACTAATGTACTAAATGCCAGACTTCACAGTTAAGTAGCCAGTGTAACAGGAACAATGCAAATGTAATGCTAATGTAGGCCTTCTATATCTTGTACTTTAAGATTACATTTGAAATTTTTGACTGCACGTAGACCAACATTCATGTACTCACGGAGAACATGCCGGCTCGTTATGCCTCGCTCCGTGATCGTGGCCTCCATGGCACTGATGGCAGATGGGAAGATATAAGACTGCTGCAGAACATGAGGCATGTGCGGGTGGTCCAGAGAACTGAAGGCTGTTGTATTGTACTGCTCCATCCCCTCAAAGAGCTCCAGCACCATCAGCTCGTTTCGCCGGGACTTTGTGTTCCAATACTGGTACTAGGGAAAACAGGAGAGGGAGTTTGTGAACCATGAAGATCGGGAAACAATGTGCTGCATATTTGACGCTGTACAAGCATCTACCCACAGCATGTGGTACATCCAAGGATCCTCACAGGTATCGGAGGCAGTAGGACAAGTGTAATCTGTGCTCATTAACAGCTAGTGGGACTTGCAAGAGGAGTTTGGGTGCACAAAGAGGAAGAGTATATTAATGGCCCAACAAAGAACAAAGTACTTTTCCTGAAAATGTAGTTTTGGATAAGTATTTGATATTTCAGTAGGTTTTTCCGCTTAGAAGTAAGATATACCAATCAGGATCTGGAAGATTTTTCACCAGAGTTCCTACCCGGAACCATGTGATGCCCAAGCAGCTCTGATTGCAAGTTGGAAACGTCACTACTGGAAGTAATGTAGTGAAGCAAGGGCAAAACAGACAAAGCAAACCCAAAAAACTAAAAGGAAAATGCTACTTACCCTGGAAGCATCTGTTTGTGCCATGTACTGCTGCAGATTCACATGCAGTGCATACTCCTGCCATCTAGTGTTGGGTTCAGACGTGTGCAACTTGGTTTTGTTCGAAGATGTTTTTTTGAGTCACAAGGTATACTGACTCCACCTATTGCTGGTAATGCGCATAGGTATTGGCTCCGTTAGATTGTTTTCTGTGTACGAAGGGTGAGGATGTAGATGGAGCATACTGATACGGAAGAGATGACCATGCAAAGTAAAGGTAAAAGATAACACCATCTGCAGCAACCCCAGGCGACCGGGTAGGAGCTTGTGCGCATGTGAATCTACAGCACTACATGCCACAAACAGATGCTTTCAGGGTAACATTTTCAGTTCCTACCATGTGTAGCTGTAGGTACACATGCTGTACATAGATTGCAATGCAATCCTCCCAAATGCAGTGGCTTAGCCTGAGGATGTTGTATTAGATTGGAAAACTGTACGCAGGTCAGCCTGGTCAATATTTGCTTGCTGGCGGGCCAAGACATCCAGATAGTATTGTTTGGTAAATCTGTGAGGGGTAGCCCATAGCTGCATTACAGATGTCAGCTTAAGGAATGTTACCTAAAAAGCCATTGAGGCCTCTTTCTTACAAATTGAGTGGGGTCTGGGGAGAGTCTTTTGGCTCTGGTATAACAGGTCTGTATCTAATGAGCCATCGTGTAACACCTGCATTACAAAGACATGCCCCTTGTGTTGTTTAGAGAAAGGCACAAAGAGCTGTTGTGTCTAATGGAAGGGTTTTGTTCTGTCAATGTAGTACATCCAAGTATCCAAAGAATGCAAAGCGCGTTCCGCTACAGATTCTGGATGTGGAAAGAACACTGGGAGTTCTATTCATTGGTTAAGATGAAAGCTAGAGACTACCTTAGGCAGGAATTTAGAGTTGGTTCTTAAGACTACCCTATCCTGATGCACCTGGAAGAAATTTTCTCCCAAAGTAAGAGCATGTATTTCACCGACATGCCTGAGGGAAGCTATAAGGAAAGCCACTTTCCAGGAAAGAAACGAAAATGGGCAAGACTGAAGGGGCTCAAAAGGGGCCCATTAGTCTAGTGAGTACTATGTTGAGGTTCTACACAGCAGCGGGAGGCGTCCATGGTGGAATGACCCATTTGAGGCCTTCCATGAAAGCCTTAATGACTTGGATTCTGAAAAGTGAGGCGTGTTGTCTATTTTGTAGGTAAGCATCCAGCGCAGATAACTGGATTCTGATAAGATGTATAGACAAGGCCCGGCTTCTGTAGGTGAAGAAGTTAACAGACAATGCCCTGCACAGAGGCTGTGAGTGGGTCAATATGCCTAAGGAAACTGTGTACGAACCGTTTCCACCTGGCAGCATAGCAGGCCAAATAGTAAGATTGAGCTGTTGGCAACTGGAATGTCTGAGAGCACCTTGGTTTAGAGAGAGAGTGTTCGGCCAGTTGGGGATCTTCTTGTGAGGGACTAGGGAAAGCACGAACAGCGTGGTGAATCGGGGCTTGCGTTCCCAGGTTGGAGCTACTAGGATGAGAGTGAGGTATGGCTGCCTCAGTTTCTAAACCTCGAAATAGAGGAGTGGGAAAGGCAGAAAAACCTAAGCAAATATCCCTGACCAGTTCATTCACAGTGCATTGCCCATGGATCGTGGGAGCCTGGATACAAAGCTTGGGCATTTCATGTTTTCGGCTGTGGCAAAGAGGTCTATCTGTGGACCCCCCCCCGGAGAAACCCCGAGGCCAAAAGACACCCCTGCACCAGACTTCCCACGGCCTTGGATGGCCCAACCGACGGTGTCCTGGCATCCCAAGCCATCCCAACTTACCTCTCCAACTGGTGGTTGCCTCCAGAAGATCTTTGTTCCTGAGCCTGCCGTGTTTGTTGCAACCGGAGCATCTCCATTGAAACCAACAGGGCACCCGATGCCAAATCACCAACCTGCACCTGGCCACCTGAATCGGATCCCCCCTTTGCCCTGAGCCTAACACCAGGAGCTTTGCTCCCCAACCTTGTGGCCTGCTCGTGAGCAGCCACCAACCGGAGGCCCCCTATTCCCCATTGGATAACATTGGGCCTCAGTACTCTGCACCCGGCCGCCCTAGTGCCGCTGCGGGTGTTTTGAGAGTGCATACTCGACCCTGGGGGAACCTTGGTTCTAACCCCAGAATACCAACTCCAAAACCTACGTATTTACCGATAAACCGATAACACTGTTTTCTCCCATAGGACTGCGGTGACTGCTTTTCTGTGAAAAATCTTCTAAGTTTGGAGTTAGTTTGTATGAAAACCCTAAGAAACTGCATATGTGTAAAAACTGAATTACTTACCTTTTGTCTAGGAAATGTCCCAGCGTGATACATAGGCATATCACACTGATTAGCAAAAGTAACTTAATAAGTAATCCAAGAAGTAACGTACACAGTAATCTACAAAGTAACTGAAAAGTAAAGTAATTTTGATTCTTGACTTACCTGTAAAACAACCAACTGCATTCAACTGCATTCAACTTGCATTTCACTGCATAAATATCTCAAAGTAGTATTATACTTATCTGTACCAGGTCTGGCTTGGTTCTAGAAAATAAAATATAGCTAAAATAATATTTTTATACAAACAAATTGGTCTGAGTTCAGTCGTTGAGTGTGTGACATAATTTCTTGCCTAAGTGTGTACAATAAATGGTTAACACTACCCTCTAATAAAGCCTTACTGCTCGCCCACACTAACACAAATAGATAGTAAGGTATTTTCTACTTTTATCTCTGCCTACCTTTGGGGTTCCACTGGACTCTGTGCACACTATACCTTAGTTTGGTACAGTATATACAGAGCCAGCTTCCTACATTTGTCCATTCCGGGAATGTACTGAATGAGCAGATGTACCCTGTGATACATCTGCCCAGTGCCAAATGCTCTGGGCTAAAGGAGACAACTGGAGAGAGTGTGTGACCCCCTTCTTTTGTACGTAAAACATGACAGTTGTGTTGTCCATCCGGGCGAAGACTTCCTTCTGCTGAATGAGGCGAATGAACGCCTGAGGGCCAGCTGTATAGATAACAGCTCTAGGTGGTTGATGTGGAGATCCTGCTGGGCAGGTGTCTGCACAACTTGGATGGTGTGGTCCTGTAAGTGCACCCCTCAGCCAGTGAGCGAGGCGTCTGTGGAGAGCGTCTCCCGCAAAACTGCAACAGGTTGTTTGCATTCCACCACTGCAGAGAGTGATGAGTATGACCCCAAATCAACACTAGATCCTCCCAAAAACACACTGCATGAGACCACTGCGCTGCTGAGCACTGCTGTAATGGACGTATGTGTAACCTAGCGTAAGGAACTATGGCAATGCAGGCCACCATGCCAAATGGGCGCATAACGGTCCTGACCATTACCGGACAATCTGGCTGAAAAAGAGGGAACAGTGTTTGGAACGCTTGCACCCTTGCTGGGCTGAGGTAAGGTTTTCCTACTCGTGAGTAGAGATTGGCCCAGAGGAAGGGTTGTACCTGGAGGGATTGGAGATAGGATTTTGTCGCATTGATCGTAAAGCCTAAGCTGTGTAGGAGCTGTATGGGTGTATGTGTGCGCGCGCCAGGCATTGTTGCTGCGTGGCGCTCTTGACCCTCCAGTCATCTAGATAAGGGAAGACGTGGATGCCGCTCCTTCCAAGGTGAGCGGCTACCACGGACAGACACTTGATGAACACTCTTGGGGCTGTGGTAACCCTGAAACTGATAATGCTGACCACTCACCACAAACCTTAGTTATATTTGATGCGCAGGCTGGATGGGTATGTGAAAATGGGCATCCTTCAGATCGAGGGTGGTCATGAAGTCACCTTGCTGTAAAAGAAGGTCGACGTCCTGGAGTGTCACCATGTGAAAATATTCCAACAGGATTGCTTGTTGAGGGGCCTGAGATACAGGATGGGACTGGTGCAGTCATCCTTTTTGGAAATTAGAAAGTATAGCGAGTAAACCTTCACGTCACAGTGTTGCGCCGGCACTGGTTCTATGGCCCCCCTTGGTGAGTAGTGCATTCATCTCTTGGAGGAGGCACTGATGTTCCAGGGGCAGTCTGTGATAGCGGAGTGGTGGTGTGTGTGTGCGGGCATTAGGTGGGGGGGTGAGGGGGGCAGGAATGCTTGATGGTGTTTGCATGAGTACGAAGCAATACCCTCCTGTATGATGTCCAGAACCCACTGGTCAGAGGAACCCCTGCAAACTTCCTCTGACAGGTGTTATATGGTCAGGGTGGGGGGGAAGGATAAGAGTGTCACTATTTTGGAGGGGTGGCGCCTTTGGGGGCTGTGCCTTTCTTCTAAAGCTGCCATTATTCCTCTTAAAGCCCCCTCTGTAGTAGCCCCGTGAGGGTCAGCTGGAGTTTGAATGGTGCCCTCGGCTTTAGCAGTATCGGTGTCCTACAAAATTTTCTCTAGCATCTCATTGACTTGGGGGCTGAAGAGATGCTCCATATCAAAGGGTACGTTAACGAGGTGCTGTTGTACCTCCGGCTTAAAGCCAGAAACGTGCAGCCAAGCATGGCGGCCGTGAAAAATGCTAGCGTCTATGCTCCGAGCAACTGTGTCCACGGCATCTTAAGTGCAGCAGATGTTAGTGTTGAAAATTTTTTTTTTTTCCTGCCTCTAACTTCTGCCCCCATTTTCTATATTTGTCTGGGAGATGTTGGATGAAGTCCTCCATCTGATTCCAGTGGGCCCAGTCGTCCTGGGAGAGAAGGCCTATGGAACTGCCAATACCCAATGGGTGTCAGACTGTACCTCAACACGTTTGCCACCAGCATCAACCTACTTACTCTACCGGTCCAGAGATGTGCATCTCCTGTTACTTGCGAGTTGGTATACTTTCTGGCCGTTTGCGCAACTACGGCATTTGGCAGGGGGTAGCTGCCTCTGATGTAGGGCGGGTCGGAGGGAGAGGACTTGTACTTTTTATCTACCCAAGGCATGACAACACGCGCTTACACGGGCTCCTTAAAGATTTCCCAAGCGAGCTTAAGCATGCCTTTCAGCCTCAAGTACTGGATGAACCGCTGTGTGGAGTTGAGGGTTTCCATGTGGAAATCTTCTTTCTCTGGGTGAAAATGGATTTCCACTGAGGAAGGTGGCCCCCCTGCACAAGACCTTGTGGTATGAGGTGCTATCCTCCAAGGGTGAAGTCTTTGCGGGTGTATAAGTCAGGGTCAGCATCAGTTGGGGGCTTCATGTTGGTCACCCCAGCCTCCTCGGGGGACTTGGGATTATAAGGCAGGTCATAAGATGATCTCAGGCTGTCCCATCACCCAGAATGTGAGGAACCCTGTGGGGAATGTTGAGGGTCCACAGGTAACATAGAAGAGGTAGGGATAGGGGGAGTAGGAAGAGGAAGAGGAAAGTAATGAACAGGAGGCAGTATAGAGGTGCCTTTGTTATGACGTCGAGGCTTCTTTGTTGTTTGCTCTACAGGAGGGTTGAGGGCCTTTACGAAAGTCAATTTCCTCTTCTGAGGAACAGAGTCTTTGGGTGCCTGGAGTGGCTTGGCCAGGAACTGGCCGATATGAGACTGGATATGGATAAGGTGTTGCTTGGCGTCGAGGTGTTCTTGGAGCCATTGGAGAATTGGCTGGTTGAGATCCTCGGAAGCAGCGGAGAATGCAGCTATGGACGGCAGGCTGGAGAGAGCAGAGGGGTGCTTCGGGTCGGTGGATCTTGGCTCCGAAAACTTTGAGTCGAGACACTCGGATGCAGAGTGCTTCAGTTTGGTGGATAGGGGCTCTGAGTGTCTCGGCTCCAATAGAGGTCGAGAAGGAGTCTTCCGGACCAGCGTTGAGGCGGCAGTCGACCGCGAGGCTTCGAGTAAGACTTTGGAGCCACATGCGAGGAGGAAGTCGGGTCCGGCTCGGACGTTCAATGCCTACCCTGGCTGTGAGGAAGTGGTGAACCAGACGCCTCTGATAAAGGACAGGAGCTCAATGCTGGTGCCTCTTTGGAGTTAGTGGTATGTGGGAAAGTGGAACTCACAGCCGCAACCTTTGGCTACGGGTGCCCCTCTGCGTCAGCCTTTTAGTCTGTGCTTTCTAGAGAGAACGCCTCCTCCATCTTGATGCAGGAGGAAACATCTGGCAGATGTAGATCATCTTGCTCTCCAAAGAGTTTGGGTGTATCCTCCTCCTACCGATGATGTGCCATGGAAGCTGAAGCAATGTGTCACGCCTGTCAATTTTGAAGTGTTTTCTTGTTTTGAAACAAGAGGCACGCCTCCCAAGTATTCTCACGATAAAGGAATCAAGTTCTTTCCATCACGTAGACCTTCTTGGTCGTAGTGATGGCGGTCCGAGGGGCTGAGTCCCGTACAATAGAAGCTGCTGACTGCAGAATGGAGTCAAAGGAATACGCGGCGGTGGAGACAGACAAGGAGGCAGCATTATGGATTCAACCAACGATGAACGGATCCGAGTGCCTTGTGAGAAACCTCCGCCAGCGTGGAACAGCAGCTCAGAGACACATCCGAACCAGACAGTGGAGAAAAAACAATCTAATATTGGAGCCGATGCCCATGCGCATTACCAAAAATAGGTGGAGTCACTATACCTCATGACTCGAAACAACTTTGAACAAAAACAAGTTGCACGTGTCCAAGCCCCACACTCGATGGCAGGAGTATGCATAGCATGTGAATCTACAGCTACACATTCCAAAATAAAGTTACAAACATAACCTCATAGGCTCTGAAGAGGAGTGAAGTCTAGCTTGTTTGCCGGAGTCAGATTTCTGGTGCAGAGTAGATGGTTGTCCTTTCTTCTCATGTTTTTGTACTGCTGGCAGGACCACTTTTCTTGGATTAGAGAGTGACTTTTTGACTGTGGTGGATGTTAAAGTAACTTGGTGCCCCAGTCTTGATTGCTTTACATGAAACGTAGCTAAGCCTGCCTTAGGGAGTCTTAGGGCAAAAGAGATCGCTGGTCTTTGCTTCATGGTCCAGACATTCCAGTAAAACATTTTGGGGGAAATTTCTTTATTAGCATTTCAGCAAGCATGACTGTATACATAGCTTTTCATGCATGATACAATTGTTGCTCTTTTTTCATTATAAGACCGCACAGTCTACATTCTGCTTTTTACATTTACAGTCCTATACAGGGCAAAAACTGTAAAGAAAATACTCAATGATGCAACAGTCATCAGGTTCTTATACCCATAACAAACTTTATACAGCAAAAACAGATACTTCTAAGTAAACACACACACTCCGACACACACACTCCGACACACACACTCCGACACACACACTCCGACACACACACACCGACAGACACACACCGACACACACACCGACACACACACACCGACAGACACACACCGACACACACACCGACAGACACACCGACAGACACACACCGACACACACCGACACACACACACCGACACACCGACACACACACACCGACACACACACACACACACCGACACACACACACACACACCGACACACACACCGACACACACACACACACCGACACACACACACACACACACCGACACACCGACACACACACACACACACACCGACACACACACACACACACCGAAACACCGACACACACACACACACACACACCGACACACACACACACACACACACCCCGACACACACACACACACACCCTGACACACACACACCCCGACACACACACACCCCGACACACACACACCCCGACACACACACACACACACACCGACACACACACACACAGACACACCGACACACACACACACCGACACACACACCGACAGACGACACACACACAACACACACAACACACACACACACACCAGACACACACACACACACACACACACACACACACACACACACACACACACGACACACACACACACACACACACACACACACACACACACACACACACACCGACACACACACACACACACACACCGACACACACACACACACACACCGACACACACACACACACACACACACACACACACACACACACACACACACACACACACACACACACACACACACACAGACACACACACACACCGACAGACACACACACACCGACAGACACACACACACACCGACAGACACACACACACACCGACAGACACACACACACACACGACAGACACACACACACACACACACCGACACACACACACACACACCGACACACACACACACACACACACCGACACACACACACACACACACACACCGACAGACACACACACACCGACAGACACACACACACACACACACACACACACACACACACACACCGACACACACACCGACACACACACACCGACACCGACACACACACACGACACGACACACACACGACAGA
>CAWUFW010002968.1:1967500-1972500 GCA_963921515.1 Calotriton arnoldi
GGAGCTCACTCACCCGCCGAGCGGAGGTGATGGCCACCAGAAAGGCTGTCTTCAGAGTCAGAAGACGAAGAGGACAGTTATGCAGAGGCTCAAAGGGAGCGCACATTAAAAAGGTAAGAACCAAGTTCAAGTCCCACTGAGGCATTACAAACGGAACAGGAGGGAAGAGGTGAGTAATGCCTTTTAAGAACCTGTTAACAACAGGGGACTTGAAAAGGGAGGGCTGATCAGGGAGCCTGAGGAAGGCCGAGATAGCACAAAGATAACCCTTGACGGTACCCAGGGCAGAACCCTGTTGGGCCAGAGAGAGAAGGAACAGAAGGACCTCAGAAAGAGGGGCAGAAAGGGGATCCACAGCCTTCGCTGTGCACCATGCCACAAATTTGTTCCACCTGCAGGCGTATACCACCTTAGTGGAGGGACGCCTGGCTGCCAGAATCACATCACAAACTTCGGGAGGCAAGTCGAAAGGAATCAACTGCCGCCGCTCAATCTCCACGCAAGCAGGTGTAGACTGGACAGGTTCGGGTGGAGGACCGTCCCCTGCTGCTGCGACAGAAGATCCTCCCGAAGAGGCAGACGGATCGGGGGATCTATGCTCATATTGAGTAGCTCGGGATACCAAACTCGTCGAGCCCAGTCCGGAGCCACAAGAATGACTTGGGCCCGGTCGTGCCGAATCTTCTTCAACACTCTGGGTAGAAGTGGTATAGGCGGAAAGGCGTACAACAGACCGCAACTCCACTCGCGACGAAAGCGTCGCCGAGCGAGTGCCGCCTTGGAAATTCCAACGCGCAGAACTGATGACATTGCGCGTTCTCTTCGGTGGCGAATAGATCTAACCAAGGCTCTCCCCACTGTAGAAAGAGTCCTTGCGCCACTTCCGAGTGAAGACGCCATTCGTGATCCATCATGCACCTGCGGCTGAGTTCGTCCGCCCTGGCGGTCAGAGAACCTGCCAGGTGTTGAACCATCAGGAACATGCCCTGATGTTCCAGCCATGTCCAGAGGCGCAGAGCCTCCTGACAAAGGGTCCAAGACCCCACCCCGCCCTGTTTGTTGCAGTACCACATGGCGGTGGTGTTGTCTGTGAACACCTGCACTACCTTCCCTTTGACAGAGGGAAGGAATGCCTTGAGTGCAAGCCGGATCGCCCGGAGCTCCAGAAGGTTGATATGGAGCCGGGACTCCGCCGGAGACCAGAGGCCTCTGATCTCCGCCTCTCCCATGTGACCGCCCCATCCCAGAAGGGACGCGTCCGTCACAACTGTATGCTCTGGCTGGGGAAGGGAGAGGGATCTGCCCATGACCCATTGCCGGTTCGAGAGCCACCACTGCAACTGTTTTGCAGTCCCCTCCGAGATCTGGACGTGATCGGACAGGTTGCCCTGGTGCTGCGCCCACTGGAACTTCAGGTCCCACTGCAGAGCCCGCATATGCCATCTGGCATGATTGACCAGCAGGATGCAGGAGGCCATGAGGCCCAGCAGCCTCAGGGTCATCCGTACCGAAACCCAGGATAAAGGCCGAAAGATCGGAATCATAGCCTGAATATCCCGGACTCGCCGTTCGGGAGGATAGGCCCGAAACTGCGTCGTGTCCAGAACTGCTCCGATGAAAAGGAGCTGTGGAGAAGGAATTAGATGCGACTTCGGCACATTGATGGAGAACCCCAGCGAGTGCAGGAGTTCGGCCGTAGTCTGGAGGTGGGAGACGACTGCCTGGGACGAGCCCGCCTTCAGCAGCCAGTCGTCGAGGTAGGGGAAGACTGAAACCCCTGCCCGGCGCAGATGAGCTGCGACCACCGCCATCACTTTCGTGAACACCCGAGGGGCACTTGTAAGGCCAAAGGGGAGCACGGTGAACTGAAAATGCTCGGGGCCTACCGTGAACCGAAGGTAACGCCGGTGGGCCGGCAGGACGGGGATGTGGAAATACGCGTCCTGCAAGTCCAACGCTACCAACCAGTCTCCAGGGTCGAGGGCAGTCAAGACCTGAGCTAGGGTGAGCATCTTGAACTTCTCCTTCCGGAGGAAGCGATTGACGTTCCGGAGGTCCAAGATAGGACGCATGTCCTCCTTGTCCTTTTTGGGCACCAGAAAGTAGTGGGAGTAGCAACCACGCCCTACTTCTGGGGTCGGAACATGCTCGATGGCCCTCTTGGTCAAGAGGGCCGTGACTTCCTTCCGTAGAAGCACCAAGTGATCCCCTGACATGCGGTGGAATTGAGGTGGCATGGCTGGGGGTGGTCTCGAAGGGGAGGGAGTAGCCCCTTCGGACAATGTCCAAGACCCACCTGTCCGAGGTGATGGTGCGCCAGTGGGGAAGGTGATGGCGGACCCTGCCCCCTACTGGCGTGCCGTGCACCTGAAAGGAGGGACTAGGAGGGCTTGGAGGCCGCGGACGGGTTGGAGGTGGTGGCCTGACCCGCACGCTGGTTGCCCGATCCGCCACGGCGGAATCCACGTCCTCGGCCACGCGAAGACGCCTGCTGCGCGGGCCGGTGGCTGGGCTGCTGACGTGAAGGGCGCCCCTACCGTGGCCACGATAGGGGCGAAAAGCAGAAGGTAGCGGAGGGCGTGTAGCAGAAAGGCCCAGGGACTTTGCAGTAGCCCGTGAGTCCTTAAAGCGCTCCAACGCATGGTCTGCTTTGGACCCAAAAAGACCGACTCCATCAAAGGGCATGTCCATGAGAGTATTCTGGACATCCCCTGAAAAACCAGTGGTTCTCAGCCAGGCGTGGCGCCGGAGCGCCACCGTCGTTGCAATCGACCTGCCCAGCGAGTCGGCGGTGTCAAGGCCACAACGGATAGTGTATTTGGCCGCATCCCTTCCTTCCGCAATGGCGCGGGAAAGCAGTGCCTGGACCTCCTCAGGGCACTGGGGCAAAACATCCGCCACCGAATCCCACAGGGAGTGGGTATATCGGCCCAAAGACAAGCGGTGTTAACGGACCGCAAGCCAGCACTGGAGGAAGAAAAACCTTTCTTCCCAAACTGATCCAGGCGTTTGGATTCCCTATCCGGAGGAGCGGTAGGGAAGGCGGTTTGGGAAGCGGAGGCTTGGACAACCAAGCTCTCAGGAGTGGGGTGGACAGAAAGAAACAGGGGGTCGCCCGGAGCGGGGCGATGGCGTCGTGACACGTTCCGATCCACAGGAGCCCCTGTGTTGGGCTTGGACCAGGCGCCCAAAAGAACGTCCAGTGAGGGCGTCGTTAAACGGCAGCACAGTCTCCGCAGAGGAGGCTGCCGGCTGAAGCACCTCTGTCAAGACGTTAGGCTTGACCGTCAAAGTAGGGAGCTGGAGACGTAAGGCCCCAGCAGCCCTACGCAACACCGTACCAAAATTGGCCCCCTCCTCCGTAGCCACGGGAGGAGACAGCATGCCAGTGTCAGGAGAAGTATCCAGACCACTGGCCTCCCCTAGACTCTCTGTCCAGTCCTCATCATACTGACAGTTGCGTGTCAGAGGGTCATCAGACCCCTCCCAGTCCTCCTGGTCCTCCTCTGGTTCAAAATAAGGAGGAGGAGGGACATTTGGGACCCAAGGTCCCATCGGCGCCGGAGCCGGCGCCGAGCGACGTCGCTCCGGGTCCATGTCCGGAGCCGGAAGGAACTGGGGACGACGCCGCCCGGAGCCCAGGGCGGCGCCGAGAACGGCACCGGAGACATCGGCGCCGGCGGAGGTGTCGTGAGGGTCGACCGGCGTCGATGGGGGTTGTGGAGCCGGGATCGAGGCCGGGGCCGAAGCCGGAGCCGGGATCGAGGCTGGAGGCTCGGGCGACGCCGGGGCCGGAGCCGCCGGCGACGCCGGAGCAACCCCATCAGGGCCCGCGGGGCCCGAAGGCGCACCGGAGGGGCCTGAAGGCCCGAAGAGGCGGGCCATGGCCGACAGGAACTCCTGTACCTTGGCCGGATCCGCCCCCGAACCCGGGAAGGGGCGGGTATGACGGGGCGACTCCACAGGCAAGTCCGGGGCCGCGGGGGGACGGTGCCGGGAGGGGCCTCAGCCGAGTCGCGAGACCGGCGAGGCGAAGTCCGAGAGCGACGATGCTTCTTGGACTTCTTGTGCTTAGACTTACCGGACGAAGAAGTCGACGACCGGTGTGCACTCCGCGAGCGACCCCTGGACCTCTCACGCGACCGGGGCTTCCGCGGAGCCGAATGCCGGGCCTCGAGGAGCTTTCGAGACCGCTCTCGCAAAGCTTTCGGGTTGAGGGCCTGGCATTCGGGACAAGACTCGGTGTCGTGGCCTCGGCCGAGGCAGAAGAGACACTCCCAATGCGGGTCGGTGACGGACATCATCCGCGCACAGGCGCCGCATCGCTTGAAGCCGGGCATCCCTACGACACCTTAAGGTTGGAAAAAACCAGTGAAAAAATCACCAAAAAGTATGGTCAAAAATTGACCAGGGCACTGCTCTTCCCGGATCTGCGCTTGCTGGCGCGGAAAAAGAAGAACTGACGTCAGCGCGCAGGGGCGGCGCCTAAGTGCTGCCCGCGACGTCATCCCGGCGATCACGACGCCGACGACGGACGCGGAGCCGCACGACGCCGCCTACCGACGCGCAAGGGTACTGCTACGCAAAACTTTCCGGATCCAGCCTGACGCCTGGGGATATTCTAAGGTAAGGAATCTATCACTAACGTGTCTCTTTCAGATAGACACACACACACACACACACCGACAGACACACACACACACACACACCGACACACACACACACACACACACACACACACAGACCGACAGAGACACACACACACACACACACCGACAGACACACACACACACACCGACAGACACACACACACACACCGACAGACACACACACACACACACACCGACAGACACACACACACACACACACCGACAGACACACACACACACACACACACACCGACAGACACACACACACACACACACCGACAGACACACACACACACACACACCGACAGACACACACACACACACACACCGACAGACACACACCGACACACA
>CAWUFW010002968.1:1977500-1979120 GCA_963921515.1 Calotriton arnoldi
CACACACACACACCGACACACACACACACACACACACACACACACACACACACCGACACACACACACACACCGACACACACACACACACCGACACACACACACACACACACACACACACACACACACACACACACACACACACACCGACAGACACACACACACACACCGACAGACACACACACACACCGACAGACACACACACACCGACAGACACACACACACCGACACACACACACACACCGACAGACACACACACACACCGACAGACACACACACACCGACAGACACCGACAGACACACACACACCGACAGACACACACACCCACACACACACCGACAGACACACACACACACACACACCGACAGACACACACACACACACCGACACACACACACACACACACACACACACACACACACACACCGACACACACACACCGACACACACACACCGACACACACACACCGACACACACACCGACACACACACACACACACACACACCGACACACACACACACACACACACCGACAGACACACACACACACACCGACAGACACACACACACCGACAGACACACACACACACACACACACACACACACACACACACACACACACACACACACACACACACACACACACACACACACACACACACCGACACACCACACACACACACACCGACACACACACACCGACAGACACACACACACACACCGACACACACACACACACACACACACACACACACACACACACACACACACACCACACACACCGACAGACACACACACACACACACACCGACAGACACACACACACACACACCGACAGACACACACACACACACACACCGACAGACACACACACACACACCACAGACACACACACACACACACACACACACACACACACACACACACACACACACACACACACACACACACACACCGACACCCACACACACCGACACCCACACACACACACACCGACACCCACACACACACACCGACACACACACACCGACACACACACACCGACACACACACACCGACACACACACCGACACACACCGACACACACACACAGACACACACACCGACACACACACCCACACACACACCCACACACACACCCACACACACACCGACACACACACCCACACACACACCGACAGACACACACACACACACCCACACACACACCGACAGACACACACACACCGACAGACACACACACACCGACAGACACACACACACCGACACACACACACACACACCGACAGACACACACACACACCGACAGACACACACACACACACACCGACAGACACACACACACACACCGACAGACACACACACACCTACAGACACACACACACACATACCGACAGACACACACACACACATACCGACAGACAGACACACACACCGACACACACACACACCGACACACACACACACCGACACACACACACACACCACACACACACACACACCGACACACACACCGACCGACACACACACACACACACACCGACACACACACACACACCGACACACACACAGACACACACACACACCGACAGACACACACACACACCGACAGACACACACA